>CM074719.1:609797455-610184955 GCA_037306005.1 Rhinophrynus dorsalis
TCTCTAGGTAGGTATGATAATATGTATGTGTGTGTGTGTATGTGGTGTATCTGTGTGCGTCTCTAGGTAAGTATGATAATATGTATGTGTGTGTGTGTGGTGTATCTGTGTGCGTCTCTAGGTAGGTATGATAATATGTATGTGTGTGTGTGGTGTATCTGTGTGCGTCTCTAGGTAGGTATGATAATATGTATGTGTGTGTCTGGTGTATCTGTGTGCGTCTCTAGGTAGGTATGATAATATATGTGTGTGTGTGTGTTTTTAATATGTACAGTTGTAATCAAAATTATTCCACCTCCACTGAAAATCAGGTTTATTGTCAAAGTTTACAGACTTTCAGCTGCTTGAAATGTACAAATCAAACAAAAGAAATTGAAATAGCTCAACACAACGAATGCTTCAAGCGGTTTCCCCAAATTCAACCAGATTTCTGAGAAGGCAGGTTGAGAAAAACCCTTGAGTGTCTGCAAAAGACCTGCAGCAAGACTTGGTGGCAACAGGCACTGAGATTTCAGTGAGCACAGTAGGGCGCGTACTAAACACAGGTTTCCATGCAAGAACTCCAAGATGTACACCACTACTGACCCAAAAGTAAGAGCAGGATATACATCTCAGGAGCCTGTAGGCACAGAAAACTGAAGAGCCCCCCCACTGGCCATCTTCACAATGCTCCAAATGTCCACATTACCCCCCATATCCATATTGCCCCCCACCAGCTCCATATTGCCCCCATCAGCTCCAACTTACCCTCACATTGCCCCCATCATCTCCACATTGCCATCAGCTCCATATTGTCCCCATAAGCTCCAACTTACCCTCACATTGCCCCCATCATCTCCATATTGCCCCCATCAGCTCCAACTTACCCTCACATTGCCCCCATCATCTCCACATTGCCCCCAATCAGCTCCATATTGCCCTGACATTGCACCATCATTTCCACATTGCCCCCCAGTGTCCGTTTCCTACCTCTCCCTGGTGGTCCAGCGTCCGTTTCCTACCTCTCCCTGGTGGTCCAGCGGCAGCTGAGATCTGTGCTTCTGCACAGACCTGTAGCTGCTGGAGCTCCTGCGCGGTCTTCTCTTCAGTAATGCAGAGCGCTGGGAGATGATGTAATCTCCCAGCACTTTGTATTATTAAAGAGCTGACGAGGGAGCGCAGCAGCTACAGGTCTGTGCAGAAGGAGGCACAGACCTCACTGGGCAGCGAGGGGTTAGTGCGGGCAGCGAGGCTACTTTTTTTTTTTTTTTAAAGGGTCCCAATGACAGGCGCCCATCCGTGGGGTGCGCCTGTAGGCAGACGCCTACTCTGCCTTATGGTAAATCCGGCCCTGCCAAAAGCACAAGAAACTCTGCTCCAATATACTCAAAATCATATAAATAAGCCACAGAAGATTTAGGATTCTGTTCTGTGGAGCGATGAAATAAAACTGGAACTTTTCGGCCCGATGGATCAGCTGTATGTCTGGAGGAAGAAGAATTTAAAGTTTGATCTCTCCTACTGACAGCTGTAAAGCTGTCAGCAGGAGATCCGTGTCAGCCGACACGGAGGAGCTTGCACAGAGCCACGATCTTGTTATTTACCACGAATCCCTTCATTGGGATGGTCTAAAAGGAGTGCTTGAAAAACAGGCACACATTTTAGACCATTCCAATAAAGGGATTAGTGGTAAATAAAGAGACTGCAGCTCTGATCAAGCACCTCCGTGTCGGCCGACACTGATCTCCTGCTGACAGCTTTACAGCTGTCAGTAGGAGAGATCAAAATTTAAATGCCTGTATCTCATACCATAGCGGTTTGAGAGATACGTTCTTTTGCATTTAGCTCAGTTTTTTAAGCTCTTCTAAATGCAAAAAGTTTTTTTGTGGACATTACTAACACTTTAAGCATGATGGTGGCTCGATGATGCTCTGGGGCTGCTTTGCATTCTCTGGAACTAGAAACCTGCAGCGTGTGGAAGGCAAGATGGATTCACTGAAGTATCAGGAAATCCTAGGAGAAAACGTCATGCCGTTTGTGAGGAAGCTTAAGCTTGGGCATCACTGGACCTTCCAAGGACACAATGATCCCAAGAATACTTCAAATTCCACCAAGGCTTGGTTGCAGAAGTAGTCCTAGAAGGTTCTACAGTGGCCATCACAGTCACCTGATTTGAACCACATAGAAAATCTCTGGTGGGATTTGAAAAAGGCGGTTGCAGAACTTAAACCTAAGAATATTATTTAAATGGAGGCCATTGCTCATGAGGAATGGGCTAAGATTCCTCATGAACCCTGCCAGAAGCTGGGGTCTGGCTATGCATCTCGTATGCAACAGATCATAACGGCAAAATGGTGCTCTACTAAGCACTAAAGGTGCTTGCCATGAAGGGGGTTGAATAATTTTGAGACTGGAGAAGTCATTCTAAGTTGCATTTTCAGTTGAATTTGGGGAAACCACTTGAAGAATTCGTTGTGTTGAGCTATTTCAATTGCTTTTGTTTGATTTGTTCATTGCAAACAGCTGAAAGTCTGTAAATTTTGACACTAAACCTGACTTGCAATGGGGGTTGAATAATTTTGAATACAACGGTATATATGTCTGTATGTGTGACAAAGGATAAAAAAATAATGGGTAATGCCATTCCACACTGCTAGTTATTACTAAAAACCCCTGATCTGCTTTCCTACTGATCCTCTGGTGCTCACAATGAAGCATCAGTTCCTCAGCAACTATCACTTTTTAGCTGCCCTTTAATTTACCTTCACTTTAGATTTGTGTTTTTATTTTGTTTTATTAATTCAGTGTGGATTTAATATAGCAGGAATGTGACACACAAGGTAACGAGATATTAATATGCTTAATATACCCAAATATATATGTAATAGACCAATCTTTAATTTATACAGATAAATAAAGTTACCTACTGAACTGTATGCAGTGTATAGTGAAGACTGTACTTATACTTACATGTATCTACTGGACATGTGATCTAAGGTGTCAGGTTGGATTAAGATTGTGACATGTACACACTCAGTATTGTAGACACATCTGTCATGTTAACCTGCATGTGTAATAGAGTGATTTCTCACTGTGATACAGCCTTCTAAATATCCCATTGATTTAAAGGGGGATTCTCACCTCCAGTAAACTGCTTTTTAAATACATTTTCCATGGTAATACATTTGGAATCTGGATTTTTTTTTATGCAGTGTTTGGAGATTTTAGCTTTTTAATTCTGTCGCCTGACGTCAATTCAGGACAGGCTACGTACAGCTCTGTCAAACTTCATCTCTTCCCTTCCCCAGTTGTTTCCCTTTACCTCCTCCTCTTCTGAAGGAGGAATCCAGCATGCGAGTTGGAGGGCAACTCAAGTGAGAAAATGCTTTATTGGGAAGTACACAAAAATCCCCTTGCACCTATGTGGAACACAGGAACCATGGGGATATACAAAAGCATCCACCAAGATTCCAGAGAGAGAAAAAGAGAAAAACTACTCAAAACAGAAATCAACTGCCACTGAGACAAACTGGTACAACATGAATCTCAGGCGTCAATGGACACCAACCAAAGAACAGAAAATGAACAGGTTACTGGCAAAAATAAACTCTGGAAGGACACCTACACAGACTGGCTGCTACAACGGTACACACACCAGTTCTAGAACATGGACCCTACCCTATGGAATGCCTGAAAAGAAACCAGCCTGTGAGCCTGCAACATAGTAACAATGACGGAGTCAGAAAAACCCTTCTTCCTCAGGATGCTGACTTCAAGATCCAAGACATCAAAGTAAATAAACATGTTCCCTTCTGGAACATCTGTAATGTCAAAAAAGCAGAGAAGTGACTGGCAGCTCTGCTTCCAAAGAGGTTCTGCAGCAAACACCAGGGGTTAAATGTCTCCATTGATTTAAATCAATGGAAATATTTATAATGTGTATTTATCTCTATGGTGCACTTGGTTTGCCCCAGAATTGCACCCTTTTCTTAGTACATCAGCCTCTGTGTCTATTACAATGATACATCCTGAATCCCCACATATGTGTAGAGTTTGGAAAAATCCTAATGTCCCTATGAATTTATCCCTTGGATGTGTGTATAATAAATATGATCTTCAGTCAGTCCTGGATGTCATGCATATGGAGGCGGACCTGGCAACTGCCAGCAGGACACCTACTCCTCCCACTGCGCATTGGTAATATCAATATTGCTTTTGCAATGCGATGTACACCTCTCTGGTCCTTGAAGGCTTAAGGGTTGGGGGCAGGGGCCTTTATTGTTACAGACAGTATGATCTATGGTCCATATGTGCATTAAGTCTTTCCTTCAGATGGGAGGGGGAGTGACCAGAGGCACAGGAAACCAGAGGTAGACAACAGGGATAACCAATTGCTAGACCACGGCTGGTTGGGGATGATGAAAGTTGTAGTCACCAACAGCTGGAGATCCAACAACTGACTCCCCCTAGTGGAGAGGATAAAAACAGGAAGAGGCTGGATTTAGTCTCTCATGGTGCTGTAGGGGGGCCCCAAGTGGTAAACAAAACGGTCCAGTCATGAGGCCCCTGAGATACCAGTGTCTGACATTCCAGTTATATCTAGGGGCAATGAAAAGGATAACAAGTGATTTTTTGTTAAAATGTTTTCCACAATCCTGTGTAACGTCTCCTTGTAGGACATTCCCATGAAGTAGTAAAGTTCTCTCACAATTAGGACTTACAAATTGGTTATGAATTTACTGGAATTTTACAAGATTCAAGCACAGGGTAAATCAGTTCAGTAAACAAATGAGAAATGGTCAATATGAGTATTCTCACATTAAAATCAATCAACTGTTTTATTTCTCTGATCTTTGTGATGATAAAGAAGGGCTGGTTTAACTAAAAACATCACTATGTTTTTTTCTCTGATGTCTGTAATAACGTGGACTGTGACGGAAAGATTTCCCACATTCAGAACACAAATGGTTTCTCTCCTGTGTGAGTTCTCTGATGTTCAACAAGACTTAAGAGTTGGTTGAAAAACTTCCCATATTCAGAACAAAGAAATGTTTTTTCTCCGGTGCGAGTTCTCTGATGTGCAAGATTTGTGAGTTGGCTGAATGATTTCCCACATTCAGATCATAGAAACATAGAATTTGACAGCAGATAAGAACCATTCTGCCCATCTAGTTTGCACATTTTCCTACTGTAAAAACCTCAAACCTTATTTTGTCCCTGATCTTTTCTTATGTTCAGGACAGACTTATGCCTATCCCATGCATGCTTAAATTCTGCCACTGTATTAACTTCTACCACTTCTGCTGGTAGGCTATTCCACTTATCTACTACTCTCTTAGTGAAGTAAAACTTTCTTACATTACATCTAAACCTGTGCCCCTCTAGTTTTAGACTATGGCCTCTTGTCCTAAGATTTTTACTCCTTTGAAATGTAGTTTCATCCTGCACTTTGTTGAATCCCTTCATGTATTTCAATGTTTCTATCATATCCCCTCTCTCTCTCTTCTCTCCTCCAAGCTATACATGTTCAGATCCTTTAGTTCATCCTGATATTTCTTTTCCTGTAAACCAGTCACCATTTTAGTAGTCCTTGAATTTTCTTTAGAGTATCTATATCCTTCTGAGATGGGGTCTGCAGAGTGGCATGACTACTTCCCTTTTTCTGCTACTAATGCCCCTAGCTATACAACCCAGCACCCTGCTTGCATTCCCAACCACTTTATTACATTACCTGCCAACCTTTAAGTCATTAGAAATAATTACTCCCAAATCCCTTTCCTCTGTTGTCTCTGACAGCACAGCACCCTTAATAGTATATTTTTCCTTTGGATATTTATGTCCCAAGTTCATTATTTTACATTTATCAACAACAAAATGCAACTGCCACACTCTTGCCTATTCTTCAAAATTACCTAAATCATTTGTCATTTGGCTTAAATCTGGCTCTGGAATGTCTACTCCATTGCAGATATTTGTAACATCTGCAAAAAAGGCATACCTTACCTTGAAAACCTTTGTGAGCACACAAATGGCTTTTCTCCTGTGTGCGTTCTCTGATGTTTTAAAAGACTTGAGGTTTGTTTGAAGGATTTCCCACATTCAGAACACACAAATGGCCTTTCTCCTGTGTGTGTCCTCCGATGATCAACAAGCAAAGAGCGTCTGCTGAATGATTTCCCACATTCAGGACACACAAATGGTTTTTCTCCTGTGTGAGTTCTCTGATGAACAACCAGATTTGCAAGTTGACAGAATGATTTCCCACATTCAGAACACACAAATGGCTTTTCTCCTGTGTGAGTTCTCTGATGTTCAACAAGCAATGAACCTCTGTGGAATGATTTCCCACATTCAGAACACATATACGGTTTTTCTCCAGTGTGAGTTCTTTGATGTACAACAAGACTTGAGCTCCCGCTGAATGACTTCCCACACTGCGAACACAAAAATGGTTTTTCTCCTGTGTGAGTTCTCTGATGTCTAACAAGACCTGATGGTTTTATGAAAGATTTACCACATTCAGAACACACAAATGGTTTCTCTCCAGTGTGAGTTCTTTGGTCTGTAACAAGATTTGAAGGTGAAATATTCCAACATACAGGACACTGGAACTGTTTATTTTTCCTATGAATTGTCTGATGTGAGACAGGTTCCTGAAGCTTCTGTTTCCCTTTTGTGTGCTTATTAATAGGAGTAGAGGTGGATTCTGTCCCTGTGAGTTCTATATGACAGTCTGTGATATTTGATTCTTCATGTAAAGTTACATCCATATGTAGAACTGTGTCACACTTTGTCAGAGTCTCACTAGATGAACCGTCACTAACCGGCTTTGGTCCTTCATTATTCTGGGTAAAACTGGTGCATTCTGGATCTGAAAGTGAAATGTGATGGTTTTTATTTTAAAGTTCTTATAGGGGAGGATAAACTATTGGAAAGAAAAGAATGGGAACAGACATGGTAAAAAGCTTGGGGCTGCTTTGTTTGAGGAATCAGAAAACTGAACATCTTAGCTGACATGTGAGCTGGATGCCACCCAGAAAACTCAAAGACACAGACTGCCAAGTTACACACACACACAACCCCATAGACTGCTAGTGTCAGGATAGAAAACGAAGTCTGGCAGCTCAGAATCACTTACAGGATCAACAGTGTACCTCCCAAGTATCCCACTTTAGAAGGGACAGCCCCTTTTTGAGACCCAAATCCCTCCGTCCCTCTTTTTTATGTGATCAGACTGTGGTGTGTATATAAAAGATTATTACATTGCACCACAGCTATACAACTTACATTAGTATTTGTTTAAACTTCATTATATGCATTTGAAAATTAGTCTGTGTAAACAATATAATTTGGTCTTGCGCTAAATCATTTATTCATTTACACAAAGGAGGTGTCAGTAGGTCATGAAATAGCACAAAAATTCTCTGCAATGCCCCGCCCACCAGCAAAACCACCTAACACATAAGTGTCCCTCTGGCCATTTGAAATGTTGGGAGGAATGCAACAGTGCACTTTTTAGCTGCCCTTTAATTTACCTTGACTTTATATTTGTGTTTGTCACCGGGATCACCCAGTGTAAGCCACCTGAAACTGTACTGTGTGGAGGACAAACTCCACAGAGATAAGGCAGACTGCTATTAATATGCACATACAGAGTACACAGGAACACAATACAGCAACACATTCAACAGAAAAAAATACACCACAGAGCAGTCCCCAGTAAGCAAGATGTTGGGGTTCATAGAGCGGGATACGGAGCTGGCTGGCGTTGACTACCCCCAAAGCAGCCCTGCGGCTGCCAAGGCTGAGTTAAAGGTGATGACAGGAAGATCTGTTGAAGCGATACATTTCAGTGCAATGCTGTCGAAAAAGAGGATCTTAGTCTTACCTGTTAAATCCTTTTCTTTTAGTCCATATAGGTTACTGGTAACTTTGGGTAGGTGACCACCCCTTTAAGTAGGCAGGAACAATTCTTGGAAAATGCTGGGTGGAGCCTACCTCCTCTCCTTAGCTGCATCTAGCCACTTCCCTCCAGTAAGATTTCAGATGCTAACTATTGACTAGTTAGTGAGAAGAGAAAAGAAGGCTCCTGGGAGCATGAACCCGAAAGGACTCCCAGGTTCAGTCAAAGGAGAACTAAGCATGGTCCCTTGACAGGGTGGGAGACCAGTAACCTATATGGACTAAGAGAAAAGGATTTAACAGGTAAGACTAAAATTCTCTTTTCTCTGTCGTCCGAAATAGGTTACTGGTAACTTTGGGATGTCCAGCCATTGAGTTTCCCAGTGGTGGGAAAGAAGGCAAGGACCAGGCGCAGGGCCCGGAAAGTCACCAGAGCATATATGAACCATCAGATCATAGACAGCCCAACAAATACCAAAGTGTCAACAGACACAAAAGCCGGGTTAAAAATACACCAGGAACTGAAACACAGCACACTGAACTAGAGACAACTGGGCTCAACAATTAAGGAGTACTGAAGAGATGAGAGATCCCAGACAGGCAAGACTGCCTCTCGGATCTTCCACCCAAAGCTAGCATCAGCCGATGCCAGCACATCAACACAGTGGTGTTTAGAAAAGGTGTGCACAGACGACCAAGTGGCCGCCTTGCACAACTGATCAGCGGAAGCCTGATCCTTGTAAGCCCAAGATGCCCCAATGGATCTTGTGGAATGGGCCGAGATCCGAAACGGAACAGGCTTCTTCCTCAAATCGTAAGCTTTAGGAATAGTACACTTAATCCAAGGCGCTATGGTCACCTTGGATGCCGGTCTTCCTGCCCTTGGCCCCTCAGGAATGACGAAAAGTGTGTCAGACTGACGAACAGACTAAGTGCGGTGCACACAGAACTTAAGGCAGCGCACAAAATCCAAGAAGTGAAGATCCCTTTCCTTGTCAGATGAGGGGTCAAGACAGAAAGAAGGTACCACAATCTCCTGATTAATGTGGAACTCAGAGACCACCTTGGAGAGAAACTCCTGAGAAGTGCGAAGAACCACCTTGATAAAATAAAATAGATTTTATTGAAAATATAATAGTAGCAGCAATGTACCTCTTCACTTTCATGAGACCAGGTAAGGACACTGCACGACGCTACTTCACCAGGTGGGTGTGAGATGGTACCACGTCTATACCCTAACGCTAGGGTAATCCCAAAAGCAACAGGAGTGAGAAACTCCAGAACGCTGGTGCCAGCAACAGGAGCGAGAAACTCCAGAACGCTGGAGCACCACCAAGTAGCAACTACCCTCACCACCTTCACAAGTCCAGGTGCGAGGACAGTGCGCAGCACTTCCTAAACCTTTCACTAGGCAGGTATAAATAGTAGCGTATAAGTACTAGCCCTCTGCAGCCTTCACGAGACCAGGTATGAGGACAGCGCACGGCACTTCCTCAACACTCCACTAGGCAGGTTAACAATAATGCAACTATACCCTACCACTAGGTTACTGGGTATTGGAAATTCTAAGGCCTTTAAGGTCTAGTAGGTGGGAGGAGACATTACAGCAATTACCAGTGACCTATAAGAACAGACTTGCACTGAGAGACAGCCAGGAAGTAGCAAGGTTGCTGTTACACACGGGCACCGTGATAGTACCCCCCACTCAACAATCTCCCCCCGCAGAGGAGACCATACCTTATTGGGAAATTTTGCATGGAATCTGAGCAGCAATACAGGAGTGTGAATATCAAACTGATTCACCCAGGAACGCTCCTCTGGAACATACCTTTCCAATGGACAAAATATTGGATGCGCCCCCGGACTTTGCGGGAGTCCAGAATGCTTTGAATCTCATACTCCTCCTGGTTCTTAACGCACACTGGATCTGGCACTTCAGGAGCGGATGAGTAGTGGTCACAAACCAAAGGTTTCAGGAGTGAGACATGAAAAACGCTGTGAATGTGCTTGTTCCTAGGAAGGTCTAAGGCATAAGATACAGGGTTTATTCTGCGAAGCACCCGGAAAGGTCCTATGAAATGTGTCAAATTTTTATGATCCGTTAAGATCAGGATAGGAGCCTTAGTCCCCACCAGAAGGTGATGCCATTCACAAAGAGCGAGGGTAATGGCTAGCAGTTCATGGTCCCCTATGTCATATAGGCTCGGAGCCTTAGTCATCTTTTTGGAAAAGAATCCGCAGGGCATCAGAGTCTTGCCAGGCACGGATCTTTGAGACAGCACTGCTCCTACAACGGTCTCAGATGCATCCACCTACAGGGTAAAAGGCAATGCAGTTTTGGGATGTACCAATACTGGAGCCACCTCAAAGGCAGATTTTAAGGGTTCAAAAGCACTGTTGGCCTCAGGGAACCAAACCGATGGGTTAGCGCCCTTATGTGTTAAGCCAGTCAAGGGTTTGACTACTGTAGAGAAATTTCGAATTAATTTTCTATAATAATTTGCGAATCTTTGTATGGCCTTCAGACCCACAGGACGTGGCCATTGCAGGACTACTAAGTGTTTCTCTGTATCCATGGCAATCCCTTCTACAGAGATAACATAGCCCAGGAAGGACACTCAATCTATATGGAATTCGCATTTTTCGAGTTTGCAATACAGTTTATTTTCTTTTAGTTTTTGCACTACTGTAGCAAACATCTCTCCTATGAGTCTCGATATTGAGAGTGTATCAGGATATCTTCCATGTAAAACTACTACACAGGACTGTAGTAGACTTCTCAAAACAGTTTATGAACTCCTGAAAGACCGCTGGGGCACTACATAGCCCAAATGGCGTGACCATATACTCATAATGGCCACTACGAGTGTTAAAAGCGGACTTCCACTCATCGCCCTCCTTCATTCAAATCAAATTATAGGCCGCCCTTAAATCAAGTTTCGTAAACACAGAGGATCCCTTCAAGCGGTCTAACAACTCCATAATTAACGGGATGGGGTACGCATTTTTCACCATCAGCTTATTTAGACCTCTATAGTCGATGCAGGGTCAAAGAACCCCATCTTTTTTTGAAGAAAGAAAATCCAGCCCCCGTGGGCAAGGAATATTTCCTGATTATGCCTCTGGACAACGCATCGGTATTGTATTCCTCCATGGCCTGGTTCTCCTCTACCGACAGGGAATAGGTGAGGCCTTTAGCACAGTCACTCTCTCTATGTTCTGGCAAAGTGGTAGCCTCCCCCTTACTGAAAGCCTCACTAGTACTCTGAGGGTATAGAGAGAAGGGTACAAAAAATCTTAATAGGTTGCTGTAGGCAAGCCCCTTTACAATAGTAAAGGGGAACTACCACCCCGCAAAATCTTTATCTTAATTAAGTCTCCGTCTGGCGACTAGCTGCTTAGTAGCGCAAGTCGCCAGAATTATTACCTGGTTTAAATGATTTACGACTTATTCCGAGGCTGACAGTAGCAGGAAGCATGGACATGTTGCCATAGTGACATCCGTGCGCCTGCGCTGTCAGTCCCTTTTGGAGCCAAGTCAAGTTCAGAACCCGGCGAATATTATCTGGAGCCTCCCTGCCCATGATGAAACCAACCTGATCAGGGTGAACTAGTGGAATCAGAAGATGAGACAGCCGAGAAGCCAGTACCTTAGAGAAAAGTTTAACGTCCACATTAATCAGAGAGATTGGCCGATAATTTGCACAGGAGTTGAGGTCCTTTCCATCCTAAGGGATAACCACAATCTGGGCCAACAACATCTCAGGAGGTGGTAAAGTCCCCCGCAGAAAATCACTGAAGAGTGTAGTCAGATAAGGAAGAAGAGATGATTGAAAAGCTTTATAGTACGATGCTGTGTAGCCATCAGGACCCGGCGCTTTCGATGGTTTAAATGACTTCAACTCAGCAATCACCTTGGCAACCGACATACTCGCATTCAAAGACAATAGCTCCTCAGATGACAGAGTTGGTAAATGGCAATCAGCCAGGAAAGCTCACAAGCTGGATCGCAGGGTCTCAGAGGGAGACACATTGAAAGAGGCGAAAGCAGAGGCTATTTGCGCCGTATTGTGAGTCAAGATTCCCGACCTCAACGAGATTGCTCTTATGGTACAAAGCTTAACCTGCTGCCATAGCTTAGCCGCAAACATAGCATTAGGTTTATCGCATTTCTCGAACTAGAGTTCACGAGTCCATTGCAGGGCACGTAGCACATCCTTTACGGTAACAAATTCAGTTCACTTCTCAGATTACTGAGACGAAGAAGGTTAGACAATGTAAGATCCCGCTTATGGACCACCTCAGCCTCGTGTAAAAGAGTGGAAAGCCGATCATGATCTGCTCACCTAGCACATTTCAAACGTAAAGTGGTAGCAATCAGTCGACCATCTTATGCGCTGTTCACAAAGTCCCGGAGGACACATCTGAGGATGAGTTAAGATCAAAATATTCCTCCAAAGATAGGGCCAACTATCAAGTAGGAGGGACTCATTGAATCTCCAGGATGGAGAAGCCGGGGAGCAGAAGATGTTTACAAAGGAACAGTTGACAATGGCATGATCCGACCAAGTGAGGCCATGGATCTTAGATGAATGAAGCCCATCGGTGAGGAAATGGTTGGAAAAGATATAATCTAGTCTAGAGTAATGCCCATAAGGATGGGAGAAGAAAGTATAGTCACGAACTCCCAGATGCAAAAGACGCCAACAATCAAACAATTTATGGGTAGAGATCAGGGAGGTAAGATGTTTAGATTTCAGGGCAAGGAACAGCCCGGGGGAGGAGTAGAACGATCCAAAATCGGATCCCTGTGGGACACCATGAAACCACATATCCAAGGACCGGTATAGAGGTAGAACTGACAAACCTGAAACAATGCTCCGCATGAAGCATTATAAATGTAACACCTAGATTCCCCAGGACCAGCCTGACACCAACAATCCAGTGTATAGATGAGTCCCGTGGAATACATTGTCAGCTCAAAACCCCACCCACCTTCTACAGGGCACTTATTAAAAATGGAAGAAAAAAGAGGTTTCAGGTCCGAGGCCAAAAAAGCAAAACCCTTGGCAATAAGGCACACGAGGCGAGTAGGCACACAACAGATATCAAAACAGCTAAGCAATATATCAAACGGAAGGAGGATTGCTGAGGAAAGAGTCAACAGAAAAACATAAGCTCAAAAAGGCACTGTTCATGTACTAATGATAACAAAAGTAAAAGGTCTTAAATAGTATAGAAAAATTACACGATTCAGCAGGGGTGCATCGACAATTTGAGGCACCAGTGTCGCCCACCCAAATTAGTAACATAGGTGTACTGCACAATTCCGCAAAGGGTCCCGGCACACAACATTAGTATAATGGCACCACGATCTGCGCCCAAAGTACATCTCCCAGTAGCAGAGTCAGCGACAGGTGATGCACCCAGCATGCAGAGCGGGCAGAGTACATGAACAACTACAAAGAGAAAAATTAGAACAGCCCTCAAGCTTTAGCCAACACCTTGGGGAACAAGGGGATGGGGGGAGACGAAAGGGAAGACAGGAAGCCAAAAGACTTAGAGGAAGAAGCAGATGGAAAAGTGATTGGTGGGTACCCCAGATGCACACGTTCCACCAACAGAGAGTCTGGAGGAGGCCCACGGATGGCGGGGCAGCAACAGAGGCAATCCTCAGAAGAGTAGAGGAAGAAGGGGAGAGGACCCGGAAAAGTCCCTTATAAGTTTGGAGTATCTCACCCTCAGCTACGCCACCTGTGCTGAAACATAAGCTCCCCAAGGGTCAGAGGGTGTCACGGTTTTTTAGGACTCTCAGACCAGTAAGTGAAAATAAAACACACTTTATTTAAAGTGAATAATGCACAAGTTCGCCCTCTAGAGGCGGTAGGTAATACACAGATCAAGTAAACTGAGATATTACAATAGTAATAGCACCATAGACATAAATGCAAGACAGTATGCACTAGGATGATATGGACCCCTAAGGGGTTAATGTCTAAATAACAGTCTGTTTCAGATGTGGAGGTTTGACACGCCCTGGATGTTAAAAAGGCTGTGCTGTATAGACAATGTTCATCAAGTGCTGAAGATCGAGCTGCCTTGCCAAGGTGTTGGATAGTAAGCAGAATAGGAATCAACTTAGCCCCCACGGGCGTAGTTACAGGAACTGCTTTGGTTTGTGCAAGTGCAAATAGCCCCCACGGGCGTAACGGAAACCGGCCGGCAATGCAAGAGCTAACGGCCTCCTCAAGTGTAATCGAATGCTGGAATATGAAAGCAAGAGCCACTAGGCCCCTCGGGCGTAGTACCGGATAAGCCAACACTGAAGCCTTTCTGCCAACACTCTGTGTCACTGATATCGTCGGTAACCAATACCGAAGAGCCTTAAGTGCCCAAACTATGTGAACACTCTGCAATGGTGGACTAGAGTTGCCGACGGAGAGCGGCCAACTCAGCAGCAGTATCACGGGTAACGAGGCTCGTACAGGAGATAGAGAGAGTGAATTCAAGGCAGCACTGCAAGAGTTAAAAGGCACGTTTACTCGAGGCTTCAGCGCTACTGCAAGGCTCTGCTCGGAGAGGAAGGCCCACAGATATACACACAGCTCTGCACAAATAACTAGGCACAGCACTAAATCGAGGGAAGCACCAGGCAAGGCAGTCACACTGACGCGGGCAACAGAGACTGAAAATGTCGCAGCTGCGACAACTGGAACGCAGGTCACTGGAACAAGCTGGAAGTCGATCTTCGGAGCAGGAAGTCAGCCGGGCCGGGTCGGAGCACCTAGGAGGCAGTCATACAAGCCGGGTCATACACAAGCAGGAACGTCAGTCTAGCCGGGTCAGGATCCAAGGGTGGTACGCAGACGAGCCGGGTCATACACAAGCAGGAACACTGGAGAATGGTCAGGACAAGCCGAATCGGTACACAGGAACTCAGAATACAGGAACACAGCACAGCACTACTGGCTCAGGAACACCAGGAAAGGGCCTCTGACAGATGTGATAGCCAGGTATAAAAAGGTCATCAGGAGGCGGGTCAAACCCAGTCAGCAAATCAGAGACAGCACAACTGAGAGTGACAGGAATCACAGGCACTGTGATAGAGGGTACAGAAGGGGGAACAAAAAAGAAGGGAGAGGAAGTAGGGAGAGGGGTCAAAGGCACTACAAGAATAGCAGGAACATCAAGTTAACAACTGGTGGGTATAAACAAGCCTGAAGGGAGGTATAGCCAGTCGGCAGAATTCAGCAGGAACAGGTGGGAAACTAGGTCACTCAATGGTCATCAGCAGAAGGTTAAGCAGAACAGCCCAAACCATACAGTCTCACCAAGAAATCCATACTAAATGGATCCACGTCCCAAAGAAATAGATATGAGCTTGTGAAAGCCTGTGAAGAACGGGCCCAATGTCAGTAAAAGGAAACAGTTCAGGTAACAGTCAAGAATCAGGCGGGTCAGGAGCAGAGAGATCCTCAAACAAACCTTGGACCTCTGGCGACATTTCAATACCCAGGCGATGAAGAAAGGCTTTACAAGTCAGAGATCGCGAAGTGTAGCTTGAACCCCATATCTCGATGCCACCAGTTGAAATGGGAAACCCCATCTGTAAGTAATATCCTGACTGCGAAGAAAAGATGCAAGGGGACACAAAGTGCATTGCTTTTGGAGCGTTGTAGGAGCCAAATCTTCAAAAAGAAGCAGGGTGACACCATCCATCGAGATTGGCCCCTTCCTGGCAAGCTTCATCACTGCCTCCTTGGTGGAATAATATGTAAAGCAAATTACTACATATCGCGGTGGATCATTCGGAGCATGCTTAGGCCGTAAAGCACTGTGTGTGCGGTCCAGAGCCAAAGATTAGGCAGAAGAGTCCCAATGTACTTGAGAAGAAACTCTGGTAAGTCTGTGATCGATCCTGGAGCCTTTTTGCCATTGGGCATGTATTTGTTCTTAATAAAAAAATTTAAATTGGATTAGCATGGCTACGAGTTTGTTATTTTATTTTTGAATTGTATATAACCCTGAGACGCTCTCTCTATCTGGATTATCGGACTGGAGTACCGATACACTGATTGGAGATCGAGAGACCCAAGCAGGGATGGGTAAAGTACCCTACATGCGATTTATTTTGGTCACTGGCATGTGTCTTTAGATCAACCAATAGTAAATGTGAGTTGATCTATGTATTACATGTTACTATCTGGTATATATAGAGATAATATACTATTGGCACCCCTCTACTTTTTTCTCTTCTTCTTTGCATATACTACTACTCCGTCTGGTATAGGAGTTGTCAAGAGTGGAGCTGCCAGCAAATACTGTCTAAGGGGAACAAGTTAAAATATCCCTCAAGTGCTACTGCTGAATTACACCTGTGTTTTATTCAGCCACTTTCCTTGTGAGTAGTTCTCTTACAGTGGTGGTTGGCGTTTTTTGGTTCCCAGAAGATTTTACACTAGGAGCGCCTCCTGTTTTCTTCTTCTCTGCAGTACTACTCACTTGAAACGCTCTAACCCACAAGCGGTGGCCACCCCAGCTCCTTCCGTGACACCGGCAGTTCCTATCGTCTGTGATGCAGGGTTGGTCAGAGGGTTGTCGGGATATGCTCCACTCCCACAGTGTTATAGTGAGTATCCCGAGTTATGTCGCGGATTCTCGAACCAACTGGGCCATATCCCTGGAGATGATTCCGCATGCCTTCCATAACGAGTGCAGTAGGGTTGGCTTTATGATTTTGCTCCTTTCTGGAAAGGCATTGACAAACCCATAATTTATAACTTTCATGAATTCATGGCCTCTTTCAAACGTGTCTTTGATGTGCCAGGTCGCTCAACCTCGGCTTCCAAACACCTTATGACCATACGCCAGGGCAATCGTACAGTGGCACAGTACGCTATTGAATTCCGTACCCTGGCAGCCGAGGTTGGTTGGAACAATGAGGCTCTTGTAGCCGCCTTTTCTCAAGGGCTTGGTGACTATGTGAAGGATGATATCACTGCCCGTGAGTTACCTAAGGTTATGGACGAACTGATATCATTTGTCAACCTGATTAACACCCTGGTCCGGGAGAGACCCTCATTCAAGGAGCACCTGCAGAGGCATCCTTCTTGAGTCATATCCCGCTGAGCTTGCCCACCTCCTGGTTCTGACTCTAGGGATAGTGAACCTATGCAGGTTGGGGCCACCCAACTGTCTGTGGAGGAGAGGGCTTTTCGGAGGAGGGAGGGACTGTGTCTATACTGTGGGAGACCTGGACACCTATTGAGATCATGTCCGGTACGTCCGGGAAATGCCCGCACCTAACATCCTGTCGGGGACAGATCTTAGGTGGTATTTCTCATTCCTCTGAGGTCAAACAGGATAAACCCATGCTTGAAGTGGTTCTTACTTGGGCCAATGAGTCAGTCTCAGTTTCTGATTTAAAAGACTCGGGTACTGCCAGTTACTTTATGGATGCTGAATTTGCAGCCCAGAATCGTAATCCATTAGTCGCGTGCCTCTCCCTTGGCCGTTGAGGTCACTGATGGCAGACCCATTCTGCCATCACACAATTCTCATGAAACTTCCTCACTTATAACCCTGACAGTGGGGGCCCTCCATAAAGGAACCCTGAAGTTTCAGGTGATTAACTCTCCTCATTATGCCATTGTCCTAGAGTTTCCTTGGTTGCAGGCGCATAATCCTAGGATTGATTGGAATACTTGCGAAATATTGTCTTGGGGTCCACAGTGTGACGAGTCTTGTCTATCGCTCCCAGTTAGACTGGCATGTGCCGAATCTTCTGGCCTACCTGAGTTCGCTGATGTGTTTAACCCCCTTCAGTGCCGGGTGCTTGGGCCATTTCCTGTACCCTGTAGGCCAGACACATTTTCAGCATTTTTGCCATCCTTCTGTTTAGGCTTTATTTACTCTGGGAATTTCTAGTTACATATGGAAAACTATATATTGTTTTTTTCAGAATCAATTGAGTTTTCTCGTGGTACCTTACATGAAGAGCATTATTTTGCATTGTGCAAAAAGCTATGATGCCATAATGACAAAAAAAGTGAAAATTTACTAATTTTGCTAAAATCACATACTAGGCATCAAAAAAAATGTACCTTGATTGCGAAAGTTTCAATTATTCGAAAAAGCCCTGAGTCCCCCGAGTAAAAAAAATACCAAATTTGTATAGTTTTACCTACGTCCATGGCTAGCATAGAGCCCTAATCACTAGGAGTGCAAAATTATATTTTCAACTTTATGAACTAATATGCACGTTCTAGGGTTTTTGTGGTAAAGCTACCCTAAAACAGTGGAATAACTATATAAAACTATATATTTCTGGAAAGTAGACAACCTGCTGCATCTAATGAAGGGTGACTTGCCTTCTTACCCCAAGCTTGGTGTGCCCAAATGTTTTCAGAAGGTGGTACTATAGGGAAAAAAAAAAGGAATTTTCTTACATTTCTGTCCCTTCAAACGTACTGAAATCTGTGAAAACCATGGCATTTCCAACTGTATTTATTATCTAGTGGTCTTAGGAGAAAAATGTCAACTCGTTTGTCTGAGTTTACCTACCTCAGGGGATGCTAAAAGTGCAAAATGACATCTACTACAACCTCTAATTTTTCTAACATTTTCTCAAACATTACTTGTCTGTACAAAAATGGTTATAACAACTACAGATGTGAAGTGGAAAGAAGACACCCTGCCACATCTAAAGAGGAGTGACTTGCCTTCTTACCCCAAGCCTACTGTGCATAAATGCCTCCAGAAGGTGGCGCTAATGAAAAAAAAAGGCATTTTCTTACATTCCTGCCCCTTGAAATATAATGAAATCTGTGAAAACCATGGCATTTCCAAATGTATTCATTAGCTAGTGCACTTATGAGAAAAATGGCACCCCACTGGTATGAGTTGATATACCGTAGGGGTGCCAGAAGCCCGTAACACCTACCTGTTTTCTTCTTTGGAAATAGCTGCTTATACTAAAATTTTCATAACTTTTAGAGACATGAAGGAAAGTATACATTTTATACCATTTTGGAAAGTAGACATTCACCCGCATCAAATGAGAGGTCACTTGCCTTTCTACCCCTGGGCTGAAGTTCAAAATTATTTCCAAAAGGTGGAACTATAGGAATAAATACTTTTTTTTTATATTTCCACCACTTCAAAGATACTAAAATCTTTGAAAACCATAACATTTCATACTGTATTCAGTACCTGCTACCAACATGAGAAAAACTGTGCCCCATTTGTGTTGGATATCATACAATATTTGGGTGCTAGGAACACTTACTAAACCTGACACTTTTGTTTCTGAAATGATCTGCCTGCACGAAAAGTGTCATGACCGTTATTGATATGCAGGAAAGGTAGAGAAACCATACCATTTTGAAAAGATAACCTACCACATCTAATGAGGGGTCACTTGCCTTCTTACCCAAGCCTGATGTGCACAAATGCCTCCAGAAGGTGGCACTAATTAAAAGAAAAATGGCATTTTCTTACATTTCTAACCCTTCAAATGTATTGAAATCTGTGAACACCATAGAATTTTCAACTGTATTCATTAGCTAGTGCTCTTAGGAGTCAAACGACACCCCACTGGTATAAGTGGACATACCTTAGGCGATGCTAGAAGCACAAAACTACACCTACTACAACATCTGATTTTTCTAACATTTTCTCAGTCAGGACTTTCCTGTAAAAAAATGGTTATAACAGCTACAGAAGTGAAGAAAAGGTAGAGAAACCATACCATTTTGAAAAGAAGATAACCTGCTGCATCGAATGAGGGGTCACTTGCCTTTCTACCCCTAAGTTAGTGTGCACAATTATTTCCAGAATGTGGTGCTACATAGAGAAAAAAAAAAAAAAAAAAAAAAAAAAAAAAAAAAAAAAAAAGGCATTTTCTTACATTTCTGCCCCTTCAAATGTAAGGAAATCAGTGAAAACCATAGAATTTTCAACTGTATTTGTTAGCTAGTGCTCTTAGGAGAAGAATAGTACTCCATTGGTATGAGCTGACATACTGTAGGGGGTGCCAGAAGTACAAAACTACTCCAGCTACAACCTCTGATTTCTCTAACATTTTCTCAAACATTCTTGTGTGTATGAAAATTGCTATAAATGAAGAAAAGGTAGATAAACCATACCATTTTTGAAAGAAGATAACCTGTCGCATCTAATGAGGGGACACTTGCCTTTCTACCCCTAACTTAGTGTGCACAACTATTTCCAGAATGTGGTGCTACAGAAAAAAAAAAGTTGTTTTTTTTTACAAATCAGTCACTTCAAAGATACGAAAATGGTTCAACACCATGGGATTTCCTAGGAGGGCCTCCTGCCAGCCTATGAAAAATGGTACCCCACTGCTGTGGGTTGACATACAGTGAGGGAAAAAATAATTTGATCCCCTACTGATTTTGTAAGTTTGCCCACTGATAAAAATCATCAGTCTATAATTTTAATCTTAGGTTTATTTGAACAGTGAGAGACAGAATAACAACAAAAAAATCCTGAAAAACGCATTTCAAAAAAGTTACAAATTGATTTGTATTTTAAGGAGTGAAATAAGTATTTGACCCACTATCAATCAGTAAGATTTCTGGCTCCCAGGTATCTTTTATACAGGTAACAAGCGGAGATTAGGGTCACTCTTTTAAAGGGAGTGCTTTTAATCTCAGCTTGTTACCTATATAAAAGACACCTGTCCACAGAAGCAATCAATCAATCAGATTCCAAACTCTCCACCATGGCCAAGACCAAAGAGCTGTCCAAGGATGTCAGGGACAAGATTGTAGACCTACACAAGGATGGAATGGGCTACAAGTCCATCGCCAAGCAGCTTGGTGAGAAGGTGACAACAGTGGTGCGATTATTCACAAATGTAAGAAACGCAAAATAACTGTCAATCTCCCTCAGTCTGGGGCTCCATGCAAGATCTCACTTCATGGAGTTTCAATGATCATGAGAACGGTGAGGAATCAGCCCAGAACTACATGGGAGGATCTTGTCAATGATCTCAAGGCAGATGGGACCAGTCACCAAGAAACAATTGGTAGCACACTTCGCTGTGAAGGACTGAAATCCTTAAGCGCCCGCAAGGTCCCCCTGCTCAAGAAAGCACATGTACAGGCCCGTCTGAAGTTTGCCAATGAACATCTGAATGATTCAGAGGAGAACTGGGTGAAAGTGTTGTGGTCAGATGAGACCAAAATCGAGCTCTTTGGCATCAACTCAATTCACCGTGTTTGGAGGAATGCTGCCTATGACCCCAAGAACACCATCCCCACCGTCAAACATGGAGGTGGAAACATTATGCTTTGGGGGTGTTTTTCTGCTAAGGGGACAGGACAACTTCACAGCATCAAAGGGACGGGGCCATGTACCGTAAAATCTCAAGGCAACAAAGGAGTGGCTCAAGAAGAAGCATATTAAGGTCCTGGAGTGGCCTAGCCAGTCTCCAGACCTTAATCCCATAGAAAATCTGTGAAGGGAGCTGAAGGTTCGAGCTGCCAAACGTCAGCCTCAAAACCTTAATGACTTGGAGAGGATCTGCAAAGAGGAGTGGGCCAAAATCCCTCCTGAGATGTGTGCAAACCTGGTGGCCAACTACAAGAAACATCTGACCTCTGTGATTGCCAACAAGGGTTTTGCCACCAAGTACTAAGTCATGTTTTGCAAAGGGGTCAGATACTTATTTCACTCAGTAAAATGTAAATCAATTTATAACTTTTTTGAAATGCAGTTTTCAGGATTTTTTTTGTTGTTATTCTGTCTTTCACTGTTCAAATAAACCTACCATTAAAATTACAGACTGATCATTTCTTTGTCAGTGGGCAAACATACAAAATCAGCAGGGGATCAAATAATTTTTTCCCTAACTGTACCATATTGGGTGCCAGGAGCGTGGCTACCAGTGGAACAAGGACGAGGAAGCAAACAGTGTGTGTGTGATTCTATGGCTATCAGTGGTCAGTCAGTGTACGTGAGGACCTGTGACTGCCAGTTGGGGGAGGGACGAGGAGTCAGGCAGTGTATGTGGGTATATCTATCAGTGGGCAGTGAGCAAGTATGGCAGTGGTGGTGGGGGAGGTAAGATAGTACATATGGGGGATCTGCGGTTACCAGTGTGCACTGTAAGTCCCCCACATACACTGGCACTTGGGTTTACCAGTAGGCAGTGGAACCAGGCTGGGGGTCAAACTTTGGGAATGGGACTGCCAGTAGGCTGTGGAACTAGGCTGGTGGGTAGGGTATGGAGGAGGGGGATTGGAGGCATTGTGTGTGCATGTCACAGGGGTGTCCAATGCATTGCATAGCAATGCATTGGACCCCCTGTGGCACACAGAGGGTTCATTTTTTTTTTTTTTTTTTTGGAAGGACGGAAGATAACTTCATATCGGGTGCAGTGCTGAATGCAGATAGGGAAAGGTACCATGTTTCCAGCAAAGATCTTGATCTCTGAATCACCAGATAATAGCTTAGGAATGGATATTCTGAAGGGACAGACTATATTATACATTGAAGCAAAGTGTTATACTTTCGGAGCTGCAGTCCGTTCTTTGTGCCTTTCAGCAGTTTAACCAATAATCTGGGGAGGCATGCTAAATGGACCCAGTGTACATCCCAGCACTAGCAGAACCGGTCAATCTCAAGTAGTAGTGTAGTTCTGGAGAACATACAGAAGTGACAGAGACTATTCAAGGCCTACTAAAAGCTGGCGTGTTGAGACCTGCTAACGTACCCTACAACAATCCAGTCTGGCCTGTGACAAAGCCGGACGGGAGTTGGAGTATGACTGTGGACTACAATTCACAGACTATTCGTCATGGACTGATAGAAAGACTTACAGGCCATGGAGCCACTCTAATGTCAAGTATACCATTACATTGATGTCTTGCTGTCTGGTGACACGGAGGAGCAAGTGGCCAAAGACTAGGATACTGTGTTGGCTTGGATGAAACAGAGAGGGTGGGCCACAACTGAAAAGAAGATACAAGGGCCAGCTCAACAAGTGAAGATTTTTGGGATGATGTGGTATGGAATCCATTGGGGCAAAGAACAGGAAGAAGCACCGTCTTTGGCCAAGAAGGCAGCTTACACAGTTTTCCAACAGTCTGACAATACCACAGGACTACAACCAGTTGCAGTGAGAACAGATCTGTCTATAAGTAACTGGGTGCATCAAGATGGCCTTGCAGCTAGCACAGCAGTTGCTTAGAAGCAGACAATACGAAATGGAAGTGGAATCTAGCAGGTGCTGTGAATTTTTAACCCATGGAGACAGTTATCTCCTATCCTATAAAGACGCAGAAGTTTGGGAGAAGCTGACTGATGACCAGAAGCGCTATGCCTGGTTCACAGATAGCTCTGCATCCGTCACAACTAAAGACAAGGTCTGGGTGGCTGCTTCATGCCAGCCCTCAACGGACACTGTCCTGCAGGGTCTAGCAATCTGGGGGAGTCAAAACCTGTGGGTATGCTCATTGAAGAGACTATGGGACCACTGATTCTGTACACAGACTGCTGGGCCACGTATAAAGGCTTGACCACCTGAATAGCTAATTGGTACCAATGGACAATCAAAGGAAAACCCCTATGGGGTGGTGCTGATATTGTGGCAGACCCTATGGGAACAAGGCAACAAGTGGATTATTGCTGTGGGACATGTTGATGGACATTGTGGTCATCCAGAAAATGAGATGACTGAAAGTTTGGCACAGATCTCCACCCAGACTATGGACGAACTAGGGGCATGGACCCATGCCTATCAGTGGGCCAATAAGAAGGGGATCCCTCCGACTATGGATCAAGCAAAGGATACTGTGGCCAACTGTCCTGTTTGTCAGACTGTACAGAAGAGAACACTGAAGGCCACCCCTGAGCAGATTTAATCGGGGAACCAAGGGTGGTGAAGTCTGGCAGCTGGATTTCATTGGCCCCCTGCCTCAGCATCTTCCACATAGATTACAGTGGATCTGTCACCCTAAAACAGGGGCGTTCAAGTATTTTAAATAATTGGTATTATTTTCAGAAAGCCAATGAATATGTAATTTTTCCACTATGGTGCAGTTGGCTTGAACTCTATTACCTTGTGTATAGGATACTAAATGTAATAACAAGGCTGGTACATTGGTACATTTATTTGGAATTCTGGACACATTCCACAATTGTCAGAGTGACATATTCCATTTTATTGTCACAAAAGTAATAATCCTCCTGACTCTCTCCCAGGTCTATTAGGAGTTACTGTAGACTTACAGATGGACCAAAGGAATATCATATTAACTCCTCAGATAAACTGGATTCACCCCAAGCTTTCAGAGGTTTAGGGTCTCCGTTCATGTCAGCATCAGTGAGATAAATAATTAAAAAACTAAAAAATAAGAAGATACAAAAAACTTATCTCCGAATTGAGAGTAGCATGAAGGGGAGAGGAGAGGATATGTAACCAAGTTCTGTGCCTCCTGGTGCCTCCCTCTTAAACACCTAATTTACCCAATTTCCTCAATAAATGGTAAGTGTGGTTATGAGATGCAGTAACATGTTACCCACCTCCCACCCACACAGAGGCTGATGTACTATAGACACATGGAGCAATTCTGGAGCAATTCATCTGCACAACAGAGGAAATAAACATTATGTAAATGGTGATCTGTAACCCCAGAATGATAGAGAGGTCACCAATTCACTGTTAAATGAACTGGACATTCGGGAATGTTCCATTTGTCCGCCATTAGGTGCACTTGGTTTGCTCCAGATCTGCTCCAATTTTACTTAGTACATCAGCCTCACTAGGCTGTAAGATGTAATGTGAATTGCTCCAGTTCTTGTCAGTACATCAGCCTCACTAGGCTGTAAGATGTAATGTGAATTGGTCCAGTTCTTGTCAGTACATCAGCCTCACTAGGCTGTAAGATGTAATGTGAATTGCTCCAGTTCTGGTCAGTACATCAGCCTCACTAGGCTGTAAGATATAATGTGAATTGGTCCAGTTCTGGTCAGTACATCAGCCTCACTAGGCTGTAAGATGTAATGTGAATTGCTCCAGTTCTTGTCAGTACATCAGTCTCACTAGTCTGTAAGATGTAATGTGAATTGGTCCAGTTCTGGTCAGTACATCAGCCTCACTAGGCTGTAAGATGTAATGTGAATTGGTCCAGTTCTGGTCAGTACATCAGCCTCACTAGGCTGTAAGATGTAATGTGAATTGGTCCAGTTCTGGTCAGTACATCAGTCTCACTAGTCTGTAAGATGTAATGTGAATTGGTCCAGTTCTGGTCGGTACATCAGCCTCACTAGGCTGTAAGATGTAATGTGAATTGGTCCAGTTCTGGTCAGTACATCAGACTCACTAGGCTGTAAGATGTAATGTGAATTGGTCCAGTTCTGGTCAGTACATCAGTCTCACTAGTCTGTAAGATGTAATGTGAATTGGACCAGTTCTGGTCAGTACATCAGCTTCACTAGGCTGTAAGATGTAATGTGAATTGGTCCAGTTCTGGTCAGTACCTCAGCCTCGGTATCAGTGTTTAGGTCTCACCTCTGCTGATTGGTGCAGGGATTTCCTCCTCCTTCCACTGCTGGGGAAACATCCCATCTCCTGGCTCCATCTGTGATACAATATAAACACATAGATTAGGGCTGAATTACATCAGGATTAATGCAGTGGTAAGAGAACGAACACCTTATAATAACCACCATTTATCATACTACAGCAAGTAAGACGTTCAATTTAACCTTAGTAATGATTAATTAAACATTTATACACGTGTGTATGAACAGCTATATGTGTATGTATGTGGGTGCGTGTGTATGTGTATGCTCCCCATAATTAACAGAAGGGAATGCACATCTATGCCGACAACCAGTGGTTCATATAGATCACTGTTTATTATGGTTTGAATGTTCTGTCTGAAAGTAACCATCAAATCGTCACACATTAATGTATTCTCTAGATTCTCAATATAGCACTGCTCAAAATCTAGTCTAAACTATTAGAGTGGCTCTCACTTAAATAGATTGTACAATAATTGTCTATGGCAGAAATGGTTCCAAATAAGATGAAATGTGTGTACAACTGCCAGTAATTTTAGATATGTATGAGGTGTCCTTGGAGTGATGTTTGGAACCAAATCAATTTTAAACTTGTGGGCTAACAATGCCACATAGTGGCCATATGGAAAACAGAGGGAACAGCATGCCAATCAATATTAACTAAGGAGGTGTCTCAGATAACCAATGAGATTAGGATACATTCACCACACCTTGTGGGAGTGCTCCACTTTACATGGGGAAAAGAGAGATAGAAAGGTGAGCCAAAAGCCAGAATGGGACTGAGATACCCAGAGAGAGGGAGACCCAAGAAGACCCAGGAGGAGCAAGAGGCTGAGATCCAGAGAAGTCCAGAATTCCCCAGAAGATACACAGGCAGAGACATAGACATCCCTAGGAGAGGCCAGATTCCCAAAAGCCAGTAAGAGAGGAAAGGAAAAGTGACTTTACCAGATGTATACTTCAGAGATCAGTTTCAAATCTACCTAAAGACTAGTAAATATTGTCTCTCTTAACTTTATCTATTTAACTTGTTTTATTTCCCTGCATTTGTTATATGACAGTAGATATCAGTAGTGTCATATTTTCTAACTGCAGACAGAAAAAACAAATTCAGCTATAATTAGAAATACGGTTTTCTCTATTGTAGACTATTCGATTAGTCATGTATCGTCCTACACATGTTATGCAGAGGAACTAAGTAGACAAGATAAGACAGAACCCTATCATTAGTATTCTAGACCAATGCTTATTGGCTTCGAATAAGGCTAGAGATCTACTGAAGCATTCGGCTTTTAGGTGAATATATAGTTTTGAAAGAGAGTTGGTTACTCTGATTCATTGGAGGTGTTACGGATGTCCCTGTAAGGCCCAAGGTAAATGTCCCTGGAGTGTGTCTGTTTGTGGTGTATTGTTTCAACTAGGTATTGTTCTTTTGTCACCCTGCAAAGTTTTTACAAGGACTGTAATTGAATTATATTACTGCTAATCCAAGTTATTGTGTTTTATTATGTTTTAATTCAATCAATTTATTATTGTGTTATGTCTGTAATGAGTGTGTAATTATATTAGGTGAGGAGTTTGGGAAGTCAGAGATGACATCGCTGGCCTTAAGGTGGACATGGCGACGCTGGATGCTAGACTGGTAGCAGTGGAATGGGGGACTTCATGTGCGGAGGGTGGCCTGGCAGAGTTGTCATCTACTTCAGCCCAACATACCTCACAAATTATTGAGCTCCGACGTATTCTGGAAGACACATATAACCGAGGCCGTAGGAACAACGGTCGAGTGCTGGGTCTCTCAGAGGATGTTCTGGCAGGAGAACTACACTCTACGCGGATATCTCTTTTTCGTTTTATCCTGAACAGCCAGAAGGACTATCAGACTGGGATCGAGTGGGCACATCGGGCCCTCAGGCCACGGGGCCCTCCTGATGGTCCCCCGAGAGATGTTATCTGCTGTCTCTCCAGCTTTAGGGTGAAAGAGGATCTTATAAATAAAGCGCGGACCAGGAGAACTTGGACTTACCAGGACAGTGATGTTGCTCTGTTCCAGCACCTGTCCTGGATCACCCTACAGAAGATCACATCACTGCAGCCCCTTACCCAGGCCTCATCATTGCAGAATATTCCTTATAAATGGGGCTTTCCTTTCAGCCTTACTGCCCAGGTGGGGAATACCTACCATGTGGTTTGGGCTCCGGCGGATGTGCCTGACCTGGTTCATGCTGCGGCATTGCCTGATGTGTCAGTGCCTGACTGGGAAGACCCTGACATTTTTGGGTGCCCGGGGGCACAAAGAAGGATTAGACCCACTAGGGCCAGCGGGGTGTCACCTGTGCCTGGGCTGCACACCCCAGTCCACCGGTGGGCTCCTGAGGAATAGCCCCACTGATTATCTGCGTGTAACTCTGGTTGCCCTTTTGACTCACTGGTAAGATTGCCGCTCTGCTGGGGATGCCCTGCTTCTTCCTCTAATGCTTCCCGTTGGTGCTGTCTGTGGCCTGTTCCACCTGCTCATAGAGGGCCGGTTCGGGATCCAATTACTTGCTGGTGTGCCTAAGGGGATGCAGCTTTGAAAAAGTTGACCTCCCTTTCCCCACATATGTACCCTTCATAGAACATTAAGTCGTGGCCCTTGGAGTATTTACCATTGGACTTTCTTTGGCATGTGTGCCTGTGTGACGGTGGAGGCAGTTCTAGAATCGGACTGCTGTGGATGTTTCCTCGAACTTACTCAGCTCTGGCAGGCCTATGGTGCGACATCCGTTGTGCTTCCAGACACTGTTCAATGGCCTGGTTTCCCTTCTGGCCTAGGGCTGGCAACTGTGGGGATGTGTGGAGCCTGGCTTCTTGACCCATACCATACTTTCTCACAGTTTCTTTTTCTCAGTTTTATTGTTTGTTGTTGACTAATGCCATTAATTTGATTCTACTGAGCTCCGGATGTGGCTTTCTTTCTCCACTAACATGCTGAAGATTTACGGGGGTCATTCGCCTTTTTTGGGTTTGCTGGCCTTTCCTGGTTTGGATTTTTTGTGGGTTCTGCTTCTGTGCGGGTGGGGGGTGGGTAGTATTTTGTTGTACGGGGTTGCCCATTGCAGGGCGCGAGTCACCCATGCCCCCTGTAATATTTTGGCATGTGCTGATCTGGGGCTTTGGGGGACAGCCAGGTTGGATTAATGTGGGGTCCCTCGCAGCACTTTGGTGCAATGTATCAGGCCCCTAGATGTGTTCCCTGGTGCTTATGAGGGGCAGCTGAGGTGGGGTGGCGTTTGGCCGCTCTCCTGGGCCTGCCCTCGTAGGCTTCTGGGACCCAGGTGCCTTGGTTGGGTGTTGCCTGCTGCCCTGCTATCATCATAGGTTGGGTTGTGGTGTCTATGGTGGGGAGTGCTCCTCTTGTGCCTGGGGCAGCGCAGGAGTTCCTGGGTCGGCCCCCATTGGGGGCAGATGCGGGGGCTTCATGTCGGGCTTGGTGCGGGGGGCACTTTCTGTGTGGTGGGCGGGGATTAGTGCCTATGCCGCTCTCGTTGTGGGTGGTCGGTGGTGCTGGGCACTTTTTGATGACCAGGAGGCTGTCGTTGCGTGTCCAGGGCCAATTGACTGTGGGTTCTTTAGCCCTCACTGGGCTTTCTAGGTATGCAGCAATTTTCTGTTCTGTTCTTTGTTTATGTTATGCCTCTATGCTTTATTTCTATACATAGGCTCACTGGAGCGGATCTGTTATTGATCAAGCTTCACCGATATTCGTGTTCACTTACGTTCTGGTTTATAGTTTCCTGTGTGCCTACTCTATTGTGGGTGCATCTAGTCGACTGGACATTCACGTTCTTCTCGGAGTATTCGTGCCTTTGATTTTACACGATGGTCCTCCCCTCTTGGGAGCACTCCCTGACAATGTCGGTGACCCTGACCCCTCTGACATTGTATGCACTAAATGCAAAGGGGCTCAATGTTCCCGAAAAGAGGTCAAACCTCCTTAGGGACCTCCGGTCTCACTGTGTTTCCACAGCCCTCCTACAGGAGACACACTTTGCAGAAGGCTGGGCCCCATCCTTGTCCAATAGATTCTTTCCTCAGGTGTACTAAAACAACATAAAGAAGTATTGGCTCAGAGGTGGGACACAGAAATTCAAATTTCCACCATCTGACCAACAAAGAGATCATTTCTCTGTCTGAGAAGCCCAGAAAAACTCTGTATACTAAAATATAACTTTTAATTAAAATATATAAAAGTAATATCCTATCTGTGCGTGTAGTATAATAAAGGATTATATAAAACATAAAGAGTGATATAATAATCACCAACATATTAAAAGTAACGAGTGGGTCAATCACAGTAAGATCAAGGTGTCAACCCTGATTAGTATAATAATATGTATCACCAAGTCATTCCTCTAACATAACTCACACCTTTTAGTGCCAGCATACACATCAAAAGCAAAAGCCTAATGTGTATTGCAAGCCGTGATGAATTTCCAGCTCGTAAAGTGTGCGATCAACTATTAAGTATAAATCAAATCACTAAACCAGACAATATATAAAAAGAGATAAATTGTACGTCTGTTTCTTCATATCAGATCGCAAATCGTACTGCAGGTGATCAGAGTAAGATATCCAATAGCAGTGTTCAAATTCACCTGAAATATAGTAATAGCGCTGAGAGTGTCTCACATAGACTAGGGGTTAATACTTCAACATACGTTTTTAAAGCGAAATCCCCTCAAATCAACAGTCTCATAGGTACATACATGTTAATCTTCCAGGAACAGAATAAAGCGATAATGATTGCAGGCACTATAGTTAGGGATAAGGTATTTAAGTTCACTTATTCCCCAGGTAATTCTTATGCCTATCTGTTCAATTTACTGAAAACTCAAAGATAATGTTTAGTACTTATATATAACTTGTTTCTTTGTATCTCAGAGAATAAAAGAAAAGGAAGACAGAAAAGTGTAGTCGGAAACCCTAGAGCCGTGTTTAGATGTGCCGGCACTCGGCGAACCACTCTAATCCCCAATCTAGTACAAAGGGATAGAAAGATAAATGGAAGAAAGACTTAAGTTTATACACAGGGTGACTTAGTATCAATGAGTACTGTGTCCCCCACACCGCCCAACGCGTTTCACTGTGCCAAATCACAGCTTCATCAGGGGAAAAGCGTGTTACCGATCATCGATGTACACAGAGTTTAAGTAGCCCAGGTATAATGGTTAGGTAGTGTGACGTCAATTGCCGGGGCTTCCGTTTCTAACAATTAGTCTTAATTTGATTGGGCAGGTACTCCTGTCAATTAAAGAGATTCATTCATCTCATTTGTTACCAGTTATTTATAATACATCCAATATTTTAACCATCCAAGGTATATTAGAAAAATCATCAAGATGATATATTTTTTATTGGAATTAGTGGCCAATCCTAAAACTTCAGAGAGTATGTGTATAGGAAATCAAACATAACATAAAATGTACGGATATCCGCCATTTTCTAGTAGTTCATTATCTCATGTTGCTATCAATTTAACCCTGGCTATATCTAAAGGAATACATCCAATAAAATAGTATTAGTTGTTACTCCCCAGCATACAATATTGAAACAATCATCTACGATTTTAACGCATGTTAGGTTCTAAACTATGCAACGTTCTAGATCTAGTTACTATAATCAACAGATCTATAAAAACAGATACTGTCAATATTATACCACTATTGTAGATGGCATAGTGAAAATTAGATATATGGACCAGTCATGTTCCGTTAAAATTATATCATTAATGAGGATACTTATTAAAGCCCGTTTTTCATGTTAAATATATATATATATATATATATATATATATATATATATATATATATATATATATATGTATATATACATACATACACATACAAATCAGTATAGTTATAGCCATACATATATCAATACCCTTGTTCCAAAAAGTAAAATATCACATTATACCCTTTGTTTTAAGGTAAATATAAAATACTTAAAGTGATAAAAGAAAAACGTAACCTATACTTTTCATCTAAATTATTTTTCGAGCTCAGTATTTAAATCCACTAAAAGATAAATAATTAGTTTATCCAGATCAAGATGGAAGTCAAACCATATTAATTGAAAGGTATATATATTATGATATTTGGAACCACAAAGTCTCTAATCATATAATTGTGATTGTATGATGATCATTCCTTAATAAATGGCCAGAAGGTAAATCCTTCATTGAGGCCAAATGGCGTACTACAGCAACAATGTGCATGCAAAGTCTAAGGGGGTTGCTACACTTATACCCAGTACTCCTTTCACTGAGGTAGAGACACTGGGTGGTAGGGAAGGAAGGTACTTATTTCTTAAGGGATCTCTGCAGGGCACGAAGTACACAGTTGTCAATGTTTATTTTCCGAATTCTGCTCCACTCTCTTTTCTTAACACTGTACTTACACATCTGGCACGGTTTAGGGAGGGGATAGTGGTATTCGGGGGGAGACTTTAACGTGGTCTTAGACCCCAGGCTTGACTCCTCTTCAAGTACTTCCCATTTCCCTGACAACACCCTGCGCAAGATGCGGGCCTCATTGGCGCGTCACCAGCTTATTGACTGTTGGCGGACGCTACACCCAAATGTCTGTGACTACACATTCTATTTGACCTCCCATGACACTTATTCTAGGCTTAACTACCTCTTTCTGTTCCATAGGGACCTGGATGCTTTGATCCAGGTGTCCACTGAACTGATGAAATGGTCTGACCATTCTCCTGTGAAGCTGCAACTGTCCTCTCCTTTGAATGGACCCAAACAGTCCCCTTGGAGACTTAACTACTTAACCTGAGGTGCCCTTACCGGTGGTGTGGGAGGCACATAAAAGCGTGGTGAGGGGTCATTTTATTGCGCAGGGGGCATCACGTAAGAGGGCTAAGGAGCGAAAGATTCGGGTTCTGACCTTGGAAACCCTACAACTTGAGCAGGCTCCTATATCAGAGGACTAGGAGGGTTTTTTTTTTTTTTTTTTTTTTTTAACATAGCAACAAATGTCGCAGGTTACTTGCCCGGATGCGGGTGGAGGATCTGCAACAAATGGCGGACCTCGCCTCTTCCACCCCGGAGGCTATAGCTTGCGTGCGTTTAGTCTTACCTGAGGCGATCCCTTACTACTGTAGTGGCTTTAGGTTCACGTTAGTAGCTTGTACTCATCCCATCTTCCGTCCTGGCCGGGTATATAATCTGCTTCTGGCCCAGGGGTGACTACCCTGACGATAACCCGTGTGGGTCCCTATGTACTTCAGGCAGACTTGTCTCCTCCACAACATAGCTGTGTACCTTTATCTCCACTGACCTTCCCATTTTTGGTGTTCGTACCGCACTTATTCTATCTGCTTTGCTTGTTAAGGAAGTGTATCGCATTGTCCTGTATTATTTCTTAACCAAGTCCAAGTGATATTCGCTCTGTTCACGGATTATGCATTTGATTGTACCACTGAATATTATGTATTTTGTGCTGTCCCCTCCCTTCTCTTCCTTCCCCCTTCTCCATATTTTCCTTCCTTTTCTCTTCCCTTTCTATGTTAATCTTAACCCTTCTTGTTCTTATATTGTAAAAATACCCAAAACAGTTATTGACTTAAAAAAAAAAAAAAAAAAAAAAATTCTTAGGACCTTTAGAGTTGGCAGTGTAAATGGCTCCATAAAAAGTGCAAATGTAGATTGTGGTAAAGGACAACCCTGTCTTGTGTCTGGTGCTGTCGCAATATCCCCAACTGAGCACCATGAACACGAATATAAGCCTCTGCGTTTTTTTTTTGACAAGTCAGGCACAACCACATGTACACACTTGGACAATGGAACAAACAGAAAATGGTGCACACACAACTGCACTAAGTACACAAGCTCACACCTGGTCACATAAACTGTTATATTAATTCATACTGTCTCACATACACAGTCACGCATATAACCACTCTCACTCAAAACACACTGTCACATCTCCACACTCACATACTGTCACATATACAGACATAGTCACACACCTGATGGCAGCAACACTCACCCATTCTGGGGACTCCTACTCAGCCTGTCCCCTTTCCCTGTGTAACTAATGACTTAGCATTATAAGACAATAGAAAGGAACCCATGGTTACCCTGGAGATCTGGGATCTCTGCACTTCTCCAGTATCAATATGAGAAGTGGACCTGTGACCTGCATGTTACATCTTAGACTTGTTCCTTGTAGGATATCTAAGTTTCCTACCTGATAATCCTGTGTGGTCCTGTTATCTTCTTCTGTACAGTTCTGTGAATAAGGATGGATGGGACGTCTTTCTGGTGTATTTCTGTTACTGGATCCATCTGTGGGGAGTGAACACACAGTGAGTGAAATTATATACATACAAACAGTTACTTTAGACTTGCAGATGGATCAAACGGATATCATATTAACTCTTCAGATAAAATGGATTGACCACAAGTTTTCAAAAGTGTAGGGTCTCTGTTCATGTCAGCATCAGTGAAATAAAATAATTAAAAACTAAAAAATAAGAAGTCACAAAAAAATGTATCTCCAAATTGAGAGTAGCATGAACGGGAGAGGAGATGTAGCTAAGTTCCGTGCCTCCTGGTGGAAGAACCTTTACCCCAAGGTCCACGTGGCCCCCATTGGGAGATAAATGTTGAACCTCTTAACCACCACATTTACTGATTTTCCTCAATAAATGGGGAGTGTGGTGATGAGATGCAGTAACATGTTACCCACCTCCCATCCACACAGAGGCTGATGTACTATAGACACATGGAGAAATTCTGGAGCAATCTATCTGCACTACAGGGGAAATAAACATGATGTAAATGGTGATTTGTAACCCCAGAATGATAGAGAGGTCACTAATTCACTGCTAAATAATCTGGAAATATGGGAATGTTCTATTTGTTCCCTATAGTGTGCTTTGTTTTCTCCAGATTGATCCAATTTTACTTAGTACATCAGCCTCACTAGGCTGTAAGATGGAATGTGAATTGCTCCAGTTCTGGTCAGTACATCAGCCTCACTAGGCTGTAAGATGTAATGTGAATTGGTCCAGTTCTGGTCAGTACATCAGCCTCACTAGTCTGTAAGATGTAATGTGAATTGGACCAGTTCTGGTCAGTACATCAGCCTCACTAGGCTGTAAGATGGAATGTGAATTGGTCCAGTTCTGGTCAGTACATCAGCCTCACTAGGCTGTAAGATATAATGTGAATTGGTCCAGTTCTGGTTAGTACATCAGCCTCACTAGGCTGTAAGATGTAATATGAATTGGTCCAGTTCTGGTCAGTACATCAGCCTCACTAGTCTGTAAGATGGAATGTGAATTGGACCAGTTCTGGTCAGTACATCAGCCTCACTAGGCTGTAATATGTAATGTGAATTGGACCAGTTCTGGTCAGTACATCAGCCTCACTAGGCTGTAAGATGTAATATGAATTGGTCCAGTTCTGGTCAGTACATCAGCCTCACTAGGCTGTAAGATGTAATGTGAATTGGACCAGTTCTGGTCAGTACACCAGCCTCACTAGTCTGTAAGATGTAATGTGAATTGGTCCAGTTCTGGTCAGTACATCAGCCTCACTAGGCTGTAAGATGTAATGTGAATTGGACCAGTTCTGGTCAGTACATCAGCCTCACTAGGCTGTAAGATATAATGTGAATTGGTCCAGTTCTGGTCAGTTCATCAGCCTCACTAGGCTGTAAGATGTAATGTGAATTGGACCAGTTCTGGTCAGTACATCAGCCTCACTAGGCTGTAAGATGTAATATGAATTGGTCCAGTTCTGGTCAGTACATCAGCCTCACTAGGCAGTAAGATGTAATGTGAATTGGACCAGTTCTGGTCAGTACATCAGCCTCACTAGGCTGTAAGATATAATGTGAATTGCTCCAGTTCTGGTCAGTACATCAGCCTCACTAGGCTGTAAGATGGAATGTGAATTGGACCAGTTCTGGTCAGTACATCAGCCTCACTAGGCTGTAAGATGTAATGTGAATTGGACCAGTTCTGGTCAGTACATCAGCCTCACTAGGCTGTAAGATATAATGTGAATTGCACCAGTTCTGGTCAGTACATCAGCCTCACTAGGCTGTAAGATGTAATATGAATTGGTCCAGTTCTGGTCAGTACATCAGCCTCACTAGGCTGTAAGATGTAATGTGAATTGGTCCAGTTCTGGTCAGTACATCAGCCTCACTAGGCTGTAAGATATAATGTGAATTGCACCAGTTCTGGTCAGTACATCAGCCTCACTAGGCTGTAAGATATAATGTGAATTGGTCCAGTTCTGGTCTGTACATCAGCCTCACTAGGCTGTAAGATGTAATATGAATTGGTCCAGTTCTGGTCAGTACATCAGCCTCACTAGGCTGTAAGATATAATGTGAATTGCACCAGTTCTGGTCAGTACATCAGCCTCACTAGGCTGTAAGATGTAATATGAATTGGTCCAGTTCTGGTCAGTACATCAGCCTCACTAGGCTGTAAGATGGAATGTGAATTGGACCAGTTCTGGTCAGTACATCAGCCTCACTAGGCTGTAAGATGTAATGTGAATTGGACCAGTTCTGGTCAGTACATCAGCCTCACTAGGCTGTAAGATGTAATGTGAATTGGTCCAGTTCTGGTCAGTACATCAGCCTCACTAGTCTGTAAGATGTAATGTGAATTGGTCCAGTTCTGGTCAGTACATCAGCCTCACTAGGCTGTAAGATGTAATGTGAATTGCTCCAGTTCTGGTCAGTACATCAGCCTCACTAGGCTGTAAGATGTCATGTGAATTGGTCCAGTTCTGGTCAGTACATCAGCCTCACTAGGCTGTAAGATGGAATGTGAATTGGTCCAGTTCTGGTCAGTACATCAGCCTCACTAGGCTGTAAGATGTCATGTGAATTGGTCCAGTTCTGGTCAGTACATCAGCCTCACTAGTCTGTAAGATGGAATGTGAATTGGACCAGTTCTGGTCAGTACATCAGCCTCACTAGGCTGTAAGATGTAATGTGAATTGGTCCAGTTCTTGTCAGTACATCAGCCTCACTAGGCTGTAAGATGTAATGTGAATTGGTCCAGTTCTGGTCAGTACATCAGCCTCACTAGGGTGTAAGATGTAATGTGAATTGGTCCAGTTCTGGTCAGCACATCAGCCTCACTAGGCTGTAAGATGTAATGTGAATTGGTCCAGTTCTGGTCAGTACATCAGCCTCACTAGGGTGTAAGATGTAATGTGAACCGGTCCAGTTCTGGTCAGTACATCAGCCTCGGTATCAGTGTTTAGGTCTCACCTCTGCTGATTGGTGCAGGGATTTCCTCCTCCTTCCACTGCTGGGGAAACATCCCATCTCCTGGCTCCACCTGTGATACAATATAAACACATAGATTAGGGCTGAATTACATCAGGATTAATGCAGTAGTAAGAGAGCTAACACCACCTTATAATCATCACCATTTATCTTACTACAGCCTGGAAATTCACATTTATTTTGACTTGGTGATTTTATTCTATAGATAACATCTTCAATTCATCCTGGATGTCATGTCAGTGGAAGTGGACATTGGGTGCGCAAGCGAACACACACACACACACACACACACACACACACACACACACACACACACACACACACACACACACACACACACACACACACACACACACACACACACACACAAAAAAAGTCACACTCTTAAACATACAGCAGTGGTCACATATACTGCTATATTACCTCATACTGTCTCACATTACAATCACACATTCAACCACTCTCACTCAAAACACACTGTCACATCTCCACACTCACATACTGTCACATATACAGGCAGTTACACACCTGATGGCAGCAACACTCACCCATTCTGGGGACTCCTACTCAGCCTGTCCCATTTCCCTGTGTAAGTAATGTCTTAGTATTATAAGATAATAGAAAGGAACCCATGGTTACCCTGGAGATCTGGGATCTCTGCACTTCTCCAGTATCATTATGAGAAGTGGACCTGTGACCTGCATGTTACATCTTAGACATGTTCCTTGTAGGATATCTAAGCCTGCAGTTTCCTACCTGATAATCCTGTGTGGTCCTGTTATCTTCTTCTGTACAGTCCTGTGAATAAGGATGGATGGGACGTCTTTCTGGTGTATTTCTGTTACTGGAGCCGTCTGTGGGGAGTGAATATTGGCACGGCTTAGCCAGTGCAGTTAATAAAACTTCACCCCTCTCAAAAAAAAAAAAAAAAAAAAAAAGAAGAAGAAATGCCAATGCAGTTGTATTCATGACTAAAACATAGAACATGATACGTGTTTGGTGGTAATAGAGTTAAAAAATTGTATTTACACATAGGACTATTTTCCCCTGACATCCAGCTAAATAGAGAGAGGAGACAATGCACTAAATGACTGGACTGTTGAATTTTCAGTGCTTAACCCTTACGACTCCAAAACAGTGTGCAACACATTGCAAAGCACTGAGTTACATAACTCTCACAGTGAGTGTGAGTAAGAGCATGTGTGTTTGTTATGTAGTGTGTGTTTTACACGTAATGTTTGCTTTTTGCATTTTCCATACAGTGTTTTTTTTTTTGTTTGTTTGTTTTTTTACATAGTGTATAGTGTTTTTGCATATAGCTAATTGCGTATACCTTATTGCGTATGGAGTTTTGCTTATATCATATAGCATATATTGCTTTGTGTAGATCGTTTTGCATACAGCATTTTGCGCATAACCGTGTTTTGCATATAGTTTTTTGCGTATTGTGTACAGTGTAGTTTGTATAGAGTTTGCGTATTGTAGTCTGCGTATAGTAGTTTGCATACAGCATTTTTTATAGCGGCTTGCTTATAGCATATTGCGTTTTGCATGTATTGTAAGATAGAATGTGAATTGCTCCGTTTCTGGTTAGTACATCAGATAGAATGTGAATTGGTCCAGTTCTTGTCAGTACATCAGCCTCACTAGGCTGTAAGATGTAATGTGAATTGGTCCAGTTCTGGTCAGTACATCAGCCTCACTAGGCTGTAAGATGTAATGTGAATTGGTCCAGTTCTGGTCAGTACATCAGCCTCACTAGGCTGTAAGATGTAATGTGAATTGGTCCAGTTCTGGTCAGTACATCAGCCTCACTAGGCTGTAAGATGTAATATGAATTGGTCCAGTTCTGGTCAGTACATCAGTCTCACTAGGCTGTAAGATGTAATGTGAATTGGTCCAGTTCTGGTCAGTACATCGGTATCAGTGTTTAGGTCTCACCTCTGCTGATTGGTGCAGGGATTTCCTCCTCCTTCCACTGCTGGGGAAACATCCCATCTCCTGGCTCCATCTGTGATACAATATAAACACATAGATTAGGGCTGAATTACATCAGGATTAATGCAGTAGTAAGAGAACTAACATCTCCTTATAATCACCACCATTTATCTTACTACAGCCTGGAAAATTGGATTTTAGTCTTACCTGTTAAATACTTTTCTCTTCGTCCATACAGGTTACTGGTAACTTTGGGTAGGCGATCAGCCCCTTTAATAGGCAGGAACAATTCTGAGAAGTGACTGCTGGGTGGAGCCTACCTCCTCTCCTTAGCTTGCAGCTAGCCAAACCCCAACCAGAGCACCAATGAACCTACATATCATAATAGCTCAGTGGTTCTCAATCATTTTTTGTTCCGGGCACCACTAACACATAATCTAGAACATTCTGGGCACCCCTAACATATTTAATGTACTTTATCAAGGGCATTATGATGGGTACAGTACATAAATATACAGTTATTACTAGGTCTTACAATCATAATAACACAACTAAACATATTGTGCTTAATAATTTTTTATAAATCTTTAATTAAAAATCCATTTTTGTCAGTCTTCATAGAAACATGGGGCACCCTAAGTTGATGTCCGTGGCACAACCCATTCTTCTTGGAAACCACAAAGATGTTGGAATAAAATCTCAAGCCCCTCTCTTGAGGGGGAACTGGTTCCAGGACCGCCTTGTCCAGAAGGGCCTGGATAGCTTCCTCGAAAAGGCGTCTCTTTTCTGCTCCCAAAGGAGAAAGAGAAACAAAGGTCTTTGGAGGAGGAAGAGAGGTGAAGGGAATCCTGTATCCCGAGGCCACCACTTGTAAAACCCACGGATCCGTCTCAGAGGTAGTGGTGTAAGCGGCCACCTACCTGTGGGTGGGGACCCGCGTTTGGTGAGTCTTGCAGTAGAAGGTTTGGAAGCTTTGGGATTAATGGAGGACTTGAGTCTCCATTGCTGCTTAGGCTTGGATGAGGAGCGCGGAGCCTGAGGGATCGTCTGGGTCGCCTGGCACGAGTCTGCCTGAAAGGAACGAAAAAGCCAATTCCTTTGAAAAGGTGCCTTCTTCCTCAGGACCACTGGCGGGTGAGAACTCTTCCCTCCAGTGTCCTTGTTGAAGAAATCCTTGAGTTCAAGCCCAAACAGGGAAGAACCCTGAAAAGGCAAAGACAGCAGAGCCTTCTTAGAGGCTGTGTCAGCCGACCAGATCTTAAGCCAAAGAGTCCTTCTGGCACCACACGCACAGCGTCAAACAGGGCGGCAGACATAATGCTGAGCCTCAGCAACATTAGCAAGAAGACACAGCATATCAGATGTACGGGCCCCCTGACAGATAGCAGAATTAAGCTGTTTAGTCCAAACAGCCACAGCCCTATTAACCCATGCAGAAGCAAAGGTAGGGCAAAAGGCAGAGCCCGCTGTCGCAAAAATAGACTTGAGATAAGTCTCAAGCTTCTTGTCAGTCCAATCTTTAAAGCAGACGCATTAGCCACTGGCAGGGCAGTTGACTTGGAAAGCCTGGAAACTGGGGCATCCACCTTGGGGGGATGGACCCACTGAGTAAGGGCCGTTTCAGAAAACTGATAAAGTTTAGCAAACATTTTAGACACAGACGGTTTCTTCTCTGGAAATTTCCACTCCTCTGACAGCAAGCGGTCAAGGGTGGGATTAGATGGAAAGTAGGCACGGGGCCTAACAGGCTCCTGGAAAACATCAGAGGGGTCAGAAGATGCCTCCTGCACCAAGGGAATGTTTAGAGTGGACAACACAGCCCTGATTAGGCCCTCAGCTGAAGGAATGGGGTCCGCCTCAAAGGGGTCCCCAAAAAACAGATGAAAGAACAGCTGAACAGTCATCATCATCATCATCATCATCAGAGTCCACCAATAATTCCTCCTCAGAGGAGTCAGACACATCAGGTACACCCGGGGGTTTAGGCAGGGAAGATCTGATAAGGGCGAGGGTCTGCAACGAGTGGAAGACCCCCTGTAAAGTGGATGGAAGGAGTTGTAAGGTAGACCAGAGGTCCCTGTATTAGCCTTAAACTTTTGCATCCAAACTGGCACTAGTGCATGGCTGGAGGCCCCAGCAGGGGATTCAGGGGCAGCAGCCCATGCTGGGCAAACATGACCTGAGTATTCTCTAGGTAACCCTGATTGACATGAGGAGCAATGGGGGACACAGACACCCCAGTATCCTTAGTCTTAGGTTTAGCCCCAAGGTCTAACGAAGCAGACATTCTTACAAAACGGTCAAAGTATCAAAACACCCACAATAAAGCATATATGATAATTAATGCACCCCAGAAATGCTAAATTAAACTCATCTGGTAGGCAAAGGGTTAAACTGAGGAGGAGAGTCCAAGCCCTGCGTAGGATACTCGATCTGCGAATACACAAAATGGCTGCCGAGACGGGAGCCAATCGGAAACGAGCACGAGAAGCGGGTGCTCGTGGGAAACGTAGTTTCGCTGACAGAGTACCCCAACAGTTTCCCAATCCCTAGAACGTTGACCGGATGACAAAGCAAGGGAAAACCAACAACATGAGCCATCTCTGACCACGCTACGTGGAGCGGTTGCAGAACAAGTCCCAAACTGTAAAGTCCCATAGAAGCGAATGGCGCAATGGCGTCTATGTGGTAAACACGCACCCTTAACAAAGTGAATACCAACGTGAAGCCACTCAAACACTGAACCCAGCAAGGACAGTGTCCCAAAACCCCCCAAAAGGAGCTAACCAGCAGCAAAAGGGTTAAGTTACCACATACACTTGCTCCAAAAACCTCGCAGACATACAGATTAAACCCAATGAGTGCGTGAATATATAACAGGAATTTGAATAGAGACCACTGTGCGGAGGGGAAGCATAGGACATGTGGACCTCAGCACTCAAAGGGTGCTCACCTTTTTCAGCAGGTCTTCTGTCTTCAGATTACCATATATCAAGAAGAAGCCTCGGTGGGCAACTCCTGGGGAAAGAACTTGCAGCCAAGATCCCCCCCCAGGGCTTAGGTCCACAAAAGCGCCTGGTAAACTGAGCTATCCACATTTGGGTGATGGGAATTTTCAGTGATGGTAATCCGCCTATTGGTGGTATTCCATGTCTAACAGAAAATAATGAAAAAGCTGAAACTATAGTAGAATGGTTCTATTGCTTGTGTCTTGACCAAGAAACAAATCTTACTGGTTGGGGATTGGCTAGCTGCAAGCTAAGGAGAGGAGGTAGGCTCCATCCAGCAGTCACTTATCAGAACTGTTCCTGTCTATTAAAGGGGCTGATCACCTACCCAAAGTTACCAGTAACCTGTACTGGATGACAGAGAAATCCCACTTAATTTTGACTTGGAGATTTTGTTCAATAGGTAACATCTTCACTTGTCCTGGATGTCACGCCCATGGAAGTGGAAACGAAGTGCACAAGCGAGCGCACACACACAGAGTTGCACAGAGCTTCACTTGAAGATTACAGATTTGCAGGCAAGCGCAGACATTGTCATATATCTCCACACTCACATAGTGTAACATATAAAGGTATAGTTCCATATCTGATGGCAGCAACACTCACCCATTCTGGGGACTCCTACTCAGCCTGTCCCATTTCCCTGTGTAATTAATGACTTAGCATTATAAGATCATAGAAAGGAACCCATGGTTACCCCAGAGATCTGGGATCTCTGCACTTCTCCAGTATCAATATGAGAAGTGGACCTGTGACCTGCATGTTACATCTTAGACTTGTTCCTTGTAGGATATCTAAGCCTGCAGTTTCCTACCTGATAATCCTGTGTGGTCCTGTTATCTTCTTCTGTACAGTCCTGTGAATAAGGATGGATGGGACGTCTTTCTGGTGTATTTCTGTTACTGGATCCATCTGTGGGGAGTGAACACACAGTGAGTAAATATATATTATATAAACATACATACACACCCCTCTGGTCCTTAAGGGGTTAAAGGAATACTAGCAACTACTAATAAATAACTACTAAAAATAACTACTCACTAATCTTAATTTGGGCAGAAAATCCTAATGGCCACTATTGATGTGCACACAAGACTACAGGACCACAAGTTACTCCCAGTGAAGTCTTCCCCATAAGAACAAGGGGAGGATCATAGGGTCCCACAGACAGAATCATGTTTACCTCCATGGATATGATACCAGCACCAATAAGAACAAGGGGAGGAGCATAGGGTCCCACAGACAGAATCATGTCTACCTCCAGGGATATGATACCAACACCAATAAGAACAAGGGGAGGAGCATAGGGTCCCACAGACAGAATCATGTCTACCTCCATGGATATGATACCAGCACCAATAAGAACAAGGGGAGGAGCATAGGGTCCCACAGACAGAATCATGTCTACCTCCATGGATATGATACCAGCACCAATAAGAACAAGGGGAGGAGCATAGGATCCCACAGACAGAATCATGTCTACCTCCATGGATATGATACCAGCACCAATAAAATATTAATTCTATCACAATTAGGATCTTCCTCTCAGATTACAGTGGATCTGTCAACCTAAAACAGGGGCGTCCAAGTCTTTCCAATCATGGGGATCATTATCAGAAAGACATAAGTGTGAGGGTCACAATAATATTGTGTATATTGATAATAATGGTGAATTACAGCCCTTCAGTTATTTATACATATAGATTTATTTATTAGTTGATCGAGTCAATGACAATACTGATATTTATCACTGAGTGTGGAGCAATGAGTTGTGTACTCCTCTGGCACTCAAAGGGTAAACAGACACCTATTCCTGTACTGTATAATACTGGTAGGGAAGGGGTTAAGTCTTACTAATCTACTAGTTCATGTGTACTAGTTAACTAGAAAATATATATATATTATACTCGCTTTTTTTTTTTTTTTTTTTTATGTCAGTAGACGCACATTTGGCCCACTGGCACATAGGACCCCATGTTCTAAGACAATTTACGTTTGCAGATAATTAAAATCTGCCTCTGTGTTGTTCTGTTTTCCTATAAAAAAATGTTTTTTAAAAGTTCAATTTATTTTCATAGGTCTTTTAACTTCTTGGATGCTACAGGAGGTCTCCAACGTACTGCATGTAAAGACACAATGAAATCCATGAATATGTAATGTGTCCCCTATGGTGAAGTTGTACTCTATTACCTTGTACACAGGATCCTAAATGTAATAACAAGGCTGGTACATTGGTACATTTATTAGGAATTCTGGGCACATTCCACAACTGTCAGAGTGACATATTCCATTTTATTGTCACAAAGGTAATAATCCTCCTGACTCTCTCCCAGGTCTATTAGGAGTTACTGTAGACTTGTAGATGGACCAAACTCATATCATATTAACTCCTCAGATAAACTGGACTGACCACAGGATTTCACAGGTTTAGGGTCTCTGTTCATGTCAGCATCAATTAAATAAATAATTACAAATACTTTTTAAAAAGAAATAAAAAAATGACACACAAATTTCTTTCCACATTGAGAGTAACATGAAGGGGAGAGGAGATGTAACTGTAAGGTCCATGTCTCCTGGTGGAGAAAACTTTACCCCATGGTCCTTGTGCCCCATTGGATATAAGAGAAATCCTGTAAATTTGCTCTCAAATTTACCCAATTTCCTCAGTAAATGTGGAGTGTGGTTATGTAATGTGACTTGGTCCAGTTCTGGTCAGTACATCAGCCTCACTAGGCTATAAGATGGAATGTGAAATAGTCCAGTTCTGGTCAGTACATCAGCCTCACTAGGCTGTAAGATGTAATGTGAATTGGTCCAGTTCTGGTCAGTACATCAGTCTCACTAGGCTGTAAGATATAATGTGAATTGGTCCAGTTCTGGTCAGTACATCAGCATCACTAGGCTGTAAGATGGAATGTGAATTGGTCCAGTTCTGGTCAGTACATCAGCCTCACTAAGCTGTAAGATGTAATGTGAATTGGTCCAGTTCTTGTCAGTACATCAGCCTCACTAGTCTGTAAGATGTAATGTGAATTGGACCAGTTCTGGTCAGTACATCAGCCTCACTAGGCTGTAAGATGGAATGTGAATTGGTCCAGTTCTGGTCAGTACATCAGCCTCACTAGGCTGTAAGATGTAATATGAATTGGTCCAGTTCTGGTCAGTACATCAGCCTCACTAGGCTGTAAGATGTAATGTGAATTGGTCCAGTTCTGGTCAGTACATCAGCCTCACTAAGCTGTAAGATGTAATGTGAATTGGTCCAGTTCTTGTCAGTACATCAGCCTCACTAGTCTGTAAGATGTAATGTGAATTGATCCAGTTCTGGTCAGTACATCAGCCTCACTAGGCTGTAAGATGTAATGTGAATTGGACCAGTTCTGGTCAGTACATCAGTCTCACTAGGATGTAAGATGTAATGTGAATTGGACCAGTTCTGGTCAGTACATCAGCCTCACTAGGCTGTAAGATGTAATGTGAATTGGTCCAGTTCTGGTCAGTACATCAGCCTCACTAGGCTGTAAGATGGAATGTGAATTGGTCCAGTTCTGGTCAGTACATCAGCCTCACTAGGCTGTAAGATATAATGTGAATTGGTCCAGTTCTGGTCAGTACATCAGCCTCACTAGTCTGCAAGATATAATGTGAATTGGTCCAGTTCTGGTCAGTATATCAGCCTCATTAGGCTATAAGATGGAATGTGAATTGGTCCAGTTCTGGTCAGTATATCAGCCTCATTAGGCTATAAGATGGAATGTGAATTGGTCCAGTTCTGGTCAGTACATCAGCCTCACTGGGCTAACATAACATAGTAACATAGTAGGCTGAAAAAAAAAACATGCGTCCATCAAGTCCAGCCCATGCCAATAACACCCCTGTTGATCCAGAGGAAGACAACAAAAAAGCCCTCTGGAGCAATTTCCAATGTAGTCCCAAATGTGCGTGTGTGTGTGGGGGGTGGGGTGGGGGAACTATTCCTTCCTGACTCCAACTGGTAGTCAAATAGTTCCCCGGATCAATATCCTATTTGCTTTGAAGCCATCTGTCATAATTGTCAATATTGTTCTGTGCTAGATAGGCATCCATTGCTTTTTTGAATGCAGTTACATTATCTGCAAGCACAACATCCCGAGGCAAAGAATTCCATAGCTTTACCGCCCTTACTGTAAAGGATCCCTGCCTGTGTTTTAGTCTAAAGCGCCTTTCCTCAAGTCTTAATGGATGACCTCTTGTTCTTAGCTCAGCTCTTTGCATAAATAATTAATTGGATAGTTCTTTGTATTGACCTTGAATGTATTTGTAAATGGTAATCATATCACCCCTTAGACGTCTCCTTTCTAATGTAAACAAACCCAGTTTGGCTAGTCTCTCTTTGTAACTCAGATCCTCCAATCCCTTTATCAGTTTTGTTGCACGTCTCTGCACCTTTTCCAGTTCAGTAATGTCTTTTTTTAGAACAGGCGCCCAAAATTGTAGTCCATATTCTAGATGAGGCCTAACCAAGGATTTATACAGAGGTAGGATAATATTAGCATCCCTTGCTTCTACACCTCTTTTTATGCAGGCTAGTACTCTATTTGCTCTTGCAGCAGCTGAGTGACTCTGCACACTGCTGTGAAGTCTATTGTCTATCAGTATGCCTAAATTTTTCTCTAATGAGGATTTCCCAAGTTGTTTCCCATTTAGAGTTTATGTAGCAAGTTTGTTTCTACAGCCCAGTTGCATAACTTTACATTTATCTACATTAAATGTCATCTGCCACTTTTCTGTCCATTCACTTAGTTTATCTAAATCCTTCTGTAGGGAAAAACATCCAGCTCTGTATGTATTTCCTTACATAGCTTAGTGTCATCAGCAAAGACTGAGATGCTACTTTCAATTCCCACTTCTAGATCATTAATAAACAAATTAAAAAGCATTGGGCCCAGGACTGAACCCTGCGGCACCCCACTTATAACCCTAGACCAATTTGAAAAAGTTTCATTTACAACAACTCTCTGCCATCTATCATTTAACCAGTTCTCAATCCATGTACAGATAACACCACCCAAACCGAAGCCTTTTAATTTATGCAGTAACCTGTTGTGAGGCACTGTGTCAAAGGCTTTTGCAAAATCCAAGTATACTACATCAACAGCAATTCCCTTTCATAAAATGCAAGTAAATTAGTCTGACATGATCTGTTCTTCATGAAACCATGCTGATTCCTGCTAATTATATTGTTTGTCTTCACGTAGTTCTGAATACTGTCAGTTAATAACCCTTCTAGTATCTTACCCACTATGGAAGTCAAGCTCACAGGCCTATAATTTCCTGGTTTGGATCTTGCTCCCTTTTTAAACAATGGAACTACATCAGCTTTCCTCCAATCACAGGGCACTATGCCTGATGAAAGTGAATCAATAAATATTAAGTATAATGGTTTTGCTGTAAGATGTAATGTGAATTGGACCAGTTCTGGTCAGTACATCATCCTCACTAGGCTGTAAGATGTAATCTGAATTGGTTCAGTTCTGGTCAGTATATCAGCCTCACTAGGCTATAAGATGGAATGTGAATTGGACCAGTTCTGGTCAGTACATCAGCCTCACTAGGCTGTAAGATGTAATGTGAATTGGTCCAGTTCTGGTCAGTACATCAACCTCACTAGGCTGTAAGATGAAATGTGAATTGGTCCAGTTCTTGTCAGTACATCAGCCTCACTAGGCTGTAAGATGTAATCTGAATTGGTCCAGTTCTGGTCAGTACATCAGCCTCGGTATCAGTGTTTAGGTCTCACCTCTGCTGATTGGTGCAGGGATTTCCTCCTCCTTCCACTGTTGGGGAAACATCCCATCTCCTGGCTCCATCTGTGATACAATATAAACACATAGATTAGGGCTGAATTACATCAGGATTAATGCAGTAGTAAGAGAGCTAACACCACCTTATAATCATCACCATTTATCTTACTATAGCCTGGAAATCCCACTTAATTTTGCCTTCTCTACCTGGTTCCGTAGAGGACATCCATAATGGACTGAAGATATTTTGTCCATGGAGGCAGATATGACAGCTCTCGGCAGCTTTCCCCCACCACCTTTCCCACTGTCCAAACAAACCGCGGCAGGGAGACTGCAGGAGCTTACATAACCCTTAAGGACTAGAGGTGTGTATGACGAAATGAACTGCAAATCCATCTGGTCCTAAAATGGTTAAGATTATCATGTACATTGAAAAGACTAAGGTCCTGCCAGCAACTGTCATGTCCGCCTGCATGGACATAACATCCAGGGTTGTTTAAGATCTTTAATACTGAACAACGGAACAAGGCAAAAACCATATGGGCTATTGGGATTTGCTGGCCATAGAAATGTGTTGTGCACACCTCTGGCATTCAAAGGGTTTAAGATGGGAATGTCACTTTGCAACAAATAGTGGTTAATGAATGAGCCTTCAAAACTGCATATATTTACATTAGCTATTTTTTTAATTTTAATTGTTTTTAATTGCTTTATTTCATTGGTCTATGAAATTGAGCTAGTACTGGCTGCCAGGAAGTGGCAGGTGGGATGGAGAGGTGTGTGGGATGTTAGCAGGAGTGGAGACGAGGCACAGTGTGGGATGTTAGCAGGAGTGGAGACGAGGCACAGTGTGGGATGTTAGCAGGAGTGGAGACGAGGCACAGTGTGGGAACGTTAGCAGGAGTGGAGACGAGGCACAGTGCGGGATGTTAGTAGGAGTGGAGACGAGGCACAGTGTGGGATGTTAGCAGGAGTGGAGACGAGGCACAGTGCGGGAACGTTAGCAGGAGTGGAGACGAGGCACAGTGCGGGAACGTTAGCAGGAGTGGAGACGAGGCACAGTGCGGGAACGTTAGCAGGAGTGGAGACGAGGCACAGTGCGGGAACGTTAGCAGGAGTGGAGACGAGGCACAGTGCGGGAACGTTAGCAGGAGTGGAGACGAGGCACAGTGCGGGAACGTTAGCAGGAGTGGAGACGAGGCACAGCACGGGAACGTTAGCAGGAGTGGAGACGAGGCACAGTGCGGGAACGTTAGCAGGAGTGGAGACGAGGCACAGCGCGGGAACGTTAGCAGGAGTGGAGACGAGGCACAGTGCGGGAATGTTAGCAGGAGTGGAGACGAGGCACAGTGCGGGAACGTTAGCAGGAGTGGAGACGAGGCACAGTGCGGGAACGTTAGCAGGAGTGGAGAGGAGGCACAGTGCGGGATATTAGCAGGAGTGGAGATGAGGTACAGTGTGGGATGTTAGTAGGAGTGGAGATGAGGCACAGTGTGGGATGTTAGTAGGAGTGGAGAGGAGGCACAGTGTGGGATGTTAGAAGGAGTGGAGATGAGGCACAGTGTGGGATGTTAGTAGGAGTGGAGATGAGGCACAATGTGGGATGTTAGTAGGAGTGGAGAGGAGGCACAGTGTGGGTTTAGTAGGAGTGGAGATGAGGCACAGTGTGGGATGTTAGTAGGAGTGGAGAGGAGGCACAGTGTGGGATGTTAGCAGGAGTGGAGAGGACGCACAGTGTGGGATTATCACGGTCCCCGTGATTCCCTGTCAATCTCTGTAGGTATACATTTGCATTGGAGGAGTCTGATTGGCCCGCCCAGGATGTGCCTTTATATACTGAGGCTTGGGCACTTGTCAATTGCCCTTTCGTGGTGTTGTGTTGCTGCGCCTTGTTATTGATCTCCAGTGTCTCCTGTGTACCGACCCGGCTAGTCTGACTCTCCTTCTGTTCCTGCACCGTGATCTAACCCGGCTCTGGCTGACGACCCTGCACCGTGAACTGACCCGGCTCTGGCTGACGACCCTGCACCGTGATCCGACCCGGCACTGGCTGACGACTCCGCTCCGTGATCCGACCCGGTTCTGGCTCCTGATCCTGCTCCGTGACTGCTCCACTCTCCGGTGGTGTTCCTGCGACTCAGTCATCCGGTTCCGGCTACTGTTCCTGTCCGGTTACTGCTCCTGTCCGGTTGCTGCTCCTGTGTACTCCGGTCGCGCTGTCGACATTCTGACTGTGCCATTTGATTCATTGCCAAGCTCCAGTGATTCATTGCCAAGCTCCAGTGATTCTCTGAGCCTTTACACATTTGAGCCTCCGCTTTACGCTATACCAGTCCTTGCAGAGCTCCGCCTGTTCGATGCCCGGTGAGCATCGTGATCACGCTGGTTGACACTGGTAGTCCATTCGCTCTTGCAACAAGGACTCTGGGTGACACCGTGTGGGTGTCTGGGCAGTACCTCATTCGCTCAAAGTGCTTTATCCCAACTGCACTACTCTGTGCATCAGCTCTTCATAGCTTGGGCAATTCCGTTCTACTGTGGCCTCCCAAGGGCTGGCATATTTCCGTGGCAGACGCAGGGTTACTCGATACTCATTCAGGGCGATTCCTATTCTGGTTACATCAAATTGGCAGTAGCAATCCTCATAAGCCCACTGTGGTGGTACGTGCTCAGCTTAGAGCAACAGGGGCTCATCCTGTTTATGCTTCAAGAGTGTTACAGCGCTTTTCCTGAGTTCCTGATCTATATTTAAAGACTGTTACCATAGACTGCTATATATCTCCTGGGCGTTGGCCAATCTAGCCTGAGCCTTACCAGTTGCTCCACTTAACCCTCTATGCACTACTGTTTGTAGTTTACTCCATCCTCTGCTCATATTGCCTGTTCTTAACTTTACTAGCCCCTAGGGGCAGTGTTGTTCATTTTTATTTCAATAAATTGTGTTTTACGTTACATCCTGGTCTGTGTGTCAGAAAACCGTAACAGGGATGTTAGAAGGAGTGGAGATGAGGCACAGTGTGGGATATTAGTAGGAGTGGAGAGGAGGCACAGTGTGGGATATTAGTAGGAGTGGAGAGGAGGCACAGTGTGGGATGTTAGTAGGAGTGGAGATGAGGCACAGCGTGGGATGTTAGTAGGAGTGGAGAGGAGGCACAGTATGGGATGTTAGAAGGAGTGGAGATGAGGCACAGTGTGGGATATTAGTAGGAGTGGAGAGGAGGCACAGTGTGGGATATTAGTAGGAGTGGAGAGGAGGCACAGTGTGGGATGTTAGCAGGAGTGGAGATGAGGCACAGTGTGGGATGTTAGAAGGAGTGGAGATGAGGCACAGTGTGGGATGTTAGAGAGTACAGACTGGCATTTCAAATACCAATATGTATAACAATACAAAGGTAAATATCTCAAACCATTGATTTAAATAAAAAATACTAATAGATATAGGGGATTATGAAAGATCTTTCAAAAATCACATTAGAAAGTGCCAGTTCCACTTTATATCAGTTTGAAATTGAATTTGTATTTGTCCCTTATGGCACAACTAACTTGAATCAAAATGTCTCCTCCTTTCTTTCTACATTCAGCATTTAACCCTTTCAGTGCCCGAGGGGTACACAATGCATTGTGATGTGTAACCCTCTGGCACTCAAAGGGTTAATATAAGAGGCTGCCACATTGTAACATTTGTATTCAAAAAGTAAATGTTGACCAATTGGGAGGCAACACAACTAGACAATTGGGAGTTAGATTTGGTACAATTGACTGAACCAGAGTTTCTCCACTAATCTTTGTGCATATAGTCCTTAGTCTACCTGAACTTGTCTACACTGGGAAACACCAGACACACAGTAATAGTTTAGGCAAGACAGACACACAGTAACGGTTTAGGCAGGACAGTCGCACAGTAGTAGTTTAGGCAAAACAGACACACAGTAACGGTTTAGGCAGGACACACACACAGTAACGGTTTAGGCAGGACAGACACACAGTAACGGTGTAGGCAGGACAGACACACAGTAACGGTGTAGGCAGGACAGACACACAGTAACGGTGTAGGCAGGACAGACACACAGTAACGGTGTAGGCAGGACAGACACACAGTAACGGTGTAGGCAGGACAGACACACAGTAAAGGTTTAGGCAGGACAGACACACAGTAAAGGTTTAGGCAGGACAGACACACAGTAACGGTATAGGCAGGGCAGACACACAGTAACGGTTTAGGCAGGACACACACGCAGTAATGGTTTAGGCAAGACAGACACGCAGTAATGGTTTAGGCAGGACAGACACGCAGTAATGGTTTAGGCAGGACAGACACGCAGTAATGGTTTAGGCAGGACAGACACACAGTAATGGTTTAGGCAAGACAGACACACAGTAATGGTTTAGGCAGGACAGACACACAGTAATGGTTTAGGCAGGACAGACACGCAGTAATGGTTTAGACAGGGCAGAGATACAGTAACGGTTTAGACAGGACAGACACACAGTAACGGTTTAGACAGGACAGACACACAGTAACGGTTTAGACAGGACAGACACACAGTAACGGTTTAGGCAAGACAGACACACAGTAACGGTTTAGGCAGGAAACACACACAGTAATGGTTTAGGTAGGACAGGCACACAGTAATGGTTTAGGCAGGACAGACACACAGTAATAGTTTAGGCAGGACAGACACACAGTAATAGTTTAGGCAGGATAGACATACAGTAACGGTTTAGACAGGACAGACACACAGTAGTGCTTTAGGAAGGACAGACACACAGTAACGGTTTAGACAGGGCAGACACACAGTAATGGTTTAGGCAGGATAGACGTACAGTAACGGTTTAGACAGGGCAGACTCACAGTAACGGTTTAGGCAGGACAAACACACAGTAACGGTTTAGGCAGGACAGACACACAGTAACGGTTTAGGCAGGACAGACACGCAGTAATGGTTTAGGCAGGATAGACGTACAGTAACGGTTTAGGCAGGACAGACACACAGTAACGGTTTAGGCAGGACAGACACACAGTAATGGTTTAGGCAGGACAGACACACAGTAATGGTTTAGGCAGGACAGACACACAGTAATGGTTTAGGCAGGACAGGCACACAGTAATGGTTTAGGCAGGACAGACACACAGTAACGGTTTAGGCAGGACAGACACACAGTAACGGTTTAGGCAGGACAGACGCACAGTAATGGTTTAGGCAGGACAGACACACAGTAATGGTTTAGGCAGGACAGACACACAGTAACGGTTTAGGCAGGACAGACACACAGTAACGGTTTAGGCAGGACAGACACACAGTAACGGTTTAGGCAGGACAGACATACAGTAATGGTTTAGGCAGGACAGACACACAGTAATGGTTTAGGCAGGACAGGCACACAGTAATGGTTTAGGCAGGACAGGCACACAGTAATGGTTTAGGCAGGACAGACACACAGTAACGGTTTAGGCAGGACAGACACACAGTAACGGTTTAGGCAGGACAGACGCACAGTAATGGTTTAGGCAGGACAGACGCACAGTAATGGTTTAGGCAGGACAGACACACAGTAACGGTTTAGGCAGGACAGACACACAGTAACGGTTTAGGCAGGACAGACACACAGTAACGGTTTAGGCAGGACAGACGCACAGTAATGGTTTAGGCAGGACAGACACACAGTAATGGTTTAGGCAGGACAGACACACAGTAATGGTTTAGGCAGGACAGACACACAGTAATGGTTTAGGCAGGACAGACACACAGTAACGGTTTAGGCAGGACAGACACACAGTAACGGTTTAGGCAGGACAGACACACAGTAATGGTTTAGGCAGGACAGACACACAGTAATGGTTTAGGCAGGACAGACACACAGTAATATCATCTGGACGGTATTATTCCTTCTGGAGAAAGAGAAATTCAGTTCGCTCTAATAACCTATTTGCTTGGATTCCGCTCTTAAAATTTACTTTGCCATCTCCAGTTTATGAGCAGAATTGCACACCCCGATATTACATGTAGTTTTAAACCCTTTAACACTTTGAGCACCACAGAGGTAGCCAACACCATGCAACCCCTTGGTACTCAAGGGGTTAAGGACTGAAGGGGTATCCTCAAAAGATTATGATATTTAAATGTATTTTTCTTTATCTTTTGCTTTTCCATATCCAACTACAAGATTTTACATTTTGGATTTGTTTTAAAATATCTTTAAGGTCTTACAATTCCGAACAGTCACAGTTGGGTTTTATATGAAGAAAGATCTGCTTATAGATTTTAGACTGGTCAGTCTTACCCCTGATACCCACAAGGTCTTTTATTTTGGAGTAAAGACTTGACAAATGGCTCCATGCAAAGTGCAGATGGACGATAGATAAGTGTAACCGTCTCTGGTCCCCTCTCAGCTGAGATCCATGAACACAAATCTAACACACACCACAGACACACACACACACACCTCACACTAAGATTATACATTTGCAACCACGCTCACATACGGTCACATATACCTCCACAATAACTCATACAGCCTCACATAACACCATCACACATACAACCACTCTCACTCACATTGTCACAGATACCTCCACACTCACATACTGTCATACAACTGATGGCAGCAACACTCACCCATTCTGGGGTTTCCTACATCTCACTCAGCCTGTTCCCTTCCCTGAGTGACTAATGACTTTGTACAATGATACAGATTGGAACCAGTGGTTACCCTGGAGATCTAGACTCTCTGCACCTCTCCAGGATCACCATGAGAAGTGGACCTGTGTCCTGCATGTACTGTGAGATTTTACACACTTTTCTTGTAGGATATCTAATCCTGCAGTTTTCTACCTGATAATCCTGTGTGATCCCGTTATCCTCTTCTGTACAATCCTGTGAGTAAGGAATCATGGGACCTCTTTCTGGTGTATTTCTATTATTGGATTCATCTACAGTAAATGAACACACAGTGAGTGACATTTTATTATATACTAGTTGAAGAGTCTGTATACACAGGCCACAGTGCCAGCCGGTCGTGGTGCAGTCATGCGCAGTAGAGACTGATCGCGCCGTGGCTGATACAGAGCTGTACACTCTGGAGTCAGACTTTCGGTCTGACCTCGGAGCGCCCCGCTCTGCATCAGCCACGGCGCTATCAGTCTCTACTGCGCATGACTGCGTCGTTACAAACTATTTATTTTTACCAAGTGGTGAGTCTATCAGTGACCTGCACAAGTATGTGTAAGATATTAAAGGAACACTAGCACCCAGATAATCTTAATGTGGTCAGGAAATCCTAATGGCCACTATTAACAGAGTGTGCAGGACTCCAGGACCACCTTCTTAAGGCAGAACTATAATGCTTACATAAGTTACCCCCAGTTAATTATACGTAGCTTGTTAATCATAGAAATAAACTTTAAGTGCCGGAATGAGTTGGAATCATAACATCGTCTGAAACTTACATCAGTATGAAATCACAATATCATGGAGAAGAGTGATCTGTACACCTGCACGGTCTGTCCCAGTCTTGTTACTGATAGGTTATTTGCCAAAGGGGGAGTTGCATTGTACCATATGGTACAGTCAGAGGTGGACAGCAATTTCCATGATTAACAAGTTACTAATAATTAATTGGAGATAACATGTAAACACGATAGTTCCACTTTAATAAGACCAGTGGGAGTAGCTTAGGGTCCTACAAAAAGAATTCTGTCGGCATCAATGGACATAACAAGGCCAGATTTACATAGCAAGCAACCCTAGACAAGGCACTCTAGGTGCCCTTAATCCCGCCCATGGCCACACCCCCACTCCTTGTGTGACAAGTAAGACTGTAAAAAGCTCCACAATAGACTAAGTCAGCATCATGGTGAGTCAGTCTCTTATCTGCACAGGTATGTGCAAGATATTAACCCCTAGAGAACCAAGAGGGTGAAACACATTGCCTCACGATGTGTTGAACCCTATTCTAGCCTTCCTGGGGTTAATGGTCAGTAAATGTCAAAGTGGATCTGTCCCACATAGAGTCCGATAATGTGAAAGTCTATCAATAGATGGGTCTATCACTGACCTGCACAGGTATGTGAATGGATCCTCTCCTCCTGTGGGTCCTGATCATCAGTCACACTCGGCTCTGAGTCACTCTCAGTCTTTATTGTCACATCATCACGGCCTGGTCAGGACATTGCACAATTATTATACTTTTCACTCTTGTAAGTAAATACATAGCAAAATAAATGCATTATATCAGAATTTGCAGCATTTCAGGAATTCAAAATTGCATTTAAAAATGTGAAATGTTTAATAAATCTTGAAGGAAAATAACGAAGTAGAAATTAATTCAACATAACATCTCTGTGGTACAACAAAATAAATACAGGTTACTGGTAACTTTGGGTAGGCTATCCACCCCTTTAACTGGGCAGGGACAATTCTAGAAGTGAATGCATGTGGTGGAGCCTACCTTCCCTCCTTGGCTGCAGCTAGCCAATCAGCTCCAGTAAGATCTGAGACACCAACTATGAATAGATAGTGGAAGGGAAAGAAGAATCCTGTGCGCATTACCCCGAAAGGACCCCCCACAGTCTGTCACAGGACAGCCAAGAATGGTCTTTTGACAGGGTGGGAGACCAGTAACCTGTCTAGACTAAGAGAAAAGGATTTAACAAGACTAAAATCCTCTTTTCTCTGTCATCCAATACAGGTTACTGGTAACTTTGGGATGTCCAACCATTGAGTTTCCAATAGTTGGGAAGTAAGGCAAGGACCAGGCGCAAGACCCCCAAAGTCACCAGAGCAGATATGAACCATCAGATCAGAGACAGCCCAACAAAACAATGAAGTGCCAACGGACACTGAACAAGGGTAACACCACCCCAGGAACGGTTACACAGCACAATGAACTAGCGCCAACAGGGCTCAAAAGTGAAGCACCAAACAACCGAAGAAGATTCTAGACAGGCAAGACTGCCTCCAGGATCTTCCTCCCAAAACTGGTGTCAGCCGATGCCAGCACATCAACAAGGTAGTGATTCGAAAAGGTGTGCACAGACGTCCAAGTGGAAGCCTTGCACAACTGATCAGCGGAGGCCTGATACTTGTAAGCCAAAGAAGCCCCAATAGATCTAGTAGAATGAGCCTTGACCCGAAAGGGAACAGGCTTCTTCCTTATCTCGTAAGCCTTATGAATAGTGGACTTGATCCAAGACGCAATAGTCACTTTGGATGCAGGTCTCCTTGCCCTGGGGCCCTCAGGAATGACGAATAGCGAGTCAGACTGTCAAATGGACTTAGTGCAATATACATAAAACTTGAGACAATGCACCACATCTAACAAGTGGAGATCCCTCTCGTTGTCAGCGGTAGGGTCAGGGCAAAAAGAAGGCACCATAATCTCCTGATTAACGTGGACTTACAGGACAGAGCATGTAACTCCGCGACACGGCAAACAGACACCAAGATAGAAAGGTCGACCAGACACAATGGTAGGCCTTAGAAGAAACAGGTTTGCGGGTACTGAGCATAGTAGCCACCACACCAGAAGAAAAACCTTTCTTCTATACTGAGGATTCAATTTCCAAGCCATCAAAGCTAGACAGTGAACATCATCCTTCCACAGGTAACCCTGTAGAAGAAGATCCAGACAGCAGGGGAGCTGGAATGGCTCTGCCAGTGACAGATCCAGAAGCTCTGGAAACCAAGCCTGTCAAGGCCAGCACAGAGCAATCAGAATGACAGGACAGTGCTCCAGTCTCAATTTCCGTAATATCCTGTGCAACATGTGACGGGGCGGAAAGATGTAAGCTAGAGGAAATAACCAAGGAATGGACATGGCATCCACCACTAGAGGATCTCTCCAGTGAGAGAAGAACCTTTCTGTTGTGTCTTGTCGCCAACAGGTCGATGCAAGGAAGACCCCACTTCTGAACAATGAGGGTGAACACCTCTGGGTGCAGTTTCCACTCTCCGCTGTTCACTGTATGTTGACTGAGGAAGTCTGCCATGAAGTTGTCTACGCCAGGAATGTGCACTTCGGATATGGCAGGAACATGTTCTTCTGCCCAGGACAAAATACCCTTGACCTCTAACCAAGCGGCGAGACTTCTTGTTCCGCCCTGCTTATTGATATAAGCCATGGCTGTGGTGTTGTCAGACTGCCAGCTGGGGTGTCCAATGACGAAGGACATAAAATATCGCCCGAAGCTCCAACACGTTGAGGGGAAGGAGAGGTTCCTCCGGAGACCACCAATACTGAGCACTCAGGAGACCTAGGATTTCTCCCCAGCCGGAGAGGCTGGCATTCGTCATCACCGTGGTCCAGAAGGATACCAGGAAGGACTTGCCCTTCAGCAGATTGGAGAGGTCGAGCCACCATGACAAACTCCGTTTCACATGAAGAGGGAGGAATACTGACATCTTCGGAAGGTCTGGCTGACCCTGCACACCTGGATCACAAATCTCTGGAGTTCCCTGGTGTGAGCCATGGCAAATGTGACCGCTTCTATGGTGGAGATGAATTTCCTCACTATAGAGGACAGCTTCTTGGACGTAACTGGATCCTGAGCCAAAACAGCAGAAACCCTTTGGGCTATCTGGTGAGCCACCTCGTCCGTGAGAAACACCATGGGCTGCGAGTGTCGAAGAGAAGGCCCTGGAAGACCAGACGCTGGGATGGGACAAAATCTGGACTTGTCCATGTTGATGATCCACCCGTGATGGGTGAGAGTATGAATGCAGTCCTGAACCTGCTGATGAAGAAGTTCAGCAGAAAGGGCTTTCAGAAGCAGGTCGTCCATGTATGGAGTACAGATACCAAAGCTCCCAGGACACGGTTGAAGACTTGAGGAGCTGTAGTCAGACCAAAAGGAAGAGCTGAAAACTGAAAGTGCCTGTAATCGCAGGCAAATCTGAGATACTGTTGACTATCTAGATGAATGGCGGGGTAGATACGCATTCTGACGATCCAGACAGGCAAGGGATTCCCCCAGGGGCACAGTAGCAATCACCGTCCTTAGGGACTCCTGGTGATAATTCCTTTGTGATCAAGACTCATTAAGATCCTTCAAATCCAAAATGGGACGACAGCTGCCGTCCTTCTTGGAGACCAAAAAGAGGTTAGAGTAAAAACCCATACCTCTGTCCCAAATTGGAACAGGTTCCAGAACATCTTTGTCCAGAAGGCCTGGATAGTGCCATTGAACAGACGGAGTATAAGAGGGGAAAAAACGAAAGGGAGGAACAGAGAGGCGAAAGGGATCCTGTACCCTTCACGCACTACCTGTAAAACCCACGAGTCTGCCACTGAATCCTCCCAGACACTGTGGTAGTGAAGCAGACGGCCACCCACAGCCAACTGGGGACCTGGGTTCGGTAAATCATACCGAAGGAGGCTTGGAAGCCTTAGGCTTGGAGGAGACCTTCGGCTTCCATTGCTGTTTGGGCTTGGAGGACGAAAGCGGACCTGAGGGAATTGCCTGGTTCACCAAATGTGTCTCAGTCTGGGAGGAACAAAAAAGCAGATTATGCTTGAAAGGCGTCTTCCTCCTGGGGACCATAGGCAGAAGGGTACTCTTGCCCCCTGTGGCCTCACTAATCAGATCCTTAAGATTTGCCCCAAACAAAGAGGTGCCTTGAAAAAGCAATGAGAGCAAAGCTTTCTTGGAAGAAGTGTCAGCAGAACAGCTCTTGAGCCAAAGAGCTCGTGTGGCAACCACAGACATGGTGGAAACCCTGCCACCAAACGGATGGCATCAAATAAGGCAGCAGAAACATAGTGCTGGGCCTCAGAAATCTTGGCAAGAAGCCGCAACATATATGAAGTAGGAACACCCCAACGGACAACCAGGGTGAGCTGTTCAGTCCAGACCGCAATGGCCCAGTTCACCCATGCCGCAGCGAATGCTGGACGCATGGCAGTACCAGCAGTGGCAAAAATGGCTTTGAGGGAGACCTCAAGTTTCTTGTCGGTCCAGTCTTTCAGAGCGGAAGCATCAGCAACTGGCAAGGCAGTAGACATAGATAGCCTGAAGACAGCATCCACTTTGTGGGGGATGAACCCAATGAGCAAGTGCCGCCTCAGAGAAGGCGTAAAGCTTGGCAAATTTCTTGGAAACAGAAGGTTTCCTGTCCGGAGACTTCCACTCATCAGACACAAGGCGGTCAAGAGTGGGGTTAGGTGGAAAACAAGTATAGGGCCTTTTTGGCTCCTGAAATACATCAGAGGGATCCGAAGAAACCTCCTGAACTAAGGGAATGTTTAGGATAGTTAAGATGGCTCTGCTCAAGCCCTCAGCCGAGGGATCAGGATCAGCCTCAAAAGGGTCCCCAAAAAACCGAGAGAAGCCCACAGCAGAACATTCTTCAACATTCGAATCCACCAACAGTTCCTCCTCAGAAGAATCTGATACATCAGGTACTCCCTGCGGTTTCGGCAGGGAAGATCTGGCGGAAGATCGGGTCTGCCAGGAGTGGAAGACACCTGTAACGGAGATGGAAAGAGTTGCAATGTAGACCGGATGTCTCTAGTAGCAGCCTTGAACTCTGCACCCAAACTGGCTCTAATGCATGGCTGGAGGTCCCTGGGAGACCCTCAGGGACATCAGAACATGCTGGGCATAAAAGACCTGAGAATTCTCTAGGTAACCCTGAATGACATGAGGAACAATGCACAATAGGGGACACAGAGACCCCAGTGTCCTTAGTCTTAGGCCTGGCCCAAAGCTCTAAAGGATTAGACATTCTCACAGTGTCAAAACGTTTAAAGTATAAGGAATCGGCCAAATATAGTGTGTAAGATTAAAATTTGACTCCAGAAATCTCTAAAATGCACTTATCTGGCAGGCAAAGGGTTAATCTGCAGAGGAGAGAAGGAGAGTCCAAGTCCTGAGTAGGATACTCGTTCAGGAAAAGGCACAAAATGGCTGCCATGGCGGGAGCCAACAGTAACGAATGCGCGAAAATGTAGTTTTCCCATAATAAAGTACCCCAACAGTGCCCGAAGCCCCCAACACACATAAAATGTTAACTGGATGACAGAGCAAGGGCGGACAAATAAAATGAGCCATCTCTGAAGTCACTACGTTGAGCAGTTGCAGAGATATGTTCCAAACTGTACAGTCCCACAGAAGTTAATGGAGCAATGGCGTCTATGTGGTAAATTTATGAAAGTTGAAACTGAATTAGAATTACATGAAACGTCACCAGAACATGTTAGCAGACCCAAAAACACTGAACCCTGTAGGGAAAGTGCCAATAAACCCCCAAAAGATGAAAAACCAGCAGCTGAAGGGTTAAGTTACCACAGAAACTTGCTCCAAAACACCCAACAGACATACAGATACACCCAATGAGTGCAGGAGTGTGCAATAGGAACTCCAAAGGGAAACCCCTGTGCGGAGAGGCACTGTGGGACATGTGGACCTGCAGCACTCAAAGGGATGCTCACCTTTCCTGCAGAGCTTCTGCCTTCAGACTACCATATATTAAGAAGCAGCAGCCTCGGTGGGCAACTCCTTAAGAAAGAACTTGCAGCCAAGATTCTCCTCCCAGGGCTTAAGGTCCACAAAAAGCACCTGGATACTGAGCCAGCCACATCTAAGGGCATTATCAGTTATGGTAATCCGCCTAATGGTGGTATTCCATATCTAACAGAAAAATAAAAAATTAGCTAAAACTATAGTAGAACTGTTCCCTTGCCCGTGTATTCACCAAGGAACAAATCTTTCTGGAGCTGATTGGTTAGCTGCAGCCAAGGAGGGAAGGTAGGCTCCACCCCCTGCATTCACTTCTAGAATTGTTTCTGCCTAGTTAAAGGGGCGGATTGCCTACCCAGTTACCAGTAATCTGTACTGGACGACAGAGAAAACCATGTTCTCCAAGAAGCAGTGTGTTAACTTATCCAATGCCGGAGAGGCAAACAGCAGCAAACCAACCAGAATGCCTGTAAACACAAGTGTCACTAAATAAATATTTTAAGAGAAATCTGCACACTCGGCGAGGGAAGAAAAAAGGTGAACCAATATTTACCCCATTTAGCAATCTACATCCCTTTCAACATTAAGACTACAAGGTCTTCTAGTTCTCAACTCAAAAGATCCAAAAAAACTTTTCTATTTAAAGGGATAGTAATACTTAAAATAAAAAAACGTTGTAGGGTTTATCCCCCTGAGTAAAACAAGGGTACTCCCACTGCTGAAAGGTGTTTTATTCAAAAGTTATTACAGCTCAAAGCTGAATTTTTTAGGTGCATTATCACAGTGGCCTGAAATTGTACAGTGGTGCTGTTGCTACACCATCCTATGGACAGAAATCTCCAAAGGATAGTGTAGCAACAGCTTTTGGCCCATTGCCCCAAAGCTGCCTCTGAAAAGGGGTATCGCTTAGAAAATCATTTAGAAAGAGAAAGTCGCCTGTTAGGAATCTTCCACTCACTCAAGATAACCTGGTCTAGAGTGGCATTGGGTGGGAACACATTGTAAGACTTCTTACTCCTTTGAAAGACATCAGAAGAAGACTGGCCCTCATCAGGGGTATTAGTGACCTCTTGATAAGACCATCAGCAGACGGCGTGGGGTCAGCCTCAAAGGGATCAACAAAACTATAGGTAAAATGCCCCTCTTTACAACCCCCTCCTCTCTATCACTTTCAAAAGAATCTTCCTCCGAGGATTCACTCAAAGCAGATATGCCTGGTGCCTTAGAGGACAAAAACCTGAAGGTGGTAGGGGGCTTCCAGGAATGAATGACTCCCTGGGGGGATAGAACAAACTGTGTCATAGAGGACTTTAAAACTCTCACCTCAAGTGGCCCGGAGGTGTAGTAGGGGCCACAGAGCATGACGAGCATAAGTGTCCTGATTATTCTCTCGGAAGCCCCATTTGACATGAGGAACAGTAAACAAGGGTGGTCAGAGGCGCCCCTGAGTCCTTAGCCTTAGGTCTAGCTTCATGTCCCTTTGGGTCCGACATCCTAACAGGAGGTGTCTAAACAGTATATAAACCCAAATATTGTGTCCCAGACTAATAAATCACCTCAGGAAGCTCAAGAAGGTACTTATCTGGCAGGTGAAAGGTTAATAAATGTATTTTAAAATTATATGTTTTTGGATATTCTATTATCGACAATAAAGGTAGCGGGTTTAAGTGGGAAAGACATACTCCTCCATTTATACAGCTCTGTACGAGTTTCTATATCTGGGGGCTTGGGATGAGAAATATATTAGCAGTATACCCAATTACTCTGTTCTATCTACTCTTTCTTCATAATTTTGATTATATAAATTCAAACTTGTATTGAGTTATTTGGATAACATAGGGTGGCAGAAATGTTCCCCAAGATGCCCGAATATTCCCTTGGAAGCCCAGTTTGATGTGAACTAAAGGGATTAAGAGGACCTTCGAATCTCGAACCTTCAACAGACTCTTCAGAGCAAAAGCTATAGGTGGAGTGAGATGGCTACCAAGGCACCCAAACAGAAGAGAGGAAAAAAAGGTGGGATCCTGGATAATATAGTTTTTTTTCCCTACATTTCCTACGCTCAGCAAAATAGAATAATGATGTCTGAACATGAACCATGCTGGACATGAGATAGAACATGGTGAATGATAATTTGAGCCCACTGTACTCCTTGTATGACAAACAGGTGCAGAGGTATGTCCCAAAGAAGATTCCCCATTGATCTCTATAACAAAGATGGCCGCTGCTACCAAATAAAAGGAAAAAAGTCTGAAAATAGTAGAAATGCCTATCAAAATGCAGAGAATCATCCCTGCAAGGAGGACGAAGGAGAAGGATGAGGCAGACAAATTATCTCTGAAAGACCTACTAATAGCATCAGTTAGCTTTATATCATAGGATCTAATGAGAGAAAGAAGGATATAGTGCAGTCTAGGCAGATACTCCACTTCAAGTGCATGTCCAGAGTGAAATGGGACATAAACAAGTAGGACCATAGATAAATATAATCTGCAGTACACATACATACACACACACATATATGCAATTAAATACTTCACAGTGCAGCTGTACTGAATAATTAAGAAAGAATAATCTAAGAAAGATAAAATCAATGAACTGATTAAAATTTCTGAGTTCTAAGTGGGGTATCTTTGCCACAATGCTTATTTTTATTTATTATTAATCTAGAAGTGGGTATTGAGAATAGTGCCTCAATCTTTGCTGAGGACACTAAACCGTGTAAGGGAAATCATAAAGAGAAGGATGGTTTATCTTGGCAGAATGATTTGGGTAAGGTGAGTAAATGAATGGAAAGAGACAGATGAGGTTTACTGTAGGTAATTGTAAGGTTATGCAATTGGGTTGTAGAAACAAGAATGTTACATGTACAGTAAATGGGGGAACTACATTGGATTACATGTACATAAGACTTCATATCAGTGTTCAATAGGGAACAACCATGCATATCAAGGAGAAAAAGGTCACAGAGGAAAAGGATGGGAATAGAATTCTGACTCTCTATAAATCCTTGGTAATGCCTCATATAGAATACTAGCAACATGGGACGGCGTTGCCCGTCATGTTATGACCATTGGGCGCACGTGTTTGAAATGCAGACACAATGATAAACACAGACATATGCAGCATACAGGCAGACACATACCATACATCCCAAGTGTCCCTCTTTAGGAGGGACAGTCCCTCTTTGAGGGCCAAATTCCTCTGTCCCTCTTTCCCACCCTGTTGTCCCTCTTTTTAGGAGGTCAGACTGTGTGCAGGGCCGGCTCCACCTATAGGCGAGGTAGGCGCCGGCCTAGGGCGCACACGTACTGGGGGCGCGGGCATGCAGCGGAGAAGAGCTGCGCCCACACACACCACGCCAGGAACCACAACACAGTCAGGTCTACAGCGCTCCCTCATCTGGTCGGATCTTTAGTAATGCAGAGCGCGCTGGGAGTCATGATCCCGCCGCGCTCTGCATTACTGAAGAGAAGACTGCGCGGGAGATACAGGTATGTGATGGGGGGCAAGTTGGAGCTGAGGGGGCATAGTGGAGCTGAGGGGGCAAGTTGGAGCAGATATGGGGCAAAGTGGAGATGATGGGGGCAAGTTGGAGCTGTTAGGGGAAAGCTGGAGCTGAGGGGGCATAGTGGAGCTGGTGGGGGCAAGTTGGAGATGATGGGGGCAAGTTGGAGCTGATGAGGGTCAAAGTGGAGCTGATGAGGGTCAAAGTGGAGCTGATGAGGGTCAAAGTGGAGCTGTGGGGGGGCAAGTTGGAGATGAGGGGGGCAAAGTGGAGCTGGTGGGGCAAGTTGGAGCGGATGGGGGGGCAAGTTGGAGCGGATGGGGGCATAGTGGAGCTGATAGTGGAAAGTTGGAGCTGAGAGGGCATAGTGGAGCTGGTGGGGGCAAGTTGGAGCGGATGGGGGGCAAAGTGGAGCTGATGGGGGTAAGTTGGAGAGGATGGGGGGCAAAGTGGAGATGATGGGGGTAAGTTGGAGCTGAGGGGGCAAAATGGAGCTGGTGGGGGCACGTTGGATCTGATGGGGGCAAGTTGGAGTTGATAGGGGCAAAGTGGAACTGGTGGGCCAAAGTGAAGCTGATAAGGGGCAAGTTGGAGCTGGTGGGGGGCATCTCTTACAGGCATCTCCAGAACAGGGACAGAGCGGCTCAGGGGGCAGAGAGAGGACAATCATGAAAAGAGGTTGGGTATAAGTAGGCAGGGTATAAAGGGGTGGGACACAAGGGGCGGAGCGAAATGGGCGGCAAAATTAGGTTTTGCCTAGGGTGGCAAAAATCCTTGCAGCAGCCCTGACTGTGTGGTGTGTATTACTTTGCTCTACAGCAATAAAGCAATAAACTTCAGTATATGTGTTTATACATTAGTCTGTGCAAATAAAATACTTTGGTCTTGAACTAAATCATTTATTCAGTTACATAAATAGCCAGTAATAGGTCATGAAATAACCTAAAAATTCTTACTAATGCCCCGCCCACCAGCCACACCCCCAATAATATCACCTAAAACTAACGTGTCCCTCTTTGGCCCTGTGAAATGTTGGGAGGTATGCAAATACACACAGTGAGCGGCAGAGACATGCAAAACACATGTACACACAGACACACTGGAGATGCACACATGGACACACATATGTAACAGAGATGTACACACACAGACACGCAACATATATGAGCAGAAACACATGTGCTCATGAGTTGTGTACCCCTCTGGCACTCAAAGGGTTAAGGTATAGAGAGGCATGTCAGAGTTAAATAGCAGTGGGAAGTGTGTTCATACCTGGGAACATTGACTTGTGAAGTCCCTAGAGGGGACTGATGTGGTGCTGATGTGGAGAGACAAATGGGGCAATCTGGGTTAAAAGTGGGTGGGGCTTAATTGCGAGTAGGGGGCGGGGCTTAACATAAATGTGGAAAAAGTGTTAGTAATAGGCTGGGGAAGGAGGAGAAGTGGGAGGGGAATGCAAGTTTACAGTGTGAGGGGTTTTAACACACTCCATGAGGGGTAAAACTTGATACAGAACCCTGTGGCAGTCAGTGGGTTAAGTGTGAATCTGATGGCTGTCTGTCCTGAGTCTTGCATGGCAAATGGTGACAGTGAAGAAGTAATTCAGCAATGAGGGCCTACCTTAACCCTTTGAGTGCCATTTTGTTCCCCTGGTGATGCAGCACCGTTCAGTGGCTTTACTACAGGTCCTGCTGAGGCCACTGGGAGTCAAGGTGAGTGACTGTGTGTCAGCCATCTTTCTTTCTGGCTGTGTGTGTGTGTATGGGTGTTTGGTGCTGTGTGAGTGGGGCATGAGTGTGTAATACCTGTGAACTTTTACTTGTGGAGTCCCTCATGTGGTGCTGATGTGGAGAGAGCAATGGGGCAATCTGGGTTAAAAGGGGGCGGGGTTTAATCGCGAGTAGGGGGCAGGGCTTAACATAAATATGGAAAAGTGTTAGTAATAGGCTGGGGAAGGAGGAGAAGTGGGAGAGAAATGCAAGTTTACAGTGTGAGGGGTTTGAACACACTCCCTGAGGGGTAAAACTTGATACACAACCCTGTGGCAGTCAGTGGGTTAAGTGTGAATCTGATGGCTGTCTGTCCTGTGTCTTGCATGGCAAATGATGACAGTGAAGAAATAATTGAGCAATGAGGACCTACCTTAACCCTTTGAGTGCAATTTTGTTCCTCTGGTGCTGCAGTACAGGTCCTGCTGAGGCCTCTGGGAGTCAGGGTGAGTGACTGTGTGTGTGTGTCAGCCATATGTATTTCTGGCTTTGTGTGTGTATGTGGTGCTGTGTGTGTGAGTGGGGGCATGTCTGTTTGGTGCTGTGTAAGTGGGGCATGTGTGTGTGTGTGTGGTGCTGTGTGAGTGGGGCATGTGTGTGTGTTTGTGTGGTGCTGTGTGAGTGGGGCATGTGTGTGTGGTGGTCTGTGTGTGTGAGTGGGGCATGTGTGTTTGTCTGTGGTGTAGGAGCAAGTGGCGGCCATATTGTTTTTTTCTGACTTTGATAGTGGTGGGCGGGCTGCATAGTGGGGGCGGGCCAACTCCCTGCATGATTGAATCACCCAATAGGAGTAGTAACTCCTGCTTTATGCCTCCCCTGGGTGTGTTTTGGCAGGCACAAAGTCTTCTTTTATATATATAGATAGAATACCATTCTGGGCACCAGTTCTTAAAGACATTTCTATCCAAGTGAAGTTCATCAAAACTGTGTCCTTTGCGGTTATGACAACAGGATAAATACATAAAATGAATAATTGACGCATCAAACCTTTATTATAGTGTAAAATGAAATTGGGCGTATTCTTTCCACCTCACCTGACATTACAATATAATTTACAGTTTTGTAGTTCTGAATGAACATTTATTTTAGAATGAGGATAAATCTCTCCTTACCCAGGAAGTTGATGGCCAATTCCAGGCGCGTCTGGTCATTGTCTCTCTCCTGTACCAGTGAGTTAGGGGGAGGTTCCACCAGGGGGCTCTGTGTCGTGCAGAACCCATCCGTTACACAAGGCCGGCTGCATTCTGTGACACAGTGTTTCTGTTTCCTCACAACCATGAAATCCTACATAGAGACACATTAATACATATCACTATACAGTGTGTTATGTTCTTGTAGTTCAGTTACTTTGTACTGAGAAGATTCAGTCTTACTAAAGGAACACTAACACCTAAAGACGATCTGGTGTTATACACAGATATTTACCTTGTATTTCTCCATTTGTTTTCAGAGATCTAAACTAAAATTTTACACATGCTATCTTGAAGTACCCAATATTTAAAATATAACCCAATTTAATTTTTAAATAAAATTGTCCCTTTAATCCATACTCAAATCTATCCCAGCAATTCTGTATATTAACCTAATAATAATAATGACTCCATTACGACTACTGTATATGAGCACAAAGGCTATGAACCAAATATCAAACAATTAAAAAAAATAAAGTTATTTGAGAGTTGTTCACGGGACCCGATAAAGGAGCGGAACAAAGATCTCCACTTGCACAAACATCCTTTCCTAGATCTAACCATATTCTTTGTATGGTTTGGGACTGGACTCACATGTAGATAACAGAGACACACATTGGCTGAAGAGAGGAGACGGGGGTATAGCAATAAGAAGCGGAGAAATATTTGAGGAAACTAACTGAATTATATAAATATGTTCGGAGCCCATACAAATGGCTCTCCAAAGACCTGTTCATTAACAGAATGGTACGAAGGACAAGGGGTCACCCGATTAGACTTGATGAAAGAAGATTTCGTCTACAACAGAGGAAGGCGTTCTTTACAGTAAGGACAATCAAAGGTATGGAACTCACTGCCTGAAGAAGGGGTGCTACCGAATACATTAGATGCCTTTAAAAAGGGCCTGGATACTTATTTAAAAGAGAAAATGGAGGGCTATGTACATTAGTATTGGAATTAATATTTAGTTAGGGCTTGTTGATCCAAGGAGAAATCTGATTGCCATTTGGAGTCAAGAAGGAATCTTGCCCCTATTCAAGGCAGAATTTGAAATTGCTTAAAAAAAAAAAAAAAAAAAAAAAAAAAAAAGGGAGGGGATTGCCTTCTTTTGGATCAACGGTGGTAAACAAGTATAGGAAAAGGGTTGAACTTGATGGATGCAAGTCTTTTTTCAACTTAAACTACTATGTATCTATATATGTAACTGTAACTGTGACCCTAGAGCATTACAAACATTATGTTTAAAGGATCCCTTTCCAATGTGGTTACTATAAACATCTCCTGAGGGAATTGTTATTTTAATTTAGATAGGGTTTTATAGGTGTATTAGAGTAGGACTTTCCATGTAGTGAGGTACCTTGACAGGGTGGCAAGCTTAATCATGGTTTGGTCAAATTGTGAAACTAAATCCTCACTTATTTACTAAGAAAGTATTACATATGCCCATTACAGGGCACACATTTGCACCGTGTATAAATGAGCGCAGGTTTGTCTTTCTGTTTGAGTGTATATTGTGCATGTGTGTGTATTGTACATATGTACTGCATGTGTGTTGTGTGTGTGTATTGCACGGGTGCACGTTGCATGGGTTTGTGCGGGTTGTGAGTGTGCATATATTGTCTGTTAGTGCTTTTGCATGTGTATTGCATATATGCATTATATGTGCATGGTGCATATGAACTGCATGTGATTATAGCATGAGTGTGTTTGTGTTGTGTATGTGTATATCACAGTGCCTGTGATTTCTCTTACCTATGATCCTGCCTGGGGGTTGATGTGTGTGTGGCAGACTTGTCCCTGCCATGCTCTGGTGACACTATCTGCGGGTGCAAGTCTGTGACTTCGCGCTTGCTATTTTTATGCTCTCTGCCTGATTTTCCGTGTTTGCCCCGCCTTCCGGCGGCAGCCTTATAACCTGTCTGCAGCTAGGGCTTATTTGCCCTTTCGTGGTGTATCAGTGCTTTACTCAGTGTTGCTCTCGTTTGATCCTTGTTTTGAGCCTTTTATCTGCTCCAGCTTAGACCTGTGGATTTGTCTGACTAACTGATCTGTGTATGACCCTGGCTTGTCCAACTACCCGCTCTGATTCGACCCGGGCTGTGGCTGACTACCCGATTTGGCTCTTGACTGTGGATTGTCTGACTTATGCTCTGTGTTCCTCCTGCTCCAGTCTGACTACCACCTGTCTCGGCTAACCTGTAGGCCGCACTGCACCTGTGTAGTTGGTGGTCGCCTTCCGCTCTGTTGCATCCTTACTTGGTTGCCTATTGTTACCTTACCGGTATTGTGGCCTTCCACTCTGTTGCCTCTGATCTGTGGCCTCATACTGTGTTGCCTACAGCGTACCATCCTGTGTGGCAGCTGGCTGCTCTCCACTCTATAGCCTCCACTCAGTGGCCTACGTACAGTGCTGTCTAAGTATATCTACCGGTACTGCAGCTGGCTACTCTCCACTCTAGTGCCTCCGCTCTAGGCGTACCAAGTAAGACTGGTCACTGTGACTCTCCCTGAGTCAGGTTCACTCTGCCTTGCTCCTTGTATTATTCCTGGTACAGTTGCTACTAGCTGTAACTTCTGTCATCCTTACGTCCCTATACACGGAGATTATCTATTTCACTATCGTGGTCAGGTTTCCTGGAGTTCCAGGTTTCTGCATATTCTCTTATAGAATCACGTCTGGTTCTGTTCTCAAGATATACCCAAGTTATACAGTGAACCGGCTACACTGCAGTGTTAATCCTTGGGTAGTGGACTAGGCACTGTCCGCATGCCTGTTCCAATTAAGGTTGTAGAAGTTCTTGTTTTTTGCTTATTTTAATAAACTAGTTAAATTCATCTGTACCTGTGTCATGTGTTTCATTTACCTACAAGTGTCTGTGACAGTGTATTGTATGTAGTGTGTGTGTGTTGTAGTGTTTCGTGTTTTGCGCATGTGTATTGTGTGTGTTTTTTGTGCACGTGTGTATTATGGGCATGTGTGTTGTGCATGTATTGTCTGTTTGTGTTTTACATGTATGTATGGTGCTCCTGTGTGTGTGGGTGCACATGTATGTGGTGCGCGCGGTGCATGTGTGTATTGTTGTGTGTCTGTGTGTGTGTGTATTGAAGGCCCCTGCAATGCCTTAAAGAGATTGTACCAGGACTAGCGGGGGGTGGAAAGGGCACGTTTGCTTTTTGGAAGAGTAGATAGTGGGGGAGGGCCAACTGTGTGGGTTGTGAGTATGCATGTATTGTATGTTAGTGCTTTGCATGTGCATTGCATGTATACATTGTGTGTGCACAGTGCATGTGTGTGTTGTGCATATGCACTGCATGTGTTTATTGCATGTGTATTGTAGTGTTTTGTGTGTTGTACATGTCGGGTTTTTTTTGTGTATTGTGTGTTTTTGTGCACATGTGTATTATGGGCATGTGTGTTGTGCATGTATTGTCTGTGTACTGCATGTATGTATGTATGTATGGTGCGCCTGTGTGTGTGGGTTCACATGCATGTGGTGCGTGCGCAATGCCCACATGTGCGTGCAGTGCCCGTGCGGTATATGTTTGTGCATGTGTGTATTGTGCATATGTATGTATTGTGGTGTGTATTTTACACCTGTGTTGTATACATGTGTTGTGTGTATTGAAGGCCCCTGCAATTCCATTTGCTATTTGGAAGTGGAGATAGTGGGGGAGGGCCTACTCCTTGCTGAGAAAATCACTCCCACAGTATGTCCTGGACAGGCAGTATATAGGAGATTTGAATATATCCTTCTTTTATATTATATATATATATTTATATATATATTAGATAAAGAGAGAGAGAGATAAACATACATATATATGTTGAAATTACTACTATGGCTTTAAGAGACTAATTTGGAATAGTTAATTCTGGACTGTGACCTAACCGTGAAAATATCTAATGAAAGTGTAACTTTCCATTAAGAAATGTATATGAGAGGTCAATACAAGGATCTCTCTGGTGAGATTTTCATCCCAAGGTCCGATCAAATAACTAGAGGCCACCCCTAGAGGAGAATCTGTATCAACTGCAGCAGAAGATTTTTTTTTTTACAGTACTGTCTTAAATTGTGTCATTTTTTGCCCAGTAATGTGGTAATGGCAGATACAATGGATACACTTAACAGAAGATTACATGCATTTCTTTCAAAGCAGAACATACAGGGTTATACTGTGCATTAGAAGGTAAAACAGGAATTTCTAGTAAATAGACATTTGGTGGCAGGAAGGCTTATAAAATTATCATTTTCTGGGTTATGAGGCAAAGGTTGAACTTGACAGACTGGTGTAGTTTCAACCTAATTTACTATGTAAGTCTGGAAAAGACCCGGTGAAGGAAATCCAGTATTAGATTTAGGGGCATAAACATTGGTAAAGGTCACGTAAGTATTACAGATCTTACCCAAATGAAAAGAAAACAGTACACCGGATCACAAAAATTAGCCTCAGATTCCCCTGAGAGGTTATTATTCATCAGAATGGCCTCACCTTTGGTTTTAGTGGAGGAAAAGGCAAACCATGGTCTGGAATAATTATTATTACTACTATTGTATTTGGTATAATTACCCATAAAAAAAAAAAAAAATGGTTTCTTGCAGAAAGGCGAAATGTGCCTGTTCCCTCTCAACCTCCTTCAAAACCATGGACCACTTCTCAGGCTATTCAAGTTAACAGTGTATTCAGAAAAGTGAGCTATAGCTCAGAAAATAGAGTATAACTACATACGAAGGGCACATGCGAAGAACAATCAAAATCAAACTGTCCTGGTAGAACAGCTTTCCAGCGTCAATGCCCGCCAAGGGACACCCACAGAACATTTGTGACAACCGTTGGCAAGGAGAGCAGAGGAGGAGAGGGCCTTACAGAGATAAAATTCCCCAATATGTTGGCATACAAATCTACTCACATATGAAATAACAGCAAATCCTAACAAAAGAAATAGACTCCGTGAGAGCACCAAAATGCCAAAAAAGGTTTCCAAAAAGAAATGGGCATCATAAATCCCCGAGTCCCACAAGTGGCACATGGTCACAAGAAATATGCCAAATAAAAAAAAAGAAGTTCCCTAAAAAGAAAGGGGCATCCCCAATCACTGCATTTTGCACAAGTGACATATGAACAAAAGAAATATTTGTTGCAACAGTAAATACATTGGTCCCACCAGTGACAGATAGTGGTACAAGAAAGAATGCGAATCACATAGTCTATAATTATCTCAATGAGCAATAACAGAACCACTCAAGAGAAGCCATAAAAGCTGGAGATGCAATCAGGGGCTCTAGTCACCATATACAGTTTTGTGAAAAAGAAAGTACGCCCTCTTTGAATTCTATGGTTTTACATATCAGGACATGATATCAATTGTCTGTTCCTTAGTAGTTCTAAAAATGAGGTAAAAACAACCTCAGATGACCAACACATGACATATTACACCGAGTCATGATTTATTTAACAAAAATAAAGCCAAAATGGAGAAGGAACAGATGATTGTTATTATGTCCTGATATGTAAAACCATAGAATTCAAAGAGGGTGCACTTTCTTTATCACACAACCGTATTTTAATAGCAGGAGAAATGTGACCAAGCAATACCCACCTATTCCGCTAATAGCGATACTGAGTACTCTGAGAAACATTAAATGTATAAACATTGTTATGAAAGCAGTAGTAGACACCCATAAGCTAGCTTGAGTGAAGAACATTTTTTTTTTTTTTTTTTTTTTTAAAGGAGACAATCCCCCCTCCTCTTCGTAACAACACAAATGCAAGTGTTTTTTCAGCTACATACAGCAAAGGTATATCATGGTGCCCGTGATTCACTATGAGACATTTCTACTTCAGGGTTTGTGTTTGGCTGTCAAAAATGGGAAAAAGAATATAGGAAAAAGGAAAAGCAGTAGATTCTTATTGGCACTCAGACCAAAGTATATATAATCACCAAGCAAAAAATGCTAAGATACAAAATAAATTATAAATATCAAAAATTCAGTTTATTAAACATACATGTCGTTAATGGCACAGTGCAAACACTTCCCACCCCCCTGTACCAATAGGACAAAAGGTACAAATCATTAAAAGAAGCAATGTTGCAATATAAGCAACCCCAAACCTACTGGATGCCCAAACATATAAAGGAGTTTCAATGCACCCAATCATGCACAATCGCCCTAAGCGATAATCCAATGTGCATGGTTAAGTGCACCAAGCCAGACCAACCTACCACATGAAAATACATACATATATATATATGCAGATATTATAATATCATCCCTATAAATCCGCAGAAAATAAATTAGCTCCAACCATGCATGGTGAAAAAATACACAAATTGAGAAAACACAGTCTCAAGATTAGTGACGTCACAAAAAATATTGCACTTACCGTAAAATCTCAGGTATAATACGCACCTGTGTATAATACGCAGGTGTTTATTATGCCCAAGATTTAAGGGAAAACAAGAGTGCCTATGTATAATACGCACCCTTGTTTTCCCCTTCCTAAAAAAAAAAAAAAGTTAGAGCTTCCTGCCATGGTGTACCAGTATCTGCAAAAAGATCCCTCTCTCCCATCTTCCCTGCGGGCGGCACGCTTGCATCTGCCGCTTGCTTCCTTCAATCGGTTTTCAGGACCTTCCTCCCATGGTATTGCCCTGTGAGGATCTCAAGGTCCTGAAAGCCGATTTGAAGGAAGCGGGCGGCAGATGCCGCCCGCAGGGAAGATGGGAGAGAGGGATCTTTTTGCAGATACTGGTACACCATACAAATATTGAATTACAGCTTCAAAAAGTAAGTCTTTCTTGATCACCGGATCGTGCAGGGAGAGAGAGGGAGCAGAAAGCGCTAACTTTTTTTTTTTTTTTTTTAAAGTCTGGAAAAAAAACTCTCGGGTATAATACGCACCCCCCACTTGACATAAGGTCAAGAGGGGTAAAATTGTGCATATTATACCCGAGATTTTACGGTATATTCTCGAATTGGCAGCCACTTGGTTAGTAAAGCCGGGGTTAATAACCAGCATAAATGTATATGATGCTGAAACGGTCCTTCAGTCGGTCATCTTATCAAGATCTAAGAGCAGAGAATACATACACTGGACGTGCTACACACGTAGCCATAGAGTCAAAATTAAAGGGGTTAGGTAGCGGAGGGTTAATTGCGGTCACTTAACATAAAGCATATCATCTCTTCATTTGAACCACACAATTATATCGGCTGGTACATCTCACCAATCCTGGCATTACAGCACTCCTGGTACGATTCCAGCCTAGATATCTCCGTGGTCATGACTACCTCTCACCAGTTGTACAAAAATCTTCATACCGCTCCTAAATGACTCCTCACGCTTCCTCACAATCCCATCGATAATCTTCATATCCGTCCAGATATCTGCCTTTCATATACTCCTCAAATACATTCAGCGCATCACAGCAACGCCAATGCATTTCATCCCACTTAACAGGACTTTGTCAAGGCAAAAGGATCAGTAGGAGGTTTGTTGTAGATGCACAGGGTATATTTAGTTGGACATTTTTTAGTATCTGAAGCGCCATCTGTTTTTTGGATACTTTTGAGTGTTTGCACTGTGCCATTAACGACATGTATGTTTAATAAATTGAATTTTTGATATTTATAATTTATTTTGTATCTTAGCATTTTTTGCTTGGTGATTATATATACTTTGGTCTGAGTGCCAATAAGAATCTACTGCTTTTCCTTTTCCCATTTTTTGATAGATTATGACTAATAGATTCTTGGCACCCCACATGTATTTCATGAGGATATGACCTATTATAGCATTTATTATATATATGTGCTCCCTATTATATATATATTTTGGTATTTGTGTTTGGCTTTCTCTTATTGGTTCTAGCTGGCTAGCACCTCCCAGGGCTAGCCTTTATATACGCCCTCCTGTCACTAGGCCGGTGCCCTTTCGTGGTGTTCCTAACCTTACGTTGATTCTGTGCTCCTGTTCCGTGTATGATCCGGTTTCATCTGACCTTGTTCCTGTTCCGCTCTCTGTGTACCGACCCAGGCTTTGGCTGACTCCCGCTCTCTGTGTACCGACCCAGGCTTTGGCTGACTCCCGCTCTCTGTGTACCGACCCAGGCTTTGGCTGACTCCCGCTCTCTGTGTACCGACCCAGGCTTTGGCTGACTCCCGCTCTCTGTGTACCGACCCAGGCTTTGGCTGACTCCCGCTCTCTGTGTACCGACCCAGGCTTTGGCTGACTCCCGCTCTCTGTGTACCGACCCAGGCTTTGGCTGACTCCCGCTCTCTGTGTACCGACCCAGGCTTTGGCTGACTCCCGCTCTCTGTGTACCAATCCAGGCTTTGGCTGACTCCCGCTCTCTGTGTACCAATCCAGGCTTTGGCTGACTCCCGCTCTCTGTGTACCAATCCAGGCTTTGGCTGACTCCCGCTCTCTGTGTACCGACCTAGGCTTTGGCTGACTCCCGCTCTCTGTGTACCGACCCAGGCTTTGGTTGACTCCCGCTCTCTGTGTACCGACCCAGGATTTGGCTGACTCCCGCTCTCTGTGTACCGACCCAGGATTTGGCTGACTACCGCTCTCTGTGTACCGACCCAGGCTTAGGCTGACTACCGCTCTCTGTGTACCGATCCAGGCACTGGCTGACTAACGCTCTCTGTGCTGCCCTCGATGTTGTTGTCAGTCCATTCGCTACTGTTGCCTCTGGTTGCGCTACTCTCTGCCTGTGATTCAGTGGGGCCTCCGTTACATGCTACCCATCCTGTGTTCTCCGGTCACTAGCGGTGTTACAACTTGTCAGTCCATTCACTGCTGCTGCACCCGTTACTAGGCTGCCTTACCCGGTATTTGGTAAGGTCGGTAGAGCCTCCTCTATTCCTTGATGTACCAGTTACCAGGCTGCCTTACCCGGTATTCGGTAAGGCCGGCAGAGCCTTATTGTTATTATTGCCATCTGTATAGCCCTGACCTGTGTCAAACTATACTACAGTATTATTGTAGAGTTTGGACCCGTGTGGGACGTTGTTTCGCTTTATCTGCCTAATAAAGCTTTTCTATTTTATTGAGTGTTCAATAAAACCGTGACAAGATACTCTCGTTATGAAATGCATCTTTCAATAGGTAATACAGTTCACACTTTTTAATACATTAAAATATTCAGTTACATTCTGAACGATTTCTCCACAGAATGATAGAAACTGCTGTCTGTTTGAACTATCAGGAAGTAATCACCGTGTCATTCACTTTCAGACATTCTGGTCCTGTGTGTTGGGCTTCCTCAAACTCCCCAATATTAGGTGGATTGTAGCAAATCCCCATTAAATAAAACATCAGCCAGCAGCGGGAGTGCACTTGTTTTACTCAGCAGGAATAATAACAGGTTTTCATAAAGTTTGCTGCCCCCTTTACAAGAAATGGACAGGAGTATGGGATGTACAATGCAATGACACAAAATAATACATATGGTACAGATAAATTCCGAAGAAAAGAATTCCTAATGCCACATGAAATATAAAATCACTAGTTAAACTGTGACTAGAGTTTGGTGTACAGTTCTATAGAGACCATACCTGCAGGACATTAATACATTGGAGCCTATTCAAAGAAGGGTCACTAAAATTATGAACTGTCTAAATAACACATATCAGGAAAGACTCCAGGACCTTAATATGTATTTCATGGAGGATAGAAAAAGGAGTGATAGGACTAAAACTGTCACATCTATTAAGGGATATAATAACATTTATGATAGAGCCATTATTCAGTTTATGACCTAACCATTATTCATAAGAGGAGGAATACAAGGAGGAAAGGGCAATGTCTAAAATCAGAGGGTGGAAAAAGGATATATAAAAATAAGGGAATATGAGAAGAAAAACAAAATACAAGTGTTATAGATGCCTCCAACAGCCTCCCAACAGGACTGGGAGGGGCTAAAAACAGTAAGTTAATATAACTCTCGGGATAGCGATACGGCTGTTATAAGGAAAACATAGGAAAGAGTTTTAATGACTAGAGAAATGGGCAGACTAGATGGTCCAGCTGGTTCTCTGTCATCTAATTCTGTGGGGCTTATGTAGAAAGACAAAGTGGAGCAACTTTCAGGCAACACACATAGACCTTATGTAACAAACAAGAGTCCAAACTGATCAAATGGGGCTTTAACCCCTTGAGTCCTAGAGAAGTCTCCAATTACTTATCTAGCAACAAAAGGTACATTTCTCAAATATTGGGTGTTTGATTTGCCTCTAAATTGATCTACCTTTGTCTTTATGCATATTTCCCTTACAAATCACACCAAGCCTACCAAACTATCTGACTCTCCAACTGACCCATCCTGGTCCCACATGGCCAGTGGATCTCCATTTATCAAGACCTCTTCCTTGACTCCTGAGCTTTTCTTTTATTACATCTATCCCTGCACACTGCTTTCTGTACAGCTTCAATATTAATTCTCAATAGGGCCCCAGATGAACTACTGCAGATCACAATAATGTCCTGATCTGTCCAGTATCTCTCACCTCTTCAGTCAGCAGGAAGATGATCTCCAGGGTGAGATTCAGGATCTTCTCATTCACCTGACTCCTGTCCTTGTTCATCTTCAGTGAGTTATGGAGATGCTCAGAGAACCGGCTCTGGTCTTTTTTGATGTGTTTGGCTGTGTATGGACAACTGCAAAGAAAAACTTTATATTTATACAATATACTGTGATTGCTCTTCAAAGAAATATCTACAGAAACAAGAGAATGAGATATGTATATATTTAACCCTTGTAACCAATTCTAGGTTTGAAGGGCATGAAACATTCAATTGACACCCCCCTTTCCCATTCACCTTAATCAGGGAAAAAAAAAAATCCTCAAGGTTTCTAAGAATCAATTCTCTGTGGCTTGGTTGTTCAAAATAAATTATATACTTAAAGGGTAAGAAATATATGAAAACAAAAGGAGTTCTGATTGTTCTACATAGTTTTTTGAGTATGTAGAGCGGTGTGTCAATAGTATGTGATCTGTAGTTCAATAGTAGTTTAATTATAAGAGGACCCTCCTCCCTCCCCTTTAACCCACATCATGCTGCTCTCCAAGACTGTCCGGATGGAGTGCAGCGAGGGACAATCTTCATTGAGCGTAAGGAAAATCCTGCCCTCCTTCATCAAGCATTAAGGGGGTCCGGTTTTCCTTATTTTCTGTATGAAGATTGTCCCTCGCTGTGTGTTGTCTGGTCTGATGACCGGATTGCACAACGGAGAGGAAGTAGCTAAGGATAGGTAAAAGGGGTGGGAGCGTATACGTTATAATTAAATTTACTATTGAACTACAATTCAAATACTATTGATATACCACTCTACATACTCAGAAAACTATGACGAGCAAACAGAGCAGAGTTAATTTTCATATATCTCTATACCTTTAATAGATGGCCATGGAGATAGACATGATTCTTTGTTGTAAGAAATCGGGACCCCAAACTTAAACAAAGACACAAGGAGAGCTATCCTGTTTCTTTAAAACACCAACTGGATCAGAAGACAATAGGAGTTGGATACTCATATAAAACGTTTGGCCGGCTGCCACACAACTGGTTCCAAGAGCCAGCGGGGATTTCTGATGTTAGTTCTACCAGCAACAGAACTATATGGATTAACATAAAAACTCCAAATGGTTGTTACACCGTTATTTCAGAAGAAATATCCAGAAAAAAACAGCAGGCCAGGTGAATAAAATATAACATTTATTTAAAAAAATACTAAAAAAAATCCAAATCCTCAACATGTTTCATGGCAAACATGCCACTTCATCAGGAGAAATACAGTGTTGCAAAATTCAAGTTTGTTCTGTTGCGGGGAAACAGGATAGCTCTCCTTATGTCTTTGTGTTTCCCTTTAAGCCCTTCTGTGAAGTGGTGGTCTCCTAAGGACTGAGCGTGAAGGATCAGTATATCTGTGTGGTGGCAGTGCAATATCCTCCACAAGCTGGTTTTTGTCACTGTGATAAAATATCCGTGACAATAGTTTAACGTGAGTATATTCTGTGAGATTTATACTCCAGTTGTTGAATCATGATATCTGCACTATGAGGCTCTCCTGTCTCCCTCTTGTGTTTTTAGGACCCCAAACTACTCCCACCTAAAGCTCCCAAAGAAGACTTCAGTTGAACTAATGTAATGGCCTAGTGTCCTGCAAAAAGAAACGAATTTGTCTCTATAAAATATATATTTTAGCTATTGAATGCACAGAGAACTTATTCTGATCCAAGCCCCCATTCAAGATGTCGTAAATATGAAGCTCTGCAGCTACAGCCAGACTAAGACTACCACCATCGTCCACAGTCAGTCAACAAATGGTGGGAGGAGATGATGGAAGTTGTATTGCGGCAGAAGTGGAAAGGCCTCACGTTGCCCAGCCCTGCCACGTTTACTCACTCTTGATGCCTCCACAAATACTCTATACCTTTGTTCATTCTCCCTCCATGCCCCCTTCTCATCCATGCCCTTGCAGTTATCCATGCCTGATCCACCTCTTCTGGAAGTTGTCAAACACATGTGACAGCCACAACATCTGAGCATGGAAACAGGGCAGCTGTCACGTGGGTCTGACAATTCAGAAAAGGTGGATCAGACACCAATAGCTGCGGAGAAATGTAAGGTGCAAAATATTTACTTTAAAGGGATAGTAATACTTCATTTTATCTTTATTTTATTTTGTAGGCATTAAAAAAAACATAAAGAACGATATAAGTTTTATCTCTCAAACCTTTATGGTTTGAGAGATATTCACAAGCAAAGTTTCCCCTCTCGCCCCTTTTACCTAGTGTAAGCCATCTCTTCTCAGATGTGGAATGCAGTCCATAGACCAGACAGATAACAGAAGGGGACAATCTTCTTCCTATGAGAACAATGAAATCCCTGCCCCCCTTGACAAGTTTTTCAGCTTTTTCCCTTATCTTAATTGAAGATTGTCCCTCTCTGCAGTCTACCTGGGCATCTCCCTTCTGATCTGGCTGAGCAGTGTTACATCAGTAAAAGGGGCAGGAGAGGGATACTTTGTCATTGAATTACTCTTGAACTACAACTCTGACAGAATTGAAATAACACTCTCCAAAGTCCAAATACTATGATGATTAATAATGCTGCGTTATTGTTGAATAATAATAGGAGATGTGGAGGTAAAACACATCCCTCCTTCAGCTAGTAGAACCAAAAATAACTGAAGCAAATGTGTTCTGTGTTGACTTTTAAAGATTTTCATTGGTAAATGACAGGACAAGACACAGAGGAAATTCTGTGATTTTGCCTGTTTGCCCATAGCCTGCCATTGTTGTTTCCTTTGTACAGGGCTTAAAATTGGAAGTCTTTTGCTACTAGCCAGACCTGAAAAGTTACTCTCCACTGCATATACACACACACACATATATATATACACTCATACACTAACGTAAAAGCTCGTGTACACGGGCCAAGGTGTGGGTGATGTTAACCTTTTGAGTGCCGGTGGGGTACGCAACGCTTTGCAATGCGCCCACTTTGTATATATGTTTACAAGACAGCCAGCACCCTTGTATATCAGGTATACAAACCCTGATGTTAATTATATTTTACTATATTAGAATACACACAGTTGATAGAAATCATACACAGTTAGTAGGCGGGACCACATATTTTCCATCTCTTACATAGTGACATACACCAATAAACGGAGGGGACTAAGGGACTCTGGTGCCCATTTCCAGGGAACCCCTCTCACTCACTAGGGGACTGTGGTGCCCATTTCCAGGGACCCCTCTCACTCACTAGGGGACTGTGGTGCCCATTTCCAGGGAACCCCTCTCACTCACTAGGGGACTCTGGTGCCCATTTCCAGGGAACCCCTCTCACTCACTAGGGGACTCTGGTGCCCATTTCCAGGGAACACCTCTCACTCACTAGAGGACTCTGTTGCCCATTTCCAGGGAACCCCTCTCACTCACTAGAGGACTCTGGTGCCCATTTCCAGGGAACCCCTCTCACTCACTAGGAGACTCTGGTGCCCATTTCCAGGGAACCCCTCTCACTCACTAGGGGACTCTGGTGCCCATTTCCAGGGAACCCCTCTCACTCACTAGGGGACTCTGGTGCCCATTTCCAGGGAACCCCTCTCACTCACTAGGGGACTCTGGTGCCCATTTCCAGGGAACCCCTCTCACTCACTAGGGGACTCTGGTGCCCATTTCCAGTGAACCCCTCTCACTCACTATGGGACTGTGGTTCCCATTTCCAGGGAATCCCTCTCACTCACTAGGGGACTCTGGTGCCCATTTCCAGGGAATCCCTCTCACTCACTAGGGGACTGTGGTTCCCATTTCCAGGGAACCCCTCTCACTCACTAGAGGACTCTGGTGCCCATTTCCAGGGAACCCCTCTCACTCACTAGGAGACTCTGGTGCCCATTTCCAGTGAACCCCTCTCACTCACTTGTGGTCTCTGGTGCCCATTTCCAGTGAACCCCTCTCACTCACTTGTGATCTCTGGTGCCCATTACCAGGGAATCCCTCTCACTCACTAGGGGACTCTGGTGCCCATTTCCAGTGAACCCCTCTAACTCACTTGTGGACTCTGGTGCCCATTTCCAGGGAACCCCTCTCACTCACTAGGGGACTCTGGTGCCCATTTCCAGGGAACCCCTCTCACTCACTAGGGGACTCTGGTGCCCATTTCCAGGGAACCCCTCTCACTCACTAGGGGACTCTGGTGACCATTTCCAGGGAACCCCTCTCACTCACTAGGGGACTGTGGTGCCCATTTCCAGGGATCCCCACTCACTCACTAGGGGACTCTGGTGCCCATTTCCAGTGAACCCCTCTCACTCACTAGGGGACTCTGGTGCCCATTTCCAGGGAACCCCTCTCACTCACTAGGAGACTCTGGTGCCCATTTCCAGGGAACCCCTCTCACTCACTAGGGGACTCTGGTGCCCATTTCCAGGGAACCCCTCTCACTCACTAGGGGACTCTGGTGCCCATTTCCAGGGAACCCCTCTCACTCACTAGGGGACTGTGGTGCCCATTTCCAGGGATCCCCACTCACTCACTAGGGGACTCTGGTGCCCATTTCCAGGGAACCCCTCTCACTCACTAGGGGACTCTGGTGCCCATTTCCAGTGAACCCCTCTCTCACTAGAGGACACTGGTGCCCATTTCCAGGGAACCCCTCTCACTCACTAGGGGACTCTGGTGCCCATTTCCAGGGAACCCCTCTCACTCACTAGGGGACTCTGGTGCCCATTTCCAGGGAACCCCTCTCACTCACAAGGGGACTCTGGTGCCCATTTCCAGGGAACCCCTCTCACTCACTAGGGGACTGTGGTGCCCAGTTCCAGGGAACCCCTCTCACTCACTAGGGGACTGTGGTGCCCATTTCCAGGGAACCCCTCTCACTCACTAGGGGACTGTGGTGCCCACTTCCAGGGAACCCCTCTCACTCACTAGGGGACTCTGGTGCCCATTTCCAGGGAACCCCCTCTCACTCACTAGGGGACTCTGGTGACCATTTCCAGGGAACCCCTCTCACTCACTAGGGGACTCTGGTGCCCATTTCCAGGGAACCCCTCTCCCTCACTAGAGGACTCTGGTGCCCATTTCCAGGGAACCCCTATCACTCACTAGGGGACTCTGGTGCCCATTTCCAGGGAACCCCCTCTCACTCACTAGGGGACTCTGGTGCCCATTTCCAGGGAACCCCTCTCACTCACTAGGGGACTCTGGTGCCCATTTCCAGGGAACCCCTCTCACTCACTAGAGGACTCTGGTGCCCATTTCCAGGGAACCCCTCTCACTCACTAGAGGACTCTGGTGCCCATTTCCAGGGAACCCCTCTCACTCACTAGGGGACTGTGGTGCCCATTTCCAGGGAACCCCTCTCACTCACTAGGGGACTCTGGTGCCCACTTCCAGGGAACCCCTCTCACTCACTAGGGGACTCTGGTGCCCATTTCCAGGGAACCCCCTCTCACTCACTAGGGGACTCTGGTGACCATTTCCAGGGAACCCCTCTCACTCACTAGGGGACTCTGGTGCCCATTTCCAGGGAACCCCTCTCCCTCACTAGAGGACTCTGGTGCCCATTTCCAGGGAACCCTTCTCACTCACTAGGGGACTGTGGTGCCCATTTCCAGGGAACCCCTATCACTCACTAGGGGACTCTGGTGCCCATTTCCAGGGAACCCCCTCTCACTCACTAGGGGACTCTGGTGCCCATTTCCAGGGAACCCCTCTCACTCACTAGGGGACTCTGGTGCCCATTTCCAGGGAACCCCTCTCACTCACTAGAGGACTCTGGTGCCCATTTCCAGGGAACCCCTCTCACTCACTAGAGGACTCTGGTGCCCATTTCCAGGGAACCCCTCTCACTCACTAGGGGACTGTGGTGCCCATTTCCAGGGAACCCCTCTCACTCACTAGGGGACTCTGGTGCCCACTTCCAGGGAACCCCTCTCACTCACTAGGGGACTCTGGTGCCCATTTCCAGGGAACCCCTCTCACTCACTAGGGGACTCTGGTGCCCATTTCCAGTGAACCCCTCTCACTCACTAGGGGACTCTGGTGCCCATTTCCAGGGAACCCCTCTCACTCACTAGGAGACTCTGGTGCCCATTTCCAGGGAACCCCTCTCACTCACTAGGGGACTATGGTGCCCATTTCCAGGGAACGCCTCTCACTCACTAGGGGACTCTGGTGCCCATTTCCAGGGAACCCCTCTCACTCACTAGGGGACTCTGGTGACCATTTCCAGGGAACCCCTCTCACTCACTAGGGGACTGTGGTGCCCATTTCCAGGGAACACCTCTCACTCACTAGAGGACTCTGGTGCCCATTTCCAGGGAACCCCTCTCACTCACAAGGGGACTCTGGTGCCCATTTCCAGGGAACCCCTCTCACTCAGTAGGGGACTGTGGTGCCCATTTCCAGGGAACCCCTCTCACTCACTAGGGAACTGTGGTGCCCATTTCCAGGGAACCCCTCTCACTCACTAGGGGACTCTGGTTACCATTTCCAGGGAACCCCTCTCACTCACTAGGGGACTCTGGTGACCATTTCCAGGGAACCCCTCTCACTCACTAGAGGACTCTGGTGCCCATTTCCAGGGAACCCCTCTCACTCACTAGGGGACTCTGGTGCCCATTTCCAGGGAACCCCTCTCACTCACTAGTGGACTCTGGTGCCCATTTCCAGGGAACCCCTCTCACTCACTAGGGGACTCTGGTGCCCATTCCCAGGGAATCCCTCTCACTCACTAGGGGACTATGGTGCCCATTTCCAGGGAACCCCTCTCACTCAATAGAGGACTCTGGTGCCCATTTCCAGGGAACCCCTCTCACTCACTAGGGGACTCTGGTGCCCACTTCCAGGGAACCCCTCTCACTCACTAGGGGACTCTGGTGCCCATTTCCAGGGAACCCCTCTCACTCACTAGGGGACTCTGGTGCCATTTCCAGGGATCCCCTCTCACTCACTAGGGGACTCTGGTGCCCATTTCCAGGGAACCCCTCTCACTCACTAGGGGACTCTGGTGCCATTTCCAGGGAACCCCTCTCATTCACTAGGGGACTCTGGGGCCCATTACCAGGGAACCCCTCTCACTCACTAGGGGACTCTGGTGCCCATTTCCAGGGAACCCCTCTCACTCACTAGGGGACTCTGGTGTCCATTACAGGGAACCCCTCTCACTCACTAGGGGACAAACTCTCCCTCCCTCAGCGGACCCTTCTTTCTCTCACTGCCGAGGGGCCCCTCTCATACACTGCCAGAGGACAATATGGATCTTCTACGGCTCATATATAAAAACTCCTGCCTGTGTCAGTGTACAGCTGGAGAACCACATATCCGCACCTCTCGGAATAAACAACCCGGGAGGTGTATAGTTGGTGTCAGTATATCTGGATATACACCGCTGTTTGTATCTAATAACACTGCCGACTCAACCTATAACATGGCCACGTACCTCCCACAGAGCGACATTTCTCACTCAGCTTGTCTGGGGGTCAAAGTTCCGGTCACAGCAAGTGGACGCGGATCCTATTTAGCTGTATGCACAATAACCGCGATGTTTGGGTAGTAGTACAGATTGCAGGATAGAAAAAGGGGAGGGGCTTCGTTTATTGTTTCGGGACCTAGACTGACGTCATGGCTATGCGCCTCCTCCCCACAGAGCTCTAAATGTCATATCAGTATTATGAGGGATCTGGATCATAAACGCCTTTTCCAGATTTTGGAATTATTAGGGGTCAGTAACTTCCCCAGTGAAATAAACTTTTCAGTCCTTTTTGTTATTCTATGGAGTCTGTGGACCAAGGTGTCTCAAGATGGAGATATATTAGTGCAGGGAGAGGTTCCAGAAAATAACAGGACTTAGAGTTTTGTTACACTGGAAAAATCAAATTATCTCCTCTGTATCATAGTTAACCCTTCGAGTGCCAGAGGGGTACGCAGCACATTGCAAAGCAATGTGTTGCGTACCCCTCTGGCACTCAAAGGGTTAATGTGCAGTTCAATACTCTGAAACGCTTGTGCAAATCAGCTGTACCATAGGGGAAAAAAATATTGCCATTAATTTAACCCTTTAAATGCTATATAGGACACCATTGAATTGCTTAGCAATGCATGGGTGATATCTCCAGCATTCAAGAAGTTGAAAACCCAGTTTAAATCAATGGGCATTTTCCTCTGCATGATGCATGTGATTTCTGCAAGAATTGCACCTTATAGCTTTTTGAATTGCACCTTTAGTTAAAGGGATAGTAATGCCAGAAATAAACTTTATTCAGTATGGTAGGTTTTACAAAAATAAAGTATTTGGAGAAAGTCCTATCTTTCAAAGCTTTACAGTTTGAGAGATATTCGTTGCTAAAGTTCCTCCCCTTCTCCAGATGTCAGCACTCTGCTGACAGCAGGAGATTCCGGTCCTGGAACCAGCCAGCGGCTCTTCAGCAGAGCTGCACTAGTGATATTGGAAAATAATTACTTAATTGGAAAGGTCTACAAAGTGTGCTTAGTTTGCAAGCACACTTTGTAGACGGTTCCAATGAAGTAGTTCTTTTTAAAGATTGCTATTTCGGCTCTGCTGAAGAGCTGCCTTGAGATGCACGACTCAGATCTCTTGCTGTCAGTTGGAAAAAGGGAACTTTAGCTGTGAATATCTCTCTACCCGTAACTGTTTGAGAGATAGGACTTTCTCCAAATACTTTATTTTTGTAAAATCTACCATACTGAATAAAGTTTTTCTGGTACTACTATCCCATTAAAGTGATAGTAATACATGAAATTAAATAAATTAAATTCGGCACACCAGGCACACATTGTAGACCATTCAAATGAAGCATTTCTTTGTAACTACTGCGATTACGGCTCTGCTGAAGAGCCGCAGGACGGTCTATGGACTGGGATCTCTGTAAGTTAGAAAGTTGACGTCAGCGAAAGGGGAGCGAAGGGGAAACTTTACAGACAGATATCTCCCAAACCATAAAGGTTTGGGAGATCGGAAACGGCACAATTTATTTTTTAAATATCTACTGAATTTAATTTATTTCATTTCATGTATTACTATCACTTTAAAGGCATAGTAATGTTGGCAATAAAGTAGATAGGCACATCTTCTTTATAGTAAATGTAACACATTGCTCTATGTCTAGCAACGTACTTTTTTGTAGCTCAACAGATATTAAATGTAGAAATATCCCCCTCCAGTCCCTTCTGGCCACCTCCCACTGAATCTTCAATCTGGTCCTGGGTCCGGACGGATGCAGCGAGGGACAAACTTCAGTGAGTAAATACAAGTAAAACCCTGCCCTCCTTGACGAAGGAGGGCAAGATTTTCCTTTGCTTTAAACAACGTGGACTGGTGTATGACACGACACTGAGATAAGAACGTATTTTTTACACATATAAATTAGACAGGTACCCAGCAATTAAACTGTATTCCCATGTGCTGTCAGTTTAAACATATTTATAGTTTTAAAGCTTTTTATGGAGTGGAAAAAAGAGGGATATAGTGGGATAACCATATAAATACGACTACAAACCCCACTATTAAAAATGGATTTATATTTACCAATAAACTAAACCAAACAGTTTTTGTGGGGGTTATCCATCTATGAGTATCTATTTTATTTCTAGATCTTAAGAAGTAATGGATAAGTATGGTTTAAACCACTGTTTGGGCTACTACTACTGTAATTCAGGATATCCACGGTGATTTGTGAGAACTGAGCTCTTGGCACCCAGTACCTGTAACGAGGAGCCTGAAACTCAATTTTGTAGGGTCATGCAACATTGAGTGATTCTGCCCATTTTGTGGCTCCTCCCTCACTGACCCACAACTATGGCCAGTATTTTCTTGAAGAAAAGGTGGCAACCCTATTGCTTACTGAATTTTGTCCCTTGCTGCTCTCCAACTGGACCAGAAAAAAGAACATTAAGGCTGATACCTTCTCTTGCTGGCATGACTGTTCTGGTATCTCTCAGCCTATTCCTGAACCTATAGTTCCTAGTACCTGGGTAATCTCTTCTTTGTCCCTGGCCTTCCTTATCCATCCCAGGAGATCCTTCCAGACTTTCCTTACCATCCAATGTGTACTACGTAACAGAGGAGTTTGTTCAGACATTCTCCGTTGGACTTATTGTTCCACGACGGATGGATATTCCGGTCTCCTCCGCACTTTGGATCTCATCTCCCATTACTTTTTGTGGCCAGAGCTGAAGTCCGTTGTCTCATCTTTCATCTCCTCCTGTACAATCTGTGACAGTACGAAGATACCTAGATCTCGGTCTGTGGATGGCTTGCAGCCTCTGCTGCTCCCTGCTCTTCCATGGACACAGATCTCCATGGACTTAGTGGTGGATCTGCCCCCTCCAAGGGAATTACGGTCATCTGGGTTGTTGTGGATAGGTTTTCCAAACAGGGGCATTTCGTGCCATTACCCACACTTCCCTCCTCCATAGAGGAGGCCAAGCTCTTTATCTAGGCGATCTACCTTCTTAATGGAATACCACAACACATTATGTCCAATTGCGGGTCACAATTCGTGCCCTGTTTTTGGAGAGCTTTCTGCTCTAAGCTTGGTGTCTGTCTTCAACATTTGTCTGCATACCAGCTGCATACAAATGGGCAGAATGATAGGTTGAATCAGAATCTATAGCATTTCCCCCAGTATTACTGCTCACCAGCAAAATGTTGTTACCCTTGGTAGAGTTTTACTTACAGCTCTTTTCTGCAATCCTCTCTCAAGTGCTCTCCTTTATTTGCAGTACTAGGTTACAACCATCCAGCTCTGACACTCTACCCCTCTATATCCAAGGTTCTCTCTGCTGAGGTTCACACCGTAATTTGACGGACCATTGACAAGCTATTCGCAGGACTCTATTGTCATCACAAATGTGGCAGAAAGTGGTGGCTGATCAACATCCTTCCTTGGCTCCTAGGTTTGCTCCAGGAGAACTAGTATGGCTCTGTGCAAAGAATGTTCATCTATACCATCCATTGGCAATCAAAGCACTACAGTTCATGACCCATAGTTCCAGGCTTTTTCCTGTGTGATTTTCTTGTGTATTGTCCCGGCTTCTCCTTTGTCTTCCCTCCTGCTCCGCTACCTGGTACCCTGTTCTCAGATTTCCTGTTACTGATTTTGGCTCAGTTTTTTCGACTTCTCTTCTGCCTGCCTCCTTTCTACTGCTTTGCCAGATTAGTTCTGACCTTGGCTCCATTATCTCTTTCATCTGCTGCTTGGTAGTGCATGCCTGTCCATTTCCAACCTGGTTTCTCTGACTTCCCATCTGCCGGATGGGCTTCTATTCCTTGTGCCCTCAGTTGAACATCAGCCACCAGTTAAACATCGGCCACCTTGACCACCAGTCGGACTTTGAATATTCTGTTCTCTATCTTCCTAGTCAAGCTCCACTTTGCAGTATTCCTATACAACAATTAACAACTAATATTGCAGGTAGGTTGTCTGAGCTGTTATCTACTTTGTCCTCAGTGGGTAGCTGCTTTTGTTTCGGTTGTCATCCAGAGTGCAGGCCGGGTCCTCCGGTCGGCACTAATCTGGTCTTTCAACCAGCACCTCTGTCCCGCCTAGGCCGCAGTAAGGCACTCTAGCGAGCAGCCACCTCCAGGCAGCTTCGAAGTCTAGTTTTCGCTCCCCAGCATCTGGCCCACTGGTGCTTATCTTGCAGTATACTGAGTATTGCTTGTTGTTGTGCTCTTTTCATATTATTTATATCAAATAGCAGTATGTCACCTCTTTGTGGGGAATCTACTTCATAGAGTCTAAGCATGCAGCTTACATTTATCACTTAGTCTGTCAGATCATCACACATAATCAATTACAAATGATTCCACATTGTGGTTACTGCTGCCCCATTGTTCCCTTACCTGTATATTGTTTACCATTTCATAATGGTTTGAGATTACTAGGTCCCTCGAGACCTCATTTTAGTTGGTTCCTCTACTAGTTGGGACATGAAATTGTCATTAACCATACTTAGAACATTTTTTCTATTTGTTGTGCTGGAAGATATAGTTCTCCAGTCAGTTTCAGGGTAGATGAAATCTCCCATTATGATTACATTTCTTGACTGAAAAGCCTTTTCCATTTGCAGTAACTATTGGCCTACTTCAAACTTCCCCAATATTAGGTGGCTTTTAGATTTTGATTTTATTGTACTTATTGATTTAAATGTTTTAATTGTATGTTTTATATTAACACTGATCATGTTTTCTCTTTCTTTGAGATTCAGTTGGTGGTTGGAAATATAACTGTCATCCTCCTTACCTGCGGATCCACCTCCTCCATTATCCTATTGGTTCTTTCTACTTTAACGAACTGACACTGAGATCCTTGCTTGATCATCACACCAAGCTCCTGAAAGTCCTTGCTTCTGCATATCCAGCATTTCCTGACTGTGTTATCCTGTGTACCGAGCCTTTGGCTTGCTTCCTGACCTCGGTACCTGTCTGTTGATTCCAGTGTTCATCTGCCTCCAGCTTAAGACCTGGCTTTCCTCTTGGCTTTGATCCCGTCTTGTCCCCAGGTACCTCCGCCTCCTGTCTGGCTCCGTATTTGACTCTCCTCTGACTACTCTCCATCCATGATCCTTCATCCCCTATCCTACAAACTCCTGCTCACTAGTATCCCTCCAGCTGTTGCCTGCTAGAGTCTCTTTCTACTTGCTGTTGCTTGACTTACCAACTAAGTCGGGGATGTTGTTGTCTGTAGCTCCATGACCACCTCTGGTTGTTCTGACTAGTCAAGGTTGTGTATTGTCGATAGTCTATGAATGTACCTGACTCAACTTCCCACCTCAATTATCCTGGCTCACAATGGCCCATATATTCAAAAGGGCAAAGTCAAAAACGTATCCTAGAATAATCAGATATCGGTATGTACAGCATATTTATTTGTGTCAGTTTTGTCATTTGTCCAACTTAGGTCTGGCAGCGGTTCGCATTCCAGAAAGGACAACTCATGGGTGGAGTTTTTGAGTCAGAACAAATGGTCTCTTCATTTTTCTGACACTCACGGAGAGATAGGGGGTTCCTCAGATAGATCTAAGGGCCAAGAAACAAATCACAAAGGTAACCCTTTTTTCCTCTCAGTTTCCTCAGGATCATCCAGTAGAGGTTGATGCTTAGGTACAAAAGTGGGACTTTCACCTAGTTTATATTTTTCCACTTCTAAGGAAGATTTATCAAGAGAGAACCATAGTCATTTTAGTTCCAAATTACTGGCCAAGGTTCATTCTTCTGAAGAGAATGTCACAGGACGAGCGGATGATGCTTCCTTCCAGAGAAGATCTCCTATCCCAGGGTCCAGTGCCTCATCACCAGGTACAAAATCTGAAGCTTTCTGCTTGGTTCCTGAATCCTAGCTATTGAGTAACCAAGGGATATCAGAGAGACAAATTGAGGTCTTGCTCAAATTGAGAAGGAGAAGTACTGCATCAGCATATAACCACACCTGGTCAAGGTTTTTCTTTTGGGTTAAAGATCATTCAGTGGATCCTTTGAAGCCTTCTTTTCCTTCCCAATTGGAATTCTTAATTGAAAGGTTCTTTCATAAAAATTTTTTATAGTTTTGTAAAAAATAAAAAAATAAACTCTATGGCACAAATACTATCTCTCCAACCACTATGCTTGGTTTGCAAGCACACTTTTTTGACCGTTCCAGTGAAGTAATTCTTTTTAAATAACACAATTTTGGCTCTGCTGGAGAGCTTCCGCTAGTCGGCCGGCTTGAATCTCCTGCTGTCAGCTTTACAGCTGACATCAGGAGAAGGGGAGGGAAGGGGGAAATTTGAATGCATATATCTCTCAAACCATAGCGGTTTGAGAGAAAAGATTTGGGCCATAGAGTTTCTTTTTTATTGTCTACAAAACTATAAAAAAATTTTATGGGACATTACTGTCCCTTTAAAGGTCTCAGTGCCAGTATGCTGGAAATGCAACTGGTTGTCTTATGGAGTTCTTTTGGGCAACACTTTGTGAATAATTTCATGGTGAAAAAGTTCCTGAACTCAGCATTTCTCCTCAGGCCCAGAGCAGTTCTGTCTGTTGCTCAATGAGACCTGGATTTAGTTCTAAGGGGATTATTATCCAAACCTTTTGAACTCCTGGAGTATATTTCCCTGTGCTATGTCTAAAAACATCCCTTCTCGTTGCACTTACAACAGCCAGCAGAGTGGGAGAACTGCGGGCCTTATCTATCAGTGATCCTTATTTACAGCTCAGGCAGGAATCAGTGGTTATCAGGATTCTTCCAGAACTCAGACCTAAGCTTGCATCCTCATTCCATAGGAGCCAAGAATTCTGTCTTCTGGTTTTGTTTTCAAATCCTCAGTCAGAGGATTATCTAGTAACAGAGAACTGCGGAGGACAGAAATTCTTCTTCACTTAGACAATTTCTTTGGCCGTGGGATCGAAGCCAAGAGGCAAGAAAGCTTAAAAATGTACAATCACCAGGTGGCATCGGTCAGCTATTGAATAAGTGTAAAGAACAAGCAAGGTCTAACCTCTTGTCAAGGTTTCCAACAAAGAAGGACCGACACAAAGATAAAATGTAACCACCTTTATTTGAAATATACAACAATAATGTATTGACCCACACAACCCCAGACACAGGATGATAGGAGCCAGACTCCTCTCTGGATCTGCATACTGTGCTGTGCACTGCTGCGACTACCGAGACTAGGAAAGAGGCTCGAGTGGAATGCAAGTATGAAGTGGCTAATATGCTTAAGTCCCACTTTGGTCTTGCAACCGGAGGCAACAGGGAGCGAGAGCAGGCCAGAGCCAAGGAACATGGAGATGCATGACAGGCAAGCTAGGAGTGCACAGAACGATTAGGCAGCCAAAGCTACAGGTCAGACAACTGGGGACTACACGGAGAGATATCTTAGCCAGAACCAGAATTAGACAAACTGGGGACTACACAGAGCGAGTAATGGCCAAAGCCAGAGATCAGAACCGCTGTGGGTAGTCAGACAAGTCGGGGTCAACAAGGAGCGAGTTAGTCAGCCAGAGCCACAGGTCAGAACCGATGTGGGTAGTCAGGCAAGCCGGGGTCATACATGGAGCGGATTCTCGGAGAGGCACGGGTCACAACAGAGTGCAAGACAAGCTATCAGAAACATCACGTAAGGGCAAATGACTTAAAGCCCAAAGGAGGTATATAAAGGAGCAGAAGAGGGCAGGACCCAATGAGGTAAAACAGAATAGGCCCATAAAACAGGCGGCCGTGCCAGTGTCTGCTACATGATGTCAGCCATGTGTAAGTAACCGCAATCATGCTGGCTGACACAGCACAGGGGAAGGAAGCACAGGGGAAGGCCTACTTAGGGGAACTGTGATACCTCCGGCAGGCATCAAGGCTCACTCAACCACGTCTATCTCCACTTCTTGGGTCGACAAGTTTCCGGCTTCAGTGGATCAGATTTGTAGGGCTTCTGTTGAGCAGAATATTCATACTTTTACCAAGCATTATCGACGAGACATTCAAGCAGAAAGTGAATCTGCCTTCAGCCTGAAAGCAGTTTTTTGACCAGCTATTTCCTGTTTGATTACTTTCTTAGAGTGCTACCAAGTAGATACTTGAAGGAAAAACTGAATTTTTCTTATGTGACAATTCTTCTTCAGGTTTCAGTAGGTAGCACACACAAACTTTTTCATATTCACTTTTGGTCTTAATCGTCTGTGTTCAACTCTGTGGCATGGTTGGGGAGAGAGGTCTGTAACGGAAGCTAAGAAGGGACTGCGTCACCTTCCGCTGTCATTCCCGGGTATCTCCTTCTTGACACTGGACTGGCATAGTCGGAGACACCGTTCGAACAGATAACCGGTCCGGTGGTCGACTCAAAGTGGCGTCGAACCTCAGAGTAGTCGACTCTACATAGAAGGGTGCGGATCAAGGAGGGGTCGACGGGCTCTCGAACCATCAAGCGTCGTAGAACCGGAACACCGGGCAGTAGAGAGTGAGGCCTCTACTCCTGGGCTACGATGAACAGGAAAAGTGTTGCAGGAACAAAGGGTAGCGGTTGCCAAGCCGTTCGAGCACTCCGTAGCTGGAATCGAAGGTTTTACTGGAACTGGAAGAAGCGAGGCAGAGTCCACGTTGCCGCCTGACAGCATCCGAAGTTGGGTAGCAGGATACTGGCAGCAGGCGGACGAACGATGCAGGAACCTGGGCTCAGATGGGCGTCAGAGTGGCCGCTTTAATACCATAAGAACACACAAGACTCCAGGACTCTGGTTTACTCCAAAACGTAACTCATTTTATTGTCAAAAACCACAGATATTTATACACAAATCTTACATTGAAGCATATGGGGAAACCAGATACAATAGGGCGTGATCCAATCACAATACATTAGACAAAGGCCAGCAACAGATGGTCTTAACAGATACAATAACTCAGACATGATTACATTTCAGATACAAAAGGGTTTGATGAACAAAGACTGGAGGGCTTGAACTAATTACCACACGGCAGGGGGTTTGACTGCAGTTCACAACGGCTTAAATAACACCCAGCAGGAGGTCTTGCTACAGTACACATAGTCATTGGTTTGAGGGACTGCAATACACATTGGACTAATTAACCCCTCACTGCCTATTCTCTTGGAAGCAAGCCCCCAGTCTACCACAGGGCAGTTGTGTGTAATAAAGTCCATTTCCCCATTCACATAAAGCGTATACAAAGTATTTTTAACGCACAACCAGGGAAAAATGTCCACAGTTTTTGGTTAAACAGTCTTAGGGCCAGACAAGGGCTCAAGTAACGGGTAGGATTCGTTACAAGGGCCTTATAAAATTTTGCCTGTCCTGTCAGGGGGAGGCGGGGCTCTCTCTCTTTGTGTGCTACCTATAGACACAGGAAAGAAAAATTCACTTTTTCGTTCATCATACTTTCTCTCTTATGGGGATAGTATTTTATCACGGAGAGATCAATTTTATCTGTTGATCATAGATTCATCCTTTTCACTGGATTGATTTTTCATCATGGACATAAATTTTGTTTCAGTGCAATTTTTATTCCATATTTTTTTATTATTATTTTGTACTCATTGATTCATTTTTTGCTTGAACTTCTTTCTCAGGATGCAGGCTTCAAGAGCCAAGCCTTCAAAGTTTCTCCACCTCTGGATGACACAATGGACCTTGAGGAAAGAGGTCTGGAAGCAGAGGATACTGCAACGGCTCTGCAATGGATACATTGAAAAAACAGGCCCAACGGAGCCAGAGTAGGACATGAGCCAGCTCCATCCTGATTTTCCTCAGCACTCTGGAAATCAAGGTAAAAGGAAGAAGAACGTACGCCGGAGGAAAATGCTGTGGTATGACCATCACGTCCAAAGCAAGAGCTAGAGGTTCCAGAATCTGGCACAAGGCTGAGGTACCTTGCGGTTCAAATGTGTGGCTATTAGGTACACCATCGGAGGATCCCCATAGATAGACTATAGAGTTGAATAAGTCCTGGTCCCACTTTCAAGGATCCAGACATTGGCAACTGACAAAGTCTTCCAAAACGTTGTCTACCCCTGGGATATGAAAGGCTGAGAGAGACTGCACATGAGCCTCCACACACATACATATCAGCCGAACACAGGACCACACAGCCGCACTTCTGGTCCCTACCTGGCAGTTCATGTAGGCCAACACTGTTGCACTGTTGAACTGGATTCACACTGGGGACTGAGACCAATGCTGCAGCGCTAGGTGAATCACTCCTTCTTTGTATAAGCTCTAATACCACAGATAGTATACCATACAGCAAAAATAAGAGAGTCTCTAAATTCTTGGTCTTCTCTTGTCCACGGTGCTGCTTCCCAACCTCAGTCGCTGGTACTCGACCTCCAATACATGCAGAAAACAGAAATAAAAGGGGAGAGGCACACACAATCTAAGTGTAGACTATAATATCCAAATATGACCCACCACCAAACGATCACCTGTATATTGGTTTAATTAATTACTCACATGTATGTGAGGAAATGACTAGCCTCACAATATAAGGGCCACCACTGGATCACCCCCAGTGCGGGTATCTTAAAGCTCCCTCCTCCTTGTCCAATATGTGAGCGCTAGGTGAATCAGCTGAAGCTCTAAAACATATATGGAAGAGACTCTCCTCCCCAATCCAAAGACCCCAAGCTATCTGAAAGTCCAAGGTGGCGCCCCAGCCAGTCACCCATGATGATTATCACCTAGTTCAGAAAGACCAGTGGCCTTCCCAGCAACAGATGGGACCTCTGAAGCCACCAACAAAGGTCCAACTTCATCCATTTGGACAGGGACATGTCATGGGAGAGATGACGCTGATGCCATGACTAATTACTGAGAATATCCAGCTGCAGCTCCCATGTATGGAATTGGGCAAATGGGACTGTTTCCAGAGCAGAGATCAGATAACCAGAATTCCCCACTATCTTGGATGGAAGACGTTGGGCCTGAGACGCCTGGTGAAACAAAAGCAGAATCTTGTCTTCTCATAGGAGGATCTTCCTCATAAAAGTGTCAGATCTCCTACTTACAAAGTGAAGGACCTGGGATGGAACCAGAGAGGATTTCTTGAGAACCCAGTTGTATTGTTCTAGAACAGAAATGTAAGTCTGAATCTGAAGGCTCAATGTCTCCTCTGATGGAGCGTTCAACAAAAGGTAATCCAGATGGGCAGATCTCTAGAGCACGGGGGTAAGCCACCAAGGCTGTCCAGACCATTGTAAAAATCCAGGGAATGAAGGATAACCGAAAAAGAAGGGTGGTGAACTGAAAATGACAGTCTTGAAAAGCAAACCATAGCAAATACTGATATTTCCATGGATGGGAATACACAGATAAGGGTCATTAATGTCTAGGGAGGCCAAAACCCCCTGGACAAAGCACAGCGATGACAGAGTGCAAGGATTCCATCTTCAGCCTGTGGGCAAGAACAAAATGTTGAGAAGCTTCAAGTCCAGAATAGGATGGTATCCACTGTCTTTTTTGAGTACAGTGAAAAGGTTGTAATAGAACACTGTGAACCATTCCTGAGAAGTAACAGGTACCAAGACCTGCATATCTACCAGAGAAGAGACTGAGTCTAAAAAACAGACAGCTTGCAAGGGATTGTGAGGAACACTGGACATGAAGAAGAGACAGGGAGGAAGGGACTTGAAGTTTTGCAAAAGCCACTGGAAGTAGCTCATGCACTGTGAAAAAGACAAAAACAACCTCCTGTTGACTGAGATGTACCAGATCCCCTCGAGTCATATAGAGGTAGACTTGTCAGCTGTGGGCTCCCGAGTAGGCTGTTTGCCTATCGAGGCCTGTGGGGGTTTTGGGGTTAGGGAGCACCTGGGCTGCTGAAGGCATAGAGGCCCTGGTCTCAAACGGAACTTTCATTAAAATGAATGTGCCCCCAAATCATTATTCACATAGCAATACGCATATACATACTTTTATTATCCTGAATAAGTCTGGCATTATTGAGAAATGCAACTTGTTCGGCAGGCATCAGGCATCTTGCTGTAGACGCATCTGTGTGCCTGAGCTGTCAGTCGCTTCCTGTACCGTAAGGTACAATGGAACTCCCCCTCACCAATCCTGGAAGACACCGGGACGGACACAGCAGACTTGCCTTTTCATCAAGATGTCTATGCTGACGCCCACTGATGCCTCAATAAGTTGTATTTCTCAATAATGCCAGACTTATTCAGGATAATACTAGTACTGATATGCGTATGCGTATTTGAATAATGATGTGGGAGGCACTTTAATTTTAATAAAAGTTCCTCCTTAACCCCTTAAGGACCGGCACGTGCACACATGGCTGGCACTTGAGGACCACGGGGCTTTTCTTACACATATTACTTCAGACATTTCTACTCTCTAACCTTAGATCATAACCTTTTGTTCTAGTATTCGTCATTTATTGAAAAATGCTTCCCTCTTGAACTATATTAAATCTCTTAAAGTATTTGTTTCTATTATTTCACCCCTCCTTCTTCCTGTAAGCGCTACACTTACCTTCTTCAGAGGGGTACCAGCCGATCCAATGCCAGGGAAGGCCGGCCCCTCTACCCGCTGCCTCGCGGGGTTTTGCCGCTTTCTGTCTGGCTTAGGAACAGGTGCGCCCTGGTGTTCCTCTGGGCGACCGGCTTCCTCGCTGCTGCTCCTGCTGCATCTGTAGAGGTCCCTTGCACTCAGAGAGTCGGGCGCGAGTCACTGGGGAATCCTTCAGTGACTTCACATCCCGACTCTTAAAGGGACAGATCCATTTAGTACTCCTCCTCCTGTGGGTGGGGGAATCCATTTATAAACTGCCTGGTCACCACATCAGTAGTCCTTTCGTTGTGTTCTAGTGCAGTTGCAGTTTGTTTGAGCTCCGTGTATGATCCTTGGCATTGTCTTCCTAGTCTTCCCAGTGTCCAGTGTTGTGGCTTGTCTGACTACCCGCTTGGTATTGGACCTTCAGCTCTAGCTGACTACCCGCTCTGGTACTGACCCCTGGCTTGTCTGACTACCAGCTTGGTTTTGAGCATCGGCTCTGGCTGACTACCAACTCTGTTATTGACCTCTGGCTTGTCTGACTACCTGCTTGATTATGACAATCAGCTCTGGCTAACTTCCTCTGGTTCTCCACCTTGGTTGCCTAGACCTTCTGATACTGACTGTAGGCCTAGTCAGTCCATTTATTCATTGGTTGCCTTTTTCACTTCGCTCCTTTTCAGTATACTATCTATTTCTGGGTTCTAGCCCCAGCACTTCAATATCAGTATACTATCTATCTCTGGGTCCTAGCCCCAGCATTTCGATATCAGCATACTAGCTATCGCTAGGTCCTAGCCCCAGCATTACTATATCAGTATACTATCTATTTCTGGGTCCTAGCCCCAGCATTATTGTACCAGTACACTATCTATTTCTGAGTCCTAGCCCCAGCCTTACTACGTTTGTATACTTTCTATCACTGGGTTCTAGTCCCAGCATCGGTGCTATTGCACATATCCTAGCCTTAGACTTGCAGGTGCAGTCTACTATTTCTGGTAGTAGCTATTGCGCCCTCCTTAGCTCTCTATCTCTTTCAGAGTGTATATTTATTTGTCATACTTTATTATTGTACAATAAAGGTGTTGTTTCTAACTACTGTACCCTCTCCTGACTCCTCCTTGGGTTCCGTGACACTTCCAAGCTGTACATATTAAATTCTTTAAATCTGTTCACGAAGACCCTGCACCATTGTTGTGGCTCTTCACTGAATTGTCTCCAATTTATTGTCTCCCAGATGTTGTCTCTAGAACTGTAGACAGCACTCCAGGGGGGAGATGCACTAAGAGGTGATAAAGCAAAGATGTCTCCTCCATTGATATCACTTGTCTAAGTCCTATGCTATTCTGAGAAGCCAATGCACTAAGATTTCTCCAGCTTTGTAGATCTTCGTGCATAGACTCTATAAAATAACAGAAAATGGAGAAGTGGTATCATTGGATAAGTCATGTTCCCTTTATCACCTCTTTATCAAGTGCATAACCCCCAGGTGAGGTCTTACTAGTGATCTATAGGGTGGTATTAATACCTCTCTCATCCTGCTGCTAATGCCTCTTCCTGTACAACTAAGAATCCGGTTTCTCTGAGATAAGATTGCACGTTTGCAAAATTAATTCAGAACTGCCTATGCATCATGTTAGCCCAAAGCCCAGCGTATATTAGGACAGAGTTTCCCAAGCACAATTCTTGAGTACCCCTAATGGTGCAAGTTTCCTGGATTTCTCTACCTAAGCAAAGGTGTGTGTACTGTATTTGCTCAAATATCAGGCTGCCCCAAATGTTAGAAAAATGCTGACTATAAGTTGACTATGTGTGTGTGTCAGTCCCTCAATTTATTGCGTTCAACCTCCAAACACTTCTGAATTAGCCCCCCACCTCCTTGCGTACACCCCACATCAATTTAGGTCCTTTTCAGGACCTTGTATGAATGAGAGAACTCAAACCGGATGTGGTGCAGAAGTGAGAGATCATGTTATTTGAGTCTACATGTTAATAGGTCCTAAAAATGGTGTGGGACATTGGCAACTAGATGAGTGGTGAGTTAAAACATGCAGCTTGCTGGACCACATTTTAACAAGGCTGCCACTGACTCCCTATGTTGTCATATAGTGGGAGGGAGAGAGAGATGTACTGGAATTCCCACTTGATTAGATCTTCCACCAATCTGATAAGCAGCCTGAATATGAGCATACCTGGGAACTTACAGTTGAGGGCTACCCGGAGGGTAGTCCTCTTTTCAGCGGGGGGGGGGTGTGTGACAAAAATGACGCTAATAGCGTCAAAAAGGGGCGGGGCTTCACGCGAGTGTGTGTGTGGGGACTTAACCATTTGAGTGCCATAGTGGTACGGAATGCATTGCAAAGCAATGCATTCCGTACCACTTTGGCACTCATAGGGTTAAAGGTGTCACACAGAAGGCTGGGGAAGGAGGAAGACCGGGAGAAAAATCAGATGTGGCAGAGTTTCAATAGAAACTCCCCACATCCGGAGGAATCAGCCTCTGCCCCGGAGACCCGGTAAAGTTCTGTCAGAACCGGAGTCTCCGGGGCAAATCCGGAGAGTTCCCAGGTATGAATATGAGGCATCCTTGAATATAATGCAAGGTTGTTTGTGTAATCTAAACTGCGTGAAAGAAACCTTGGGGGAGAGACACTAAGGTGTGAAAAAGAGGTGATAAAGTGGAGATATCTCCTCCAGTGCACTAAGATTTCTCCAACATTGGAGATCTTAGCGCATAGGCTTCATAGAGTAACATAGGAACTGGAGAAGTTATTTAACTGGAGAAGTCATCTCTGCTTCATCACACCTTAGTGAATAACCCCCCTTGTGTTATATTCAAATATGGTGATTAGTAGGTCAGTCATTTGATTAGTTCACCTGTGCTCAGGCAGAGAGATCCTTAAACCCAGCACTGATTGTAGTACTTGAGGACAGTGGCTGAGAAATTCTAGTTTAGGGGATACTGATATTTCTTATTTCTGGGTGATATGTTGGCTAAGTGCAGCTTTGTATGCTAGTTATCTGTTCAGTGCAGTGCAGAAAACAGCACCATTGTTGTGACTACTATTAGCAATGGGCTGGAGACACTTTTTATTAAAGGGATAGTAATGTTTCAAAATAAAAACAGCTCCAATTAAACTTCATAGTATTTGGGCCATGGAGAGTGTTATTTCAGTTTTGTCAGAATTGTAGTTCAAGAGTAATTGAATGATAAAGTATCCTCCTCCTGCCCCTTTTACTATGTAACACTGCTCACCTCAGAACAGAAAAGTGGTGTCCAAATGGCTTGAAGACAGGGACAATCTTCAATTAGCATAAGGGAAAAACCTGTCAAGGGGGAAAGGGTTTTCATTGTTCTCACAGTAAGAAGATTGTCCCTTGCTGTGAGCTGTCTGGTCTTAAGACCAGATTCCACATCTGAGGGGAGGTGGCTTACACTAGGTAAAAGGGGGCGGGAGGAGGATACTTTATCATTCAATTACTCTTGAACTACAACTCTGACAGTATTGATATAACACTCTCCGTGGCCCAAATACTATGAAGATTAATTGGAGCTGCTTTTCTTTTGAAACATTACTATCCCCTTTAAGATGACAGTGATCAATGCATGTCTGAAGGCAGATTTATGTGAGGAAATGGAGGAGTGAGCTGCACTAAACAGAGAAGGAGGATAATGAGCTGTGAGGGGATTGGATCAACAAGACTAGGGCAGCTGCTAGCTTTCCAAATGACCTCGGCCTTGTGCCAAACTAAAGCATTATTAGCTTTTTAAGGACAACGGTGTGTGGTGTGCACGTCTCTGGTGCACACCAGGTGGATACTTACAACTCAGATGGCTGTGATTCTAATTATGTAGTGCACAGCAAGAGAGGCTTGGGCACCCTGTGTTTTTGTTTTTTATGATCCCGATGATCTGAATTGACCATTATTAAAACATATTAGAATCAATATTTCCTTTTATGATGCCCTAAAATTAAGTCAGAAGCAAGTAGTCCTGGACTTTAGTGGGAGAAATGCCCACTGACTACTTAGGGAAAAACTGATGACAATGCTAGAAGATAAAATGACTGCCAATCCCCCCCAAAAAAACAAGACCGTGTATGTGTAATGTGATCAGAATGCCATTTTAAAGGAATAGTAATGTTTTGCAATAAGAGCAGCTCCAATTAATCTTCATAGTATTTGGTTCATAGAGAGTGTTGTTTCAATACTGTCAGAGTTGTAGTTCAAGAGTAATTGAAGGATAAAGTATCTCTCTCCCACCCTTTTTACTGATGTAACACTGCTCACCTCTGAGCAGCAAGACTGTCTGGATGGATTGCAGAGAGGGGCAATCTTCAATTAGCATAAGTGAAAAACCTGTCAAGGGGAACATTGTCCCTTGTTGTTAACTGTCCAGTCCCAGGACCACATTCCACATCTGAGGTGAGCAGTGTTACACTGGGTAAAAGGGGAGGGAGAGGGATACTTTATCATTCAATTACTCTTGAACTACAAGTCTGAAAGTATCGAAATAATACTCTCCATGGCCCAAATACTATGAAGATTAATTGGAGCTGCTGTTTTTGTGAAACATTACTATTCCTTTAATGTCAGACATTAAAGGGATAGTAATACCTAAAATGTAAAAAAAAATATGTTGTAGGGTTTATCCCCCTGAGTAAAACAAGAGTACTCCCACTGCTGAAATATGTTTCATTCAAAAGTTATTAATTTTCAAAGTTGAATTTTTTAGGTGCAATATCACAGTGGCCTGAAATTGTAGAGTGGCGCTGTTGCTACACGATCCTATGGACAGCTCTGGTCTCAGGACCATAAATCTCCATAGGATGGTGTAGCAACAGCGCCATTCTACAATTTCAGGCCACTGTGATATTGCACCTAAAAAATTCAACTTTGAAAATTAATAACTTTTGAATGAAACATCTTTCAGCAGTGGGAGTACTCTTGTTTTACTCAGGGGGATAAACCCTACAACATATTTTTTTTTACATTTTAGGTATTACTATCCCTTTAATGTATAACACACTGCGGGATTTCAGAAAGCAAATGTAACCCAATGAGTGCCAGAGGGATATGGAACGCATTACAAAGCAATGCGTTCTGTACCCTTCTGGCACTGAAAGGGTTCAGAAACATTCTGTATTGGTCACATTATGTATATTTAGAGAGAGATTATATATCAGTATATGTAAGACCCACAATATGGTAACATTTTTATTATAATGACAACAGACAGCAGTCTAGAAGAAAATGTCACTGGAGCTCCATTGCACTAAAGGTGCAATTAAATTAGTTAACCCTTTGAGTGCCAGAGCAAAGCAATGCGTTCCACACCCCTCTGGCACTCAAAGGGTTAAATGTTCAATTCTGGCATAAGCCAACTGCACCTTAGGGGAAAAATTGAAAACACCTATTTATTTAAATAAGGCTTTTTATGTTATCTAACACAAGCGGTGTGTTGGAGACTTCTATTATTCAAGGTATCACTAGGCTGACCATACCTCACCTTTAATAAGGAACACACATGAAAAATGCATACTACAGGGTTGGTTTGATTTTGGTGCACTCCTGAAATATGCCTATTTCCTATGTGCCCCTTTTTAAAGATGAGGTATGGTCAGCCTAGGTATCACCAATGGGAAATGAAAATGTTTTGCCCCCTATTGTGCAGTTGGTTTGCTCCAAGATCACACCTCCTTGGCTCTTTTGCACCTTAAAGGGATAGTATTACTTCAAAATCACTATCCCTCATATTGAAGCCCTTAATAAATTGAGTTAAATGACACCAGCGGCATCTCTCAAACCTTTATGGTTTAAGAGATAGACGCTTTCAAAGTTTCCTCTCCCCTTGCTGTCAGTGTTCTGCTTCCAGCAGGAGAATCCGGTCCCGGGACAGATGGAGGCTCTTAAACAGAGCCGATATCTAGTTATGGAAGGAAAAATGATTCATTGAAACAGTCTTCTATGTGTGCTTGGTTACCAAGCACACATAGAAGACTGTTTCAATTAATCATTTTTCCTTCCATAACAAGATATCGGCTCTGCTGAAGAGCCTCCGCTTGATTCAGAGACCGGATTCTCCTGCTGGCAGCAGAACGCTGACAGCAGGGGAGAGGAAACTTTGAAAGCGGCTATCTCTTAAACCATAAAGGTTTGAGAGATGCCGCTGGTGTCATTTAACTCAGTTTATTAAGGGCTACAATATGAGGGATAATAATTTTGAAGTAATACTATCCCTTTAAAGTGTGACAGAGATGATTTTCCAGTGTGATAATATTCAAGTTCTATGTCATTCTGTGGAGTAGATACACTACTAACATATCTCCAGCTAGGGTGACCTCATGTCCCCGACTGCCCAGGACAGTCCCTGATTTTCAATGTGTGTCCCTTGTTCCAGGCAGCCCTCTTCAGGGACAATACAAAGTCCCGGGAATGAAGACTCCAGAGCACAGAGTTCTAATCAGTAGAAGAAGAATTGCTCATTGCTACTGTGACAGGATGTGATGACTCTGCTGGGCTACAGAAAAATGGCTCACAGACAGCGCTGTAAACACTAGAGAGAGACAACTGAGCCTTGATCCTGACATCAGACAGGAGCTGCAGTGCTGTTGTAGTGTAATGCTATTTTAAGGCTTTGGGCACGATGTACCTTTTCTAGTAGCCCACCACAGGCACTGCTTTGTATCAAAACAGTCAATGGGCAGTTGTCCTTCTAGTGTTTAGAATAGATTGACCAGACCTCACCTTTAACCGGGGACGCATAGGAGAAATGCATACTGCAGGACTGCATTGATTTCAGTGAAGTACTGCAAAATGGCTATTTCCTGTGTCCCCGGTTAAAGGTGAGATCTGGTCAGCCTAGTTTAGAACTCTGTGGTGCACCACAGAAAAAGCAGGTTGCGCACTCATGTCCAGTGACCACATCGCTGCACTAGAGCCGAGGACAAGTTCTCTTCTACTCTCATCTCCGCAGTGTCCTTGAATAGCAGAATGGAAATGTGGCCACCCTATCTCCAACTAAGGACTTAGCATAGTGCATAGGCTCCATAGAATAACAAGGAGACAGTATACATTACCTTCTCTTGACTTTACCACACTTTATTCACCCTATTTCACAACATTTAGAAATCATTTCCAGGGGCATTTTCCCCCTGAGAAGCCATATTACAGGAGTCACAAGCTATCCATTTTACCACATAGAACATCAGTAGAAATCCTTGAACCACTGATTTCAGACTGAAATTGCACTGTAGAGTAGGCATTACCGCCGCATTAACCACAACAAAATTATGTATGGCATCATATAAACAAGCAATATTTCCATTTTGAAAAGCTTACAATCTGTTAATCTTCTAACCTTTTGAGAGCCAGAAGTATCCAATGCATTGCAACGATATGCGTCGGATACCTCTCTGGCACTTAAAGGGTTATTTCAAGTAGAGTATTGGGTTAATATTTATTTATTTTTTTACATCAGGGACAAAAACTAGACGTCAAAATCCCGGAAGCCAAAACCAGGAACAGTCCCTAGGAACCAGATGCAGTTGTAACCTCACTACACCTCCCAAAATTAAGGCCCAGTCCACCATCTGATTTAGTGATCAGGAAGGCAGGCGCATGCTGATGACGTCAGCTTACGATTACATGATAATACACGATTCGCTCTAGGGACACTTGTGGGTAATCAACCCTCTTAGAAGCATTTTTCATTGTACACCCACAGCGAATATACCGGTCACGGAGTGTATGCTTTGACTAGAGCCCTGGCCCACCTGCTGAGAGATCGGCACTTTCACCACGTACACCGATAGAACCACGGAAGCGTGAGAGATGTCGCTGTATAGGAGGTACGTGGCCATTTTCTTGGTTAATCCGCTGTCGCTGTATGTAAATAGCGATAGAGATGTAATAGTAATGATGTAGATTATAGATCGCCTGGTTTGTAAAGGACAATAGGTGGGGAAATGTGGTTCTCTAGCTGTGCACTGACAGGAGTTCTATTTTGATCACTATTGTCTCCTGGCAGTGAAGTGAGTGTAAGGTTGGATGGGTAGATCATCTGAAAGCGGACACATGAAAAATGCCTGCTATGTTATACAGGGGATGGGGAACCATTGCAATATTGGAGCATTACAGCACTCATTTTTCATTTTTGCCCTCTTTTAAAGACAGCCCTATGTAAGGGTATTCCTGTGCAATATGAGGGGCATGCCTGGGAATTCTCAGGGTTTGGAACCAAATCTCAGGGTGAAGGGCCAGATTCTCAGGGTGAGCGAATCCAGTGCGTCCTCCTATATGATTTACACCAATTTACTGCTTATTTATAGTCCAAATCCATGACATTTCTACCAGAAAGGCAGGAGGACAAGTCCTGCTTGCCTTTTGAGCATATCTGGGAACTTCCAGTCGAGGGCTACCCGGAGGGGAGTCCTCTGTTCAGCAAGGGGTGACAATAATGACGCTAATCATGTCAAAAAGGGGCGGGGCTTAAAGGTGTCACACAGAAGACTGGGGAAGGAGGAACACCGGGAGAAACAGCAGATGTGGCCAGAGTTTCAATAGAAACTCTCCACATCCGGAGGAATCAGCCTCTGCCCCGGAGACCCGGTAAAGCTCTGTCAGAACCGGAGTCTCCGGGGCAAATCCGGAGAGTTCCCAGGTATGCATATGAGTGCATAAGAAGTTGTATCTCAGAACTGTAGCATGTGTAAGATTCCTTAATTGATTGGGTTATCTCTGGTTTAGAGCAAACATTGACATAACACACAGAATCTGCTTTCTTCTGGGTGTTAAGGGTTAATATTTAAAATATCTCGGGGTGAGATCATTTCAAAAGTTCCCAGGTATGGTGAGGGGGTTCCCCAGGCAGTGAGGGTGAGAGGGGTTTCTTGCAATAAGTTGTACAAAGAATGACTTACATGGACTTGGACTTGTACAGTGTGGAGCGACCTTACATCATGGATATGAAATTAGCTAGATCAGTGATTCTCAACCATGGTGCTGTGGCACTTTGATGTGCCGCAGACATATGGTGCCCCATGTTTTCTCTGAAGACTAACTAAGAAATGTCAGTATCGCCTTTTAAGTGTAGAAATATGGAAATGGTTATGCACAATATGTTTATTTTTATTACTATGATTGTGAGACCTAATAATATCTATATTTATTAATTGTACCCTTTATAATGCCCTATAAAAACTACATTAAACATGTTAGGGGTGCCCCGAAAGTTCCAGATTGCATGTTAAAGGGGAACTACCACCCCGCAATAACTTTACATTAATTAATTCTTCATCTGGTGACTAGCTGCTTAGTAGCACTAGTTGCCAGAAATATTACCTGGTTACCTGGCTGGCTCCAAAAGGGACTGACAGCACAGGTGCACGGATGTCACTATGACGAGATGTCCGTGCTTCTTGCTACTGTGAGCCTCAGAAAAACTGGAAAATCTTTGAAACCAGGTAATATTTCTGGCGACTAGCGCTACTAAGCAGCTAGTCGCCAGATGGAGAATTAATTAATGTAAAGTTATTGCAGTGTGGTAGTTCCCTTTTAAGTGTGTTTTTGAGCAAAAAAAAAAAAAAAAAAAAGGTTGAGAACCACTGAGCTAGAGTATAGAAATCACGTGTTATGCTATATGAATATCTAAGAGTAGTTTTGATGAAATTGAGACCTGAGGCTGGAGATCTATTCTTGTATTAACTGTGGCGGCTACAGGTTACAGTTACAGAATTGCAGACAGTTACTTTAAATTTAAAAAGATGACAGACATTTAATTCTAAAAGAGTGCCAGAATGGTATCCAACGCATACCCCTCTTGTACTCAAAGGGCCAAAATTTGGGGAGATGTACCAAGGTAGATAAGAGCAGATATACCTCCCATGTATTCCTCTTTACGTCCCAAATACCTCTTCTAAACACAGGGACACCAAGGTGGGAAAGATCAGACTGTGCGGTGTGTGTATAGAAGTGTATCACTCTGGTGTCCCTGTGTTTAGGAGATCAGACTGTATGGTGTGTATAGAAGTGTATCACCCTGGTGTCCCTGTGTTTAGGAGATCAGACTGTGTGGTGTGTATAGAAGTGGATCACCCTGGTGTCCCTGTGTTTAGGAGATCAGACTGTCTGGTGTGTATAGAAGTGGATCACCCTGGTGTCCCTGTGTTTAGGAGATCAGACTGTGTGGTGTGTATAGAAGTGGATCACCCTGGTGTCCCTGTGTATAGAAGTGGATCACCCTGGTGTCCCTATGTTTAGGAGATCAGACTGTGTGGTGTGTATAGAAGTGTATCACATTGCTCCACAGCAATAAAATTCACATTAATGTTTGTTTAAATTTCAGTACATGTGTTTATAAATTTGTCAGTGTAAATATAATACTTTGGTCTTGCACTGAATTAAAGTATTCATTTACACAAAGAGGTGTCAATAGGTCCTGAAATAACCTAAAATTTTCAGTAATGCCCCACCCACCAGATACATGCCATCAACACCACCAAAAAGTGTCCCTCTTTGGCCCTTTGAAATACTGGGAGTTATTATAAGTGAGAAAGATGTTCCTCCAGCAGGGAGTGTGAATGGCCCTCAGATTCTGCACCAAGCGATACGTATTTTTCCTGGCTTCTTTACTGGTTAATGGCGATATGTAAACATAAGAGCTGGTCAACGTTATGAGAGACTCTTTGATACTAAGCGCTTCAATAGGATTGACCATAAATACTTTATTAGGTTAAGATAAGAGTGAAACGTTTGTAGATTGTAGCCAGCATTTTTCAACACCGCGTGTGTGTAATGGAGATCTATAAATTATAAGTCTGCCAACTAGCACAAACGCAATATGTAACTTGCCATCCTAATATACCTTTATGAGGCTACATATGTATAACGTCTAATGACCGTTTGTATCAAACGGTGTTCCAGTGTTAATAATACTTTTATTGAATAAAAAGACGTTTAATAGAGATTCTATATTTTAACCATTTTTTATTATTAATAATTTTTGTTATTAATAAATGTCAGTGGTTAAAAAATGCAAGATAAAATGTATCTCCCTGTTCTGAGGATTCTTTTAGATTCCAAAGTAGATAAACGGAGACACACACACACACACACACACACACACACACACACTTACTTGCAACAAATCACAATTTATTAGCAATAATCATACTTAGCTGCAGATGATCTCAGCACGTATGGGAGAGCTCCTGATGGTTCTGACCACCTCCCATACAATCCCCATGAGAGTGCACGTACACAGCTGGAACAGACGTTATGTTCCAGACAAGCTGTTAACCCCTTAGTGACAGGCCGCGTGCGCACGAGGCCGTTACTTAACGCTTGACTATAATTTTTTTTTTTTTTTTTTTTGTCAAATGATTCCGGACTCCCCGAATGGCGTGCAGCCGCTCGGGGACCTGGATTTCCGGGATGTACCTGCTACATCCATTGTCACTAAGTGACAGTTTTTGTGGGACGTACCAGGTAAATCCATTGTCGGGAAGGAGTTAAAAATCCCCTACAGCACTCAGCTAGTTATACCCTCTATCACATCCTGACCAGGATGCTTTAACCTCTTTGCGTCCTGTGATGTACCCGGGCCGTCACGCTGGTCCGGCACTTAAGGACCAGTGACGGTCCTGGTACGTCACTTACTTTTACTCACCGTGCTCCTTCAGGAGCGCGATGAGTAATACCGGGGACTGAAGTTGATCGCTCCAAGACTGGAGCGATCTCTTTCAGTCCTTCCTTCGACGTGCCGCCCCACGTGATCCGTCACGTGGGACGGCATGTTGAACTTGCCTATCTGGTACTTAAAGGACCAGACACCCCGGGACCGCTGGTCCTTAAGGGGTTAATCTATCAGGTTTCATGGTTAGTGTCAACAAAGTACATCCCAATTACATGCCCATCTGCGAGGGTTAACTACATTTCTGGAGCGTGTCAAACCTTGTGTTCTGCAGGCTGCAAAATCACCATTATTGCTGCATGGCCTTGAAGCTGTAACATAATGTAAAATACTGAAGGCCATGTACAGAACAAGTATAGTAAACATATTATGCACAGAAGGTTTGTAAGAAACACAATAACCCCTTATTATCCCTTGATAGCTTGGGGTGGCACCATATTTTGTACATCCACATACACTCATGTAGTCCTGTTCCTACTAACTATGTAGAACCAATTCAGTCTCTTTAGAAGGGTAGGTTTGGTGCCGATATGGGATCTTTCTTCTCTTCTATTGTTTCAATTTAGTATTCAGTGTATCCCAGTACGTTCCTGTAGGCTGACTTTGTTATGGTGCCCCGAGGAGCAAGTTTTATTCAGCATTGTAGGTGAGAAAAGGTTGGTTGTATCCGTTCTTGTGGCGAAAGCATTTTGGGGAGTGAGAACTGCGGGAAATGGAAAAGAAGGATTTGCAGGGAAAACATGAGAACTGTTATCTGCATCAGACCTGTTGCAGGGGCTAGTGAGCACCCAGTATTTGAGTCTACAGACCTAGGTGGAATTGGGTTTAGGGGTGACATGTCACTGTAAATATCAATCGGATCCTTACCAGTTTTTTTTTTAAAGTTGTGGGTATAAGGAGGATGTAGGAGCAGATCCAGTGGGGTTATGGTTGGACTGTTGAGACTGTAATAAATTCTGAATCTGTTCCTTTTAACTTTTATTAAAGGGATAGTAATGTCTTGTTTAAAAGTATTTCTCTGGATCTTCTTTATATTAAAACTGAACTTTCACCCTCTATAAAGTTGCCCTCCCATAATTAGGCATATGACAACTAGCTTCATAATAGTTCTATTAGCTCTCATAAATACCTGGTTTTGTAGTAATCCTTAGTCTTCGGACACTGATGGCCACATTTCTTTCTTTAGTGCCGTCTGCATGCCTGCTCTGTCAGTCTTTTCTGGTGCCTTAAGGCACAGCGCAGTGCCTCCTAGGAAGACCGTGCAGACGTCTCAAAGACAAGATGTCTGCTCGGATTCCTGGCTTCCAGTCTCCAAAGACTAGGTAACTTCAGAACTGGGTTCTTATGATAGCAAATAGAACTATTATGAAGCTAGTCGCTATATGCTTAATTATTGGAGGGCCTGCTATATTTAAGTTCTTACTTTTGTGTAGTTAAAAAGTTATGCAGAGAGAGCGATCCACCGCCTGCCTCTTTCACTAAAAGCTGCAGCAGGTGAACAATGGATTCCTCTTCGTGTCCCCAGGGGACCTACTGCTGCTGTGCACTGATACCCCCTGTACTGAGTTCTTGTGATGACATCTGCCTCTGGGGGCAGGTGCTGACCGTATCCTGTATTGGGCAAATACATTCCTTTAAGGAACACTGCCGCTAGGCATCTGTGTCAGACATGGTGGGTCCTGACGATGCCATATGTTGCTGTGTACAGGTGCTGACAACATACTGTGCTGGGTAAAGCAAATGCCGCTGGGGATTGGGATTAATCACTTCTGTTCCCAGTGAAGTGCTGGGCTTTAGTGAATCAGGGGCTGCGACCCCTCATCCTATGATGGGTCCTGGGGAAGCCTTCTGACACTGGAAACAGGTGTCGACTGCATCCTGCCATATAAGAATCCTTGACCAATTCGTTGTACTTCGGGTCTAGTCTCAACTCTTGACCCACAAGGTGTTCCAGTTCTCTGCCTATCTCTGGATCAGCTCTCAAGCAGGCTGGGCACTCGTCCGTCCTACAAGTTCCCAGGAGTGCCCAGTGGTGTCCTGTCCAATGTCACCATTGCCAGTATAAGAGTTCTACATGAAACTGGGACTATCAGTGCTATTCCGGACCTTGGATATCGCAAGGATTTCAGGATGAAGTACTCATCCTCCAGCCATAGTTATTCATCCACCAAGTACTATTTATCCAAGCAGAGAGCATGCCCAGGATTAACTCCCACCAATACATCAGAGTTTGGGTGTGATCAGTATAGTATTCCATTGTGTTTTTTAAGCTCTCCTTCTACATGCACTCTATATGTAGTGGGTCTCAGGTGGCAGTTTTGACCTTGGTGCAAGGCCCCGCCACTGCAATCAGCTGTGATAAAACAAGGGTTCACCCAAGTCAAGGGGATGCCATTCGGCCTGTTCACATCATGTCTGCCGAGGCTGGATCCATTGTACCTTCTGTATCTGCAGCATCAGGGTCCATCCAGCTTTTCTTGCTGCTGGTCACAGTGCTAGACAGTACTCCCAATAACTTTATTTCTATTTTCACTTTTTATTCTCTCTCTCTCTCTCTCTCTCTCTCTCTCTCTCTCTCTCTCTCTCTCTCTCTCTCTCTCTCTCTCTCTCTCTCTCTCTCTCTCTCTCTCTCTCTCTCTCTCTCTCTCTCTCTCTCTCTCTCTCTCTCTCTCTCTCTCTCTCTCTCTCTTCTGGGTTTTTATAGTAGAGAGATGGAAAATGGTATGTATGTGTATATATATATAATATATTCCTATGGTAACAAACCGTGACTTGTTGCCCATCTCTACAAATGAGGTCACGTGCTTTTCTACCCTTAAAAGGATAGTAATAGATAGTTTTAATGAGATGTAAATCTGTAGATAGTAAAAAAATGAATTGAGCCCAGTCCGATCTCTCAAAAACTTTATGGTTTGAGATACATAAGATTACAAAGTTTCCTCTTCCCTCCCCTTGCGCTGACGTCACTGTCTAGCTTACTGAAGGAGATCCCGGTCCACGGACCATCCTGTGGCTCTTCAGCAGAGCAGAAATAACACTATAGAGAAATACTTCATTTGAACGGTCTGCAACTTGTGCTTGCAAACCAGGCACACATTTTAGACGTTCAAATGAAGTATTTATTTGTATATAGTGCTATTTCAGCTCCGCTGACCGGGATCTCCTTCAGTAAGCTAGATAGTGACGTCACTGCAAGGGGAGGGAAGGGGGACATTTGTAATCTTATGTCTCTTAAACCATAAATGTTTGAGATCGGACTGGGCTCAATTAATTTATTTTTTTACTATCTACAGTATTACATTTCATTAAAAATATCTATTATAATCCAGAAAAAAGATGGTACCGTGTTAGCCAGTGGAGTAGATCGTTTTTTGCTACACTGAATCCTGACAAGAGTGGTATAAAGGTGATACCTTTTAATGGCTAACTGAGGACATAACAAGAGCAAGCTTTCAGGACTCTAAGGTCCCTTCTTCAGGCGTGGGTTAACAACACCACTCTTGTGAGTTTTTTGTTACACTGAATCCAAGCTATCTATTACTGTCCCTTTAAGTTAGTGTGTATAACTGTTTTTAGTACTTGATCCTATTGGGGGAGGGGAGGAAAAAACAAACAAACATACTTTCACTCTCGTCGCTTTCATCTTATGTACTCCTTCGCTGATGAAGATACCATGATCTGGCATACCCCTCCAAAAGTTGACATGGCGATAGCACGGACATCTAGACTAACGATTATCCTGTTATAAGATGGATCTACTCTGCTTGACCTCATGGATAAAAGAGCTGATGTGGCATTGAAGAAACAGTTCTTCACCTTAGGCCAGAATTTAAAAAAAGCAACCGTAATGGCTTCAGTGTTTTGCACTATGCGTATCTGGCTCTCAGAGCTAGAAGAAAAAATTGAACCTTCCTTTTCAAGAGGTAGAATTTTGAAAGATTTAAGCATCTTCAAAGACGCACTGAATTACTTATGCAATGCCTCCCTAGACAACATCAGGCTATTGGCAAAAGCATCAGCCTTGTCAGTCACATCAAGACGCACACTTTGGATCAAATCCTGGGAAGCCGATCCATCATCAAAAAAACGAATTGTCTACATGCCCTTCACTGGTTCAAAGCTTTTTGGTAACCAGTTGGAAGAAATTATTAAGCAATCATCGGGTGAAAAAAGCCCCTTTCTTCCACAAGGGAAAAAGGCCAGGAGTCCTACTAGTGGGGAGACAGTATCATCGACAGTCCTTTCGAGAGAACAGGCGATACTGACCAGGCAGAGGTTTCAATCCAAAAAGACAAGGCACAAAGCAAGGCCATAGAGCTGTGGATCGGAAGGATTGCCAGCAAAAGATCCAATTCCAGCAATGAGATCAGTACTGTCCCTTCCCCTCCTCCAGTAGGGGGCAGACTGGGGGAGTTTCAGCACACCTGGGATCATCTACAACCAGACTTTTGGGTGCTGGATATCATTCGAAGGGGATACGCACTAGAATTTCAAACTGTCCCAGTAAATTACCGGTTCATCAGATCTACCATCAAGAGAAAATCTAACGTCTGCAGATGAGACATTCCATACGACCGTTACTTATCACGGTGCCCGTGATCCGTTACTGTCACTCCCAGTTGTGGGCACTCCCGTTGGCTGAGCCTGTTTGACCTGCCCATTGCGGCCTTTTTATACCTGGCCTTTGGCACCTGTCAGGTGCCCTTTCGTGGTGTTCCTGAGCCAGTGTTGCTGTTTCTGTGTTCCAGTGTTCCTGCTTCCTGTGTACCGATTTGGCCTGTTTTGACAATGCTCCTGGTTTCCTGCTCCGTGATCTGACCCGGCCTGGCTGACATTCCTGCTTGTGACCTGATCTGGCTTGTCTGAGAATCCTGCTCCGTGATCTGACCCGGCCTGGCTGACGTTCCTGCTTGTGACTTGATCTGGCTTGTCTGAGAACTCTGCTCCGTGATATGACCCGGCCTGGCTGACTTCCTGCTCCGTGACCTGAACCGGCTCGCTGCTGACCCTGCCTCCATTCCTGACGCTGCTGCCTGGTGTTGCCGAGGCGACATTCTGACTTCCGCCTGTGCTTGTGGCAGGGCTGATCATGTTAGCCTCCATTAACTCTTGCAGAGCCGTGCCTCTGTTCGCTGAGCCTCCGTTTGTACTTGCAGAGCTGCTGTCTCCATTCGCTGAGCCTCCGTTTACACTTGCAGAGCTGCTGTCTCCATTCGCTGAGCCTCCGTTTACACTTGCAGAGCTGCTGTCTCCATTCGCTGAGCCTCCAGTACACTTGCAGAGCTGCTGTCTCCATTCGCTGAGCCTCCAGTACACTTGCAGAGCTGCTGTCTCCATTCGCTGAGCCTCCATTAACACTTGCAGAGCCATTGCCAGATCTTCCGCTACACTTGCTGACCAGGTTATGTTTCAGAGCCTTGTATAGGTGGTGGCTCATCCTGTCTATCTTGCAGTGTAGTCGGTCTCCGTTACCGTGCCCGCGGGAGGCGCTATTGGCTCTAGCTCGTACAGTGTTTGCTCTCCATTATACGCCCTTGGGGGCTATTGGCTCAAGCTCTTGCAGTGTAGTTTGTCTCCGTTACTACACCCGTGGGGGCTATTGGCTCTAGCTCAACTCTGCAGTGTTTTGGTCTCGGTTCCTGCTCAGCCTAAGCAGCAATCTCTGTTCAATAGACTGACGGTGTTGTTTCATCTAGCACCACTTGCTGCTCCATTACCACTTTGGGTGTGTCAAACACCACAACAGAGACTGATTGATTTACAGGTACTTTAACCATTGAGTACCCTTATGTTTCTATGCCTGTCGTGTGACAGTATATGTATATTTATTGCATCTATATACTGGGCCTGAGAAGGCATCTGTAAGCCACTAATCTCTCTATTATTCTGTATTGCCTATAGAGGGTGGTCTTTCTTGTTTTTGTTTTAATAAAACTGTGTTTTATTCTAACCTGCTGGTCTGAGTGTCCTATAAAACCGTTACATTACTGTCCAACAAGGTGATAGAAGAAGTCCCATCACACCAGAGGTTCACAGGCTTCTACTCCACTCTCTTTCCTGTTTTGAAACCTTCAGGAGAATTATGCCTCATATTGGCCCTCAAGAGACTGAACACTTTCCTGAAACACCGGCACTTCAAGATGGAGACTGTCTCGTCAACACTGAAATTAATCCCGCCACAGGCATACCTTACCAGGCTGGATCTACAGGATGCGTACCATCACAGCCCTATCAGACAAAATCACCACAAATGCCTCGGGTTTCATATCCTGGGAACCCATTATCAACACAGGGTGCTCCCATTTGGCTTGGCTTCAATGCCTCGAGTCTTCACCAAGGTGTTGGCAGTAGCCATGGCAGAATTGAGAAAACCGCATCAAGTTCGAGCAATTCCCTACTTAGACGACATCCTCATTGTGGACTCATCCAGGGAGAGTTCTGCAAGAAGCACACTACTTTGCAAAACATTCTTGACCAACCTAGGTTGGGTAATAAATCAAGAAAAAAAGCTGTCTAGTCCCCTCCCAGTCTCTCGCTTTCCTGCGGATAACATTCAGTACCTCCATAGGACTTGCTACGCTGTCACAGGACAGGCAAAGTCGAATTCTTTAAGCAGTTTCACAGTTTCTACTAAGAAGAATAGAGTTATTATAAAAATTCCAGAGACTGTTGGAGCATCTCTCGTCCTCGTTCCAGATCTTGCCCTGGGCCAGATTGACCCAGGAAAACTTATTGATGTTTTACAGAAAAAATCCTCAAAATCCCTCCTTGAGGATTCCAGTCTTAATAAACACGATACAGGAATTATCATGGTGGACGAAACCACAGCACCTGATGAGAGGAAGACCTCTGATGGAACCAGACTGGGTCACCATTCATACAGATGCCAGCAATTCCAGCTGAGGAGTTACTTCTCCTATTGGGAGATTCACTGGGGGTGTGATTTGGTCCACCCCCACTAATCCAGCCCACCCACCACTATAAAGTCTGAAGAAAAACAAAATGGCTGTCACTTGCTCCTGCTATCTCTCTCACTCTCTCTCTCACACACACACACACACACACACACACACACACACACACACAACTGGTGATGATGGTGTGGAGTGACATGGAAGTGAGTACAGAAGGAAGCTTTGGCCTTCAGGTAAGAGCAGCACCAATGTGGGAAGCAAGGGACCTTCCTACCTGCTCTCCAGCGCTCACAGTTCTCACCCTCACTCCTGTATATCTCTGGCCTTATCCGCACTGAGCCCTTGGAGCTTTAACGGACGCGCCTTTCCAAGATCCTGGAGTGGCCTCACTGTTCCGTCGGCCCTCTCTGGATCCGTGACAGCTGCTGTTGCCTCCTGGCTGTGGGGTATTCCAGTGGCTTACATTGTGGCATTGCACAGCCTGAATAATGATGGGAGTGTAGTCAGATAAAAATGAATAAATAATCTGATTGTGCCTCCAGTGCATTGCACAGCCCGATGGTGAAGACCTTCAGCTATGAATGAAAAATGTACCTCAATGGGATTGTTTTCTTTTCTTTCAAAGCAGAGCTGATTCACATTGCCCCAAACTGGCCAAGGAAAACATGGTACACAGACTTGCTTCAACTGTCAGTCACACCGCCACGGCTTCTACCAGTCAAGAAGGACCTCCTCACCCAGGGTCCCATAGCTCATGCAGACCCAGGCTTCTTCAAGCTCATGGCCTGGAGGCTGAACGGGAATCTTTAAGAGAATAAGGAACCTCTGAAGCTATAGACATTATATTAAAAGGTAGGAAAACTTCCACAACAAAAATCTATTATCGTGTGTGGACTACCTTTTACAACTGGTGTGTTACTCATAACATTGACCGCACCTCTTATTCCATCATGCATTTTAGATTCAAGAAAGGTCTTAAACCTGCATCACTGAGAGTTCAACTCTCTGCTATTTCAGCTGTATTAGCAACCCCTCTGGCTATCTCATAAAATGTTATATTACTTCCATTTCCAGGATCAAACCAACTATTCAGAACATTGTTCCTCCCTGGGACTTGAACCTGGTCCTGCAACAGTTGGCATCCCATCCATTTTTTGAACCCTTTGAGTCTGTCTCTGTCAAACATCTCCCTCTCAAGGTTGTATTCCTCCTGACCATCACATCAGCAAAAAGAGTCAGTGAGTTGCAGGCCCTGGTAGCAGTTATACCCTTTTTGATTTTTCATCAAGATTGTTTTGAGGCCAAAATTGTCATTTTGGCTCCCAAGTTTTGTCTCAATTTCATTTGAACCAGGAAATTGTATTACCATCCTTTGTATTACCTCCATTTCCAGATGGATTCGGGACTGTATAACTCTTGCATATGAGTCAGCAGATATTAAGCCAACGGAAGGTATTGCAGCCCATTCCACTGGAGCTATGGCTACCTTATGGGCATATAAATCTGCAGTGACCCCTGCTGAAATCTGCTGTGCCGCAACCTTAGCATTGGTCTCTACCTTTGTCAAACATTACAGGCTGGATGTCCAGGCACCTGAGGATGCCAAAAGAATCCTTTAATTGGAAAGGTCTACAAAGTGTGCTTGCAAACCAGGCACACATTGTAGACCGTTCCAATGAATTAATTATTTTTAAGTACAGTGATTTCGGCTCTGCTGCAGGGCCTTCTTGAGTCATACGACTTGAATCTCCTGCTGGCAGATTTACAGCTGACATCAGGAGAAGTGAGGGGGGAACTTTGAATCCCTATATCTCTCAAACCATAGCGGTTTGAGAGAGAGGGTTTGTTGCAAATATTTTATTTTTTCAATATCTACCTAAATATTTTTATGGGACATTACTCTCCCTTTAAAGCAGCATGTTAACCCTTTGAGTGCCAGAGAGGTACGCAACGCATTGCAATGGGTTAAGCCATAGAGTGCCTTGCAGTATACAGTGGTGTGTCATGGTTACCCTCTGAGTGCTGGAAAGGCATCCAGTTCATTGTATTGCAATGCATTAGTTACCTCTCTGGCACTCAAATGATTAGAGTGCTGTTAATGTATAAAGAAGGTTACTGATGACATAATAATGTAGATTCAGCCCCCACGTTACTGTCCCTGGTACAATGGAGACACACTTCTCCCTACAATGTGCCTCGTAATGTCTGGATCCAGTGCGGGAGGAAGAAGCCGCTGTTGATTGTGAGGAAACAGGCCTGAGCCTAGGGTCTGGCAGGGTTATCGGCCAGGGAGAGGGCATGCTGGGCGTCTGTGAGTTGAGGGAATAAACAGCGATTTTCATGGGCATCCACTGTCCATCTCAAAAAAATAAAAATGGCTCCAAAAAAGCCCAACATGTACACACCAGAAAAAGTAAAGAGTATATGTTTTAAAGGAATAGTAATACTTCTTTCTATTCAGTTTATCTCTGAGTCTGCTTTATATTTTTTTAACATTATGCTATATTAAATTACTTGCAGTGTTGTAGTTCAAACGCAGTTGAAGCTGAAAGGCTCCCCCTTCTGACCGCCTCCCATTAAATGTGGAATCCGGTTGTGGGACCGGACGGATGCAGCGAGGGACAATCTTGATTCAGTAACTATAATGAACCCCTTGATGAAGGAGTACAGGATTTTCCTTTTGTTTACTGAAGATTGTCCCTTGGCACGCTCCATCTGGACCAGACTGAGAGGCTGAGTGACACAGGGAAAGGGGCAGGGGGGATCCTTTTGGCTTGAAAGCTTTTGAACTACAACACTGTAAGTAATTAAATATCGTGCTACATGTTATATATATAAAGAAGACTTGGCGCTAAATTTTAATAGAAGTATTACTATCCCTTTAACCCTTTGAGTGGCAGAGGGTTTATCAACGCATTGCAAAGCAATGTTTTGCATACCCCTCTGGTGCTCCAAGGGTTAACCGTTTGAGTAGCACAGGCGTCCGACATCCCTCCCTACCTTGTACATTACTTCCCTGCAAGTTAAGATTCTATAACAGTTTTACCCTTTTGAGTGCCAGATTGGTTTGCAACACATTGCAAAGAATGTGTTGTGTAGCTCTCTGGCACTGAAAGGGTTAACAGGATAAGTGCAGGTGAATAGCAAGAGGACATTTTGAGCATAGAAGAGGCTTAGGTGAGGGCTGTGTGTATGTATGTCTGTCGTGCATCTGCCCAGTAAGTTTCTTATAGTCCAAGTTTCTTTTTCATGTTCTGTGAGTGCTCATTCAGTTCCTTGTATTCCAAGTCTCATTTTCATGTTATGAGCATTCTCATTCAGTTCCTTGAAGTCCAAGCCTCGTTTTCACATCCTGAGCACAACTACACAGTTCTAAACAGCCTAGTAAGTACTTCTAAGTCCCAGGAGACCCACAACAGAAAATAACTAGGGGACTGTGTGTGTGTGTGTGTGTGTGTGTGTGTGTGTGTGTGTGTGTGTGTGTGTGTTTGTCAGCCATGCTTTTTTGTTGTTGTTGAAGGCGGGTAACTCCTTGCAGAGCCCTGCCCACTCCTGTCAAAATCACACCCCTCAGTATCTCAAGGACTGGCAGTAGGGAGGAGACATGAATACTCCCTCCTTACTGCCACCCCTGTGTGTATTAGGCTTCGGACAAGTTTTTCTATCACATGATGCTTTCTCATGTATGTATATATAATATAATATTTCTTTCAAAAATAATCACAGTATGTTGGATGAATGGAATTTTTCTCTCTCCAGATGTCCCGTCACAGTCGAACATGCCAGCTATGGCCAGAGCCAGTTCTCTGAGCATCTCTATAACTCACTAATGATGAACAAGGACAAGAATCACGTGAATGAGAAGATTCTGAATCTCACCCTGGAGATCATCTTCCTGCTGACTGGAGAGGTGAGAGATCCTGGACAGATCAGGACATTGCTTTTATATGCAGTAACTCCGCTGTAGCCTGTAGAGCTTTAACTTGGAAGCCGAAGAGAGGAGCTCTGGAGTTAGTGAGATGTTTGGGTACACAGAGATCAACTGACAATGTGGGAGCCTGATTGATTAGTTGGAGAGCCATATAAGGAGTTCTGTGGTAGACTTGACATGAATTTTAAGGGAAGCATATGTATAAAGACAAAAGCGGAACAATTTTGGGGAGACCTAATGCACAATATTTGAAAAACATACCCCTTGGATGCCAAAGTCTCCAGCACATTACCTATCGGTGCATTTGAGACCTCTACTACCCAGTGGATTAAAGTCTCATTTAAATCGTTTAGTTGTTTTACTTGTTACAAATAATGCACTTGTGTTGCCTTAGAATATATTCACTTTTGTCTTAAAGGGATAGTAATACTTCATTTTAACTTTATTTTATTTTGCAGGCATTAAAAAAACATGAAGAATGATATAAGTCTTATCTCTCAAACCTTTATGGTTTAAGAGATATTCACAAACAAAGTATCCCCCCCCCCTGTTCAACCAGATCAGAAGGGAGATGCCCAGGTAGACTGCAGAGAGGGACAATTATCTGTACTGTCATACAACCAGACTCACATCTGAGAAGAGATGGCTTACACTAGGAAAAAGGGGCGGGGAGGGGAACTTTGCTTGTGAATATCTCATAAACCATAAAGGTTTGAGAGATAAGACTTATATCATTCTTCATGTTTTTTTAATGCCTACAAAATAAAATAAAGTTAAAACGAAGTGTTACTATCCCTTTAAAGGGATAGTAATGTTTTCAAAATAGAAGCAGTTCTGATGAATCTTCATAGTATTTGAGCCATGGAGAGTGTTATCTCAATACTGTCAGAGTTGTAGGACAAGAGTAATTGAATGATAAAGTATCCCCCCTCCTGCCCCTTTTACCTAGTGTAAGCTACCTCCCCTCAGATGTGGGATCTGGTCTCTTGACCGGACAGGTCACAGCAAGGGACAATCTTCTTACTGTGATCATAAGGAAAACCCTGTCCCCCTTGACAGGTTTTTCAGGTTTTTCCTTCTGCTCACTGAAGATTGTCCCTCTCTGTGATCCATCCGGACAGTCTTGCTGCTCTGAGGTGAGCAGTGTTACATCAGTAAAAGGGGCGGGAGGGGGATATTTTATCATTCAATTACTCTTGAACTGCAACTCTGACAGTATAGAAATAACACCCTCCATGGCTCGTATACTATGAACATTAATTGGAGATGCTTTTATTGTGAAGCATTGCTAGTCCTTTAAGACCTACTATCCACAGAATGCGATAACAGAGAACTAACTGGACCGTCTAGTCTTCCCATTTCTGTACCCTGTTCAATAACTCTGACCTATGTAATCCTTATAATTGCTATAAATCTGTTGCTAGATTTGTTGAATTAATTTACTGTTACCAGTCCCGCTGGGAGGCTATCAGTGGTGTAACTGTAGGGGTCGCACCCGTGACCGGGCCCGTCGCTCCAGGGGGCCCTGCCGCCCCCTGCGATCCCTCTGCCTGGCGCCCACGATCTCTGTCTGGCACTGTAGTAATGCAGAGCGCTGGGAGATGACATCATCTTCCAGCGCTCTGCATTACTGAAGAGGACCGCGCGGGAGATCAACACACCTCTCCGGGCTCCTGCCACTCCAGGGAGGTAGGAGATGGGGCCATTTTGGAGAGGGCCAATGTAGTCGAGGGGGGGGGGGGGCGAATGTGATCCGGGGGGGCCCATAGCGCTTCTTGCACCAGGGCCCGGAGGATTATAGTTGCGCCTCTGGAGGCGATTCCATGTATCTGTACTGATTTCTTCATGTTTCACTGTTTTTTCCACCCTCTAGGTTTTACGCCATGTCCTCTCTTGTATTTCTCTTCTTCTGAATAGTGGTTTAGTCCTAAACATTATTAAATTCCTTAAAGGGATAGTAATACTTGAAAATAATTGTATTTTATATTGTAGCCATTGGCAAAATTTATGGTTTGGGAGATATTCACAACTAAAGTTTCCCCCTGAGTGACGTCACCGTTCTAGCTCTCAGATTTGGGATCTGGTCCCTTAACCGGCTGCAGCTCTTCAGCAGTGCCAAGATCTCCATCTTTAAAAAGAATTTCTTCATTGGAATGGCACACTTTGTAGATAGTTCCAATTAAGTAGTTCTTTTTAAAGATCGTGATCTCGGCACTGCTAAAGAGCTGCCGGTTGATCTGTGGACTGGATTCCAAATCCGTCCACTAGATGGCAGCCTTGGCTGAAACAGCCAGGAAAAGAGAACTTTATTTTACTTGTGAATATCTCCCAAACCATAAAGGTTTGGGACATAAGACTTCTATCATGTTTCATGTTTTTTAAGGGCTACAATAGAAAATAAAATTATTTTCAAGTATTACTATCCCTTTAAAGGGATAGTATTGTATTATTTTAACAAAATTGAATCTTGTAGATATTAAAAAAAAAATCAAAAAAAATCAAAAGATGGCAGTCCGATCTCTCAAACGTTTATAGTGTAAGAGATCTTCACAGCTAAATTTCCCCCCTCCCTCCCCTTGCACTGACGTCAGCACTCTAGCTTAACAGCAAGAGATCCTGGTCCCGGGACCACCTGGCAGCTCTTCAGCAGAGCCAAAATAGCGATATTTAAAAATAAATACTTAATTGGAACGGTCTACAAAGTGTGCTTGTTAAAATAATACAATACTATCCCTTTAATATGTGTGAAAGTTCCAATAATATCACTTTTCTCCTTTCTGTCCTCCAAGATATGCATATTAACCCTGTTAGTATCAGACACTTCCCTCGGGCATTCAAAGGGTTAAGGACCTGGAATCTTTCTGAATATGTTTTTATTTAGACCATTCACCATTTTAATGTCCCTTTCTGAAGTCTCTAATTTTGTAATGTCTTCCTGCAGGTATTGTTTATTTAGAACAGTGCACCAAACTCTAGTTCTTGATTAACTAGTAATGCCTCTTTTATACAACCTGGTATCCTACTGGCTTTTCTCACAGCCTTGCTTGCCTACCTTCAGATCATCAGATCTTTTGCTACTCACACTTCCCTTTCCTCTTCTGTTCTTCTCAACAAAGTACCATTAGGTCTATATTCCTGTTTTTGGATTTATCCTGTATGTATTATTTTACATTTCGTGGTATGCATGTTTGCATCCTATACTCTAGAGCAGGTCTCATTTGCATGGTATCCTGAATTCAGGAGGTGAAAGTTTGCTCCTGTGACACTGCTTTTTACCACAAAATGTACAGCCAGATCCCCTACCTTGTCATTTGCTGTTCAATGCACTCTTTGGCTTAAATTTTATTTGGCGAAACGCTCATCTAAGCAATCCCTTATAATACTGTCCTTTATCTGTAAGATGTTTTTTGGTCATGAACTGGACAGAATGATCAGTCAGGGTATGGACGGGGAGAGTCCTTTACTCCCTCTACCTAGATTTCAAAGAGCAGATATTTTTATTCCTTGTGCTACTACCTCCTGTCCAAACCTCCTTCTTCAACTTCTCGGGGGCAGACCTGGTTCCAAAACAAGCCTGGTCCATAGTGGCTGGTTAAGAAAACTGTCCAGAAGTTGTCTACATGCAAATGTGACCTTTACATCTAAAGGTCAGTAATGTAGAGTGAAGAATGTGACTCTCCCAGTAGACGTGGACATGTTGCATATCACGGATGTGGGTCTTTCATCTCGTTTCCCTGTGTTATCAGATTAACTTCAGGGACTTTCACATTAAATGGTTCTTTGTGTCCAGGTAACCAAGGAACTTAGCAAGTGCTCCAACATTCAAATGGGCAGTCACATCTATAAAGAACGTGGCAGTGATATTCAGAAACATCGGTTCATGATTCACGGGCCTTTTCCTTCAGCTTTTTGTTGTGTTAAAGAAGGATGGAGGTCTTAGTTCAGTTTTGGATCTGAAGGCATTGAGAAAAAAAAAACATTCACACAAACCCATGTTCCAGATGTAATTCCTTCATTCTGTGATTGCAGCCATGTGTCACAGCAAGTTGTTTTTGCATCCCAAGATGTAAGAAATGGCTGCTTGCAAGTGCCGTTTGTGAACAGCATCACAAATTTCTCACTTTGGCATTCTGCTTCCATCCAATCCAATTTACAGAGTTGCCCTATGGTCTGGATACTGTTCCAAGTTGAAGGTGGCGCTGTCCAGTTTTATCAGGTTCCAGTGTTTTCCAGATAACTTTGTTTGGATGATTTACTGATGACGTACTGATAAAAGACTAGCTGGAGCTCATTTTCTCTCTTCTTCTCGCTTCTGTGGAGGAGACTTACTTAGATTTTGTCTCTAAAACGTCCATCCTGCTTATTACTCATATCCTGGTCTTGGCATGAAGTTTGACACCTGTGTCGAAGGGTCCTCCTAGATCAGATGACTTAAAATCTTTCTTTCAGTTCCTGAGCAAATGGCCCATGAATCGTGGTGAATTATTTGGTATATCCCCATGGGCATAAGAGAATAAAGGATTTTAGTGAACTTATCATTAAATCCTCTTGGTTTACATGGAACTTGGGACTCCCACCTGGAGAAAAAAAATGTGGCTGAATTCTATAAGCAGAGAGTTCCTTTTGGGGTCTTTGTTCAGGTTAGTTCCTTCTTGCTTTTAATTTGTGTTCCTTTCTGGAACTTTGTTATACTTTGAAACTGAGGGGTGGAGAATAAAGCTGGAAAGAAAGAAGAGAGTCTCCATTTTAAAGGCCCTGCCTTTCTTTGTAGTGCCCTACCCTCTGGCGGAGGGACATTTATCCCGTGGTTCCTGTCCACATTGACTAAGAGAATGATTTAAGGGTAAGCTCACTAAAATCCTTTTACCTATTCCTGTCAACTACCCTGTCAACAAAGAAAGAATAAGATCAAATTTAGGAAGAGACATGTTTGTACGATTGGAGATCTAAGGTCTGCTCATTCACTGGGTTTCTTTAAAGGGATAGTAATACTTCGTTTTAATTTTATTTTATTTTGTAGGCATTAAAAAAACATGAAGAATGATATAAGTCTTATCTCTCAAACCTTTATGGTTTATGAGATATTCATAAGCAAAGTTCCCCTCCCGCCCCTTTTACCTAGTGTAAGCCATCTCTTCTCAGATGTGGAATGCAGTCCATAGACCAGACAGATAACAGCAGGGGACAATATTCTTCCTATGAGAACAATGAAATCCCTGCCCCCCCCCCCCAAGCTTTTCAGCTTTTTCCCTTCTCTTAATTGAAGATTGTCCCTCTCTGCACTTCCCTTCTGATCTGACTGAACAGTGTTACATCAGTAAAAGGGGCAGGAGGGGGACACTTTGTCATTGAATTACTCTGGAACTACAACTCTGACAGAATTGAAATAACACTCTCCAAAGTCCAAATACTATGATGATTAATTAGAGCTGCTTTTATTATGAAACATTACTATCCCTTTAAACAGTTGTCAGGTGACAGATTTGGTGGAGTCACTTGAGTGTGAATTCATAAGACTGATTGATTAAATTGAGTGCAAAGTTACTAACAAATAAAAACATGACATATACTGACACTATCCCTCACGGCACATTGATATTTATTAATATTTCCCCATAAAGGACTGTATGGTTGTGAGGAAGCGGGAACAACACGTCACAGACGGCAACAGTGCTTGTGTAACAGACGAATTCTGCAGGACGCAGAGCCCCATCATAGAACCTTCATCTAACTCGCTGATACAGGAGAGGGACGATGATCAGGAGTCCTTGGAACGGACCATCAAGATCGAGGGTAAGGAGAGATTTACCGTCTGGTGTGTGTGTGTGTGTGTGTGTGTGTGTGTGTGTGTGTGTGTGTGTGTGTGTGTGTGTGTGTGTGTGTGTGGCATAAGACTGTAAATCATATTATACTATTGTTGTGTAAATTGTTGATAAAACCAATGATAACGTTCTCGACTACAAGGTAATGCAGACTGAGGTTATGGGTTCCTGCACAGAGCAAGAATGAATGGCTCCCTCAGGCATACGTAAGACTGGAATTTAGGCCTTTTCTAACAGATAATTTTATACATACCAGCTTGAAGTACAGGGTTTTAAATCTAGATTACCCCATTTCTATTTTTTGGTGTTAGTGTTTCTTATACACTGCACTAGGCTACTACATGCCAGTACATACCCTGTGGCTACTTTGTTACTATGATTTCTGGACTGGTCACAGATGGCGATGCCTACTTCCTGTTGATTGGGAACCATTGGGTATGGGATCTGAACAGGGACAATCTTCCTCCATGTTCCAACATTGTGTCTTTGCACACATTTACTCATGATACAATGTGGGATTTGTGCATGCGTCCTTGTTAGAAGACAGGTTAAAGCGTTAACCTGAACTGTAGAACAGTGAAAGAAGGCAGAAGAAGAAGAAACATGGTGCCCCCTGTGTATATCAATCAGTAATACTGGGCCACCACCAATCACCCGATAGGTGTACACTCACAGACTAAATGTGTCGGAAGACTGCTTATACCGGATCCAACTTTCAGACTGCTGGAGAATGTAACACTGACTCCAGATGCAGCAACACGATCCATATGGATTAGGCAGCTCTCCTCAAAGGATACACGCTTACACTAGATTTTCTATTAACCTGTACTGTGTTTGTGATTTTATATCCAAGGGATACGAATATTTAATTTCAACTTAAAAAGAATGTCTTACCCCCTGGTACCAAGGCATTGATTACATGTTTGACATTTTTAAATGTAATTTTGATCTCCTGAAATGATGTGAATTCAGATACAATTCAATTGTTTGGCAGAGTTTTGTTTGTGTCAAAAAGTGGCAAATTGTATGATGTTTTCATCAGGTGGTGGTCATGTAACTCCTGAGCTGCTAACAAGGAATGCAGGAGATTCAGTGCTGAGTGTTAGTGAGCATCAGAACTCACTGGAGGAGAAAGTGCAACCATATACCTGGGCAGGTCAGTGATGGACTCACCAGCTTATACAGTCACCGAGACATTTACTGTATATTAATGTTAACCATACCTGTGCAGAACCACTTAGATACATACTTTATATTAAAGTGGAACTATCCCCTTCATAATATTGCCACCAATCCTTTCCTAATGTAGAGTTATGTAAAGCCATACTGTTAATATGATGAAAAAGTCAGTGTTATTAAAGGCATAGTAATGTTCCATAATAAAAGCAGCTCCAATTAATTTTCATAGTATCTGGGCCATGGAGAGTGATATTTCAGTACTGGGAGAGTTGTAGTTCAAGAGTAATTGAGTGATAAATTATCCCCCTCCCGCTCCTTTACTGATGTCACTGCTCAGCTCAAAACAGAAAGGGAGTGTCCAGGTAGACTGCAGAGAGGGACAATATTCAATAAAGATAAGGGAAAAACCAGTCAATGGGGGCATGATTTTCATCGTTCTCACAGTAAGAATATTGTCCCTTGCTGTAAGCTGTCTGGTCTATGGACCAGATTCCACATCTGAGGAGTGGGGGATTACACTAGGTAAAAGGGATGGAAGGGGAAACTTTATCATTCAATTACTCTTGAACTACAACTCTGACAGTATTGAAATAACACTCTATATGGCCCAAATACTATGAAGATTAATTGGAGCGGCTGTTTATGTGAAACATTACTATCCCTTTAAAGAAAGTAAATGTCTTCTGTAAGCATCCAGAACACACAGCTTACAAGAGAAGCACCATCAGCAGTAAGTCCCCTCCAGTCCGGGCAGTGCATGGGACAGACAGCGCAGACTCAGAGGTACCTTACCTCTAAGATGTCTGCTCTGTTGTTCGCTAGATGCCTACAGAAGAAGAGGCTTTACTTAATAACATGGACTTTTCCAGCATAATCACAGTATAGCTTTACCTATCGCTACATAAGAAAATGATTGGGGGCAATATTAACAAGCTGATTGTTCCGCTTTACTATATATTACACATACATGTGCAGGGCAATGATAGACTCCCCTACTGATCTGGGAGTTCTGTGCTGGGAGCATTGAATGCTGGGAGTATTCTGTGCTTTTAGGCAGTGCATGACTGCGACGGCGGCAGGATGCAGAGCAGGACTGGCCTCTTAACCCTTTGAGTGCCAGAGGGATACGCAACGCATTGCAAAGCAATGTGTTGCATATCCCTCTGGCACTCAAAGGGTTTACATCTCCCGGACCTTGGCCCGTGTACACGGGCTTCTACACTAGTACTTTATATTAATATATCACATGTACCTGTGCAGGTCAGTGATAGACTCGCCTACTGATAGACTCTTTGTGGGACAGGGCCACTGAGATATTTACTGTACACCAACCTCTTGAAGACTATAGGGGTGTACAACATAGTGAGAGGCAATTCACTGCCCTCCCCTGTGGTCCCCATGGGGTAATTATCTTTCACATACCCATGTGGGTCGTGATCTACTCTACTAAGCATAGTGGGATGTACGTCATAGGTCCAACGTGTGATAAGGACTCATGCCATACATGTATGTTATGGATTTCAGGACTCCCTGCGCGGCTGCATACTGTTAGGGGAGCCCAGAATCGCAGCTCCACTTAATCTTCATAGTATTTGAGCCATGGAAAGTGTTATTTCAATTCTGTCATAGTTGTACTACAAGACTAATTGAATGATAAAGTATCCCCCTCCCGCCCCTTTTACTGATGTAACACTGCTCACCTCAGAGCATCAAGACTGTCCGGATGGATCACAGAGAGGGACAATCTTCAGTGATCATAAGGAAAAACCTGTCAAGGGGGGCAGGGTTTTCATTGTCCCTTGCTGTGAGCTGTTTGGTCCCAGGACCAGATTCCACATCTGAAGGGAGGCGGCTTACAGTAGGTAAAAGGGAGGGAGGGGGAAACTTTATCCTTCAATTACTCTTGAACTACAACTCTGACAGTACTGAAATAACACTCTTCATGGCCCAAATACCATGAAGATTAATCTGAGCTGCTTTTATTGTGCTACATTACTATCGCTTTAAGTGCCGGCCATGCGCGTGCAAGACGGTCTTTAACGGGTTAAAGGAACACTAACACTTCATTAATATCGCCTCACTTACCTGTTAACCCTTTGGGTGCGAGAGGGATGTTCAATGCATTGTATGACCCTCTGGCACTCGGGGTTAAAGTGGGCCTGTCCCCTTAAGATAATATAAGTTTAGTTAATTTACAAGAGAAATAAAAATATTTGTAATGCACACAGTTTTTGAGAAGTTAACCTGGATGGTTTGGTGGCACAGTCTGGAACCTTATGCTAATTAGTTTCTGGGCTAGGCCAGTATTATCACACACCTGTATTGTGATTGGAAATAAGCAGATTCCATACACTGGGGTCTAATTGTGCAGTGAGCTGTTTTGTTTGGCTTGGAACAGAACTAATAAGCACGCTGCATAGGGGATCAGCTTAAAATGTCACCAAAACATAAACGTTACTTTATCACAAATTACTTATTTTACAGAAAAAAAAAAACTAGTACAGCACAGAGTTAGACTTTTATCTACGTAAAATAATGCCTTAACCCTTTGAATGCCAGAGGGGTACTCAACACATTTAAAAGCAATGTGTGTCACACCCATCTTGCACTCGTAAACCTGACAGTTGGCTTGTGGCTGTATGGAGTTTAGAGTGCCTTACCTCCTGGTGGGAGGAGCACTATACCCCATGGTACCTGCATCCCTCAGTGAGGAAAGAGAAATCTATTTACCATCAATGTATTGACTCTCTTTCTCTTTCCTACAGATGAACCTGTTAATAGAAATACACCAGAAAGATGTCCCATCCCTCATTGTTCGCAGGATTGTGCAGAGGAAGATAACAGGGCCACACAGGATTATACAGAAGAGGATAACGGAATCACACAGGATTATCAGGTAGAAAACTGCAGGATTAGATATCCTACAAGAAAAGTGTGTAAAATCTCACTGTACATGCAGGACACAGGTCCAATTCTCATATTGATCTGGGGAATGTGTAGAGATTCTAGATCAGTGTGTGTGTTCTGTATGTGAGAGTATGTTAGTATGGAGGTATCTGTGTTTGTGTGAGCGTGGCTGGATATGTGATGGTGTGTATCTAAGACACTAAGAGCTAATGTGTCAGAATATGTGAGGCTGTCTGTATGTTTAACAGCATGAGAGCGTGTCTCTAGTTCTGTAGTCTTCAAGTGTATCTGTGTATGTGACCTGTATTTGATTTTGCATGTGTGGCTGTTTATGGCGGTGTGCGTTTGTGTGTTTTATGTGTCTCTCTGTGTGTGACATTGTGTGTGAATTCTATAAATATCTTAGAGCTTGGTTATACTGAATGGGATGCAAATACCCACAAAGACAAATATAAAAAAATAAATAAAAGTATTTTGCTATATATTAAAAAACTTATAATCTATATATGAAAATCTAAGTGAATCATTGGGTGTGGCTGCAAAAAGCTGATTGGTTGAGTAGGAGGCAAGGGGCATAGCCCCCCTACTTCCTCAACCAACCACCACTGACATTTTGTATTTAAAAAAAAAAAAAAAAAATTACCGGGTCAACCAAAAGATAACAAAATAAAAACTCAGACCAGGACCCCTCCTGATGCCCCCCCCCCCCCCCAGCTACTGATTTACCAGCTGATTGGGCTGGGAGATCAGTAGAGGAGACGTAGTGGAGCAAGAGAGCTCCCTGCTTCCATTCTACCTGAGTAGGAGTGGGCAGGATTGTGAAACCCTGTGACATCAAGGAGGGAGGCTTTCCCTCATTGACGTGAGGGTTAATTTTTGAATGGTCGCACGCAGAAGAGCATGTCAACCATTCAACTGTTCCAGCAGGTCGCATGGCTAAAAAGCGCAATGTGACAATCTCGCAGTGTATGATAGCGCAAGATTGTCACGTCGCATAGCCAATGGGCGTGGACTGCAGATAACTGTATTCTTTTATTTTTGTGTCCTTATTACCGTCTTCACATGTCCCCCACATACACGGTTTGTTTGATTCCAGGCCTGATTCCAGTCTGTGTCTGCTAGTAGGCAGTGGAACCAGGCTGGGGGAATGGAGCTGCCAGTTGGCTGTGGAACCATGCTGGCAGGGGTTAGGGTACCTTTGGGGATTGGAGGCAGTCTGTGTGCAGGTCACAGGCATGTCCAGTGCAATGCAAAATAATGTGTTGAACCCCTTGTGGCACACACAGTTAATTTTTCCCTTTTTTTTTTTTTTTTTTTTTTTTAATTCCGATCTCCTGGGGGCTCTGATGCAAGGACTGAATTAAAAAAAAAATATATATTAATAACATGAAGCCTGTGTGTGCCACAGGAGGGTCAGACGCATTGAACAGCAATGCAATGGACCCCCCGGTGGGACACATATACATTTTTTTGTAACTAGTTTTATTGATTGTGGCCACCGCATGACTGTAATACCGGGTTATGCAGTGTCGATGGTATGGCATACAGGCTAGGCACAGTGAGAACAGCTATCCAGCACCGTACGCCGTACCGCCTTAGCATTCTGGGGATTTATGGTTATTTCTGATTAAGCGCAATCACAATGACTGAGATTACCCACCACTTAACTAGCAGGGATATCTACAAAACCTGCACTGTTGGAGTGTCAGTAGGACTAAAGTTTGAAACACTGTTAAAGGGTTAAGTACGCTCGTTTACTCGGCGTTTCTTTCACACTGAAGCAGGCAAACTACTGTCTTGTCCGCCTTCATTAACATGACATGTAGGACTGATTGAAGATGTTCCCTCTTGAACAAGGGCACAAGAGCAAAATTCATAGGGGCCATTAGGTTTTTCTGGCTATTGTAAGGCAAGTAGGCATTATAATGAGGCGTTCTCCTTTTACTACATTAATCCTGATGTAATTCAGCCCTAATCTACGTGTTTATATTGTGTCACAGATGGAGCCAGGAGATGGGATGTTTCCCCAGCAGTGGAAGGAGGAGGAAATCCCTGCACCAATCAGCAGAGGTGAGACCTAAACACTGATACCGATGTACTGACCAGAACTGGTCCAATTCACATTACATCTTACAGACTAGTGAGGCTGATGTACTGACCAGAACTGGACCAATTCACATTACATCTTACAGACTAGTGAGGCTGATGTACTGACCAGAACTGGTCCAATTCACATTACATCTTACAGCCTAGGTCCTGTTAAAAGTATAAACTAAGTTCAAGTGCTTATTTTTCCAAAAGGCGGTGTGTGGTGCTAGTGCTTCAAAATATATGATTTCAGGGAAGACTTAAAGCCAGAGAAGGGGATGGATCTAGAAGTAAGGTGAGAGGTTAGGTAGGGAGCAGAAAGTAAAAACGATTTGAGATGGGACAGGGCAGAGCGTGTGGATGGTGAAACAGGAAAGGTGTTGTGTGCTGAGCGAAGGAGATTGCTTGGAACAGAAGAGGAGATGCAGTGCAGAGAGCGTTAAAGGTAAGAAGAAGGCAACCGTAAGTGATATGGTTCTGAATAGGGAGCCATGTGAGATTTCTAAGAATTGATCTGAGCAGGTTTGACTTTTGGGGAGAGAGTGGTGATTAGTGCAGCTGAGCTTAGGACAGATTGTATAAGAGGAAAGATGGGAAGCCAGGAGGCCAATTAGTGGTATATTGTAATAGTCTAAGTGGGACAGAATGAGGGCTTGCACAAGAGTTAGTAGTGTTTTGGGGGGGTTGGGATAGGAAGAGGAGGATTTTAGCAGTGTTGAAGGGGAAAAAGTGACAGGTGCTAGGCAAGGAGTTAATGCGCAGGGAGAAGGAAAGGAAAGAATTAAAAATGAGCTGACTGGATGAATATCAATTCCTTCAACTGTTATGGTGAAACTGGGTGTTGGGTGAGACCTTGGAGGGAAAATGAGAACTTTGGTTTTGTACATGTATATTCAGCAGACGGCGGGCCAGCCAGGAGGAGATGGCCTACAGGCAGTCTGAGTTTGAGGTGAAAGATCAGAAGTGGACATATAGATGATACTTGCAGGCAAATTAAAGCGGAACTACCACCGCATAACAACTTTATCTTCAATAACTCCCCATCTGGCGACTAGCTGCTTAGTAGCGCTAGTCGCCAGAATTATTACCTTATTAAATAGATTTCTCCTTTCTTCCCCATCTGGACGGAATGCGGACATCTTGCCATAGTGACGTCCGCGCCTGCTCTGTCAGTCCCAGCCTGCTCTAGGAGGCGTTGCTAGGAGCCGTTTGGGTCCGGAAGGGACTGACAGCACAGGTGTGTGGACGTCCCTATGGCAAGATGTCCGCACTCCGTCCTGCCTTTCAGTCAGGAAAGAAAGGAGAAATCTATTTAATAAGGTAATAATTTTGTCGACTAGCGCTACTAAGCTGCTAATCGCCAGGCGGGGAGTTATTTAAGATAAACTTGTTATGCGGTGGTAGTTCCACTTTAATTAATAAATTCAATTAGTGGGTGTTCAGGGCGAAAAGTGGAAGACTCACAACGGAGCTTTGAGGCAACCCCACTGACAGAGGGACTGTAGAGTAGACTTTATTCCCAGAAGACAAAAAAAAAAGGATCATTGTGAGAGATAGGAGGAAAGCCATGAAGCAGCTTGATTGCGGAAGGCAAGATTTTGGTAAATCTGAGCAAGAAGAGAATGGTTAACTGTGTCAAAGGCAGCGGAAAAGTCAAGCAGTGTGAGTATAGCGATGTTGCATTTGGATTTTGCAGTCTGGAGGTCATTAGCCACTCTACAGATGGCTGTCTCAGTTGGGTGACCAGACTGAGAGGGTACACAGGATTGTTACAGTCAGAATTTGGTTCTTTGGGAGAAGACCAGACTTTTGAAGAGTTTTGAAGTAAGAGGTAGAAGGGAGACAGGTTGATGGCTAGAGAGATGGGAGGGATTGAGGATAAGCTTCTTGAGTAGGGATTTGAATGAAGAAGGGAAGATGGAAGGTGCCTGTGTTGAAAATGTGTGTTAATATAGTTGTAAGGACTGGTGCAATCAGTTGAGTAAGTGGGAAGTCATAGGGTCCAAGGAGCAGGTGGTGAGGTGGGTGGATAGGAGAAGATAAGAAATGTCTGCCCCTGTTACCAAAGTAAAATGGTCAAAATAGGATGAAGGGGGTTTGGAAATGCAGATTTCGGGGACTGATGGAAGTATTGGAATCTGTTTGTGACTTGATTCCACTTTGTCTTTTGAAGTGCTCAGCAAAAGCTTGTGGTGAGTGTATGGAGTAAGAGGAAGCTGTGGAAGCCGGATGGCGCAAGGAGTCAAAGTTTCCAAAAAGACAGTGAGGGTTAGATTTGTTGTTGTTGATTAGTGTGGTTAGGCATTCCTGTTTAGGCTTTGATAAGGCGGAATGTAGGCAAGATATCATAAAGTAGATGAAATCTGCACATGAGAGCGATTTCCTCCAGAGAAGTTCAGCAGAGAGATTGCAACAACGTAGGAAGTGGGTGTGAGAGTTACACCAGGGTCGTTGATTAACTTGACAAACCTGTTGTAGTTTCAGAGGTACAAAGGAATCAGTTGTAGAGGATGGGATTGAGTTGTAGGAGTTAATAAAAATGTGTGTGTCAGAAATGGACTAGATAGAGGAAAGGTTGGAGTTAAGCGAGGTGCTCATCCGTAGGATATCAGGCAAGCGGGTATCCCTTATAAATCTGTTGGTTTGAGGGACGGGGCAGGTGAAGAGCAGGGGAGAGAGAAGGATATCAGATGATGGTCTGATAGAGTGAATGGGGAAACTGAAAGAAGAAATATCTAGAGTCTTGGTAAAGACAAGATCCAGACAGTGACCAGCTTTGAGTGGCACAGTCAGTGCATTGATGGAGATCAAATGAGGAGGTTAGCTCAAAAACACATGAACCCCAAAGGACAGAGGGGTCATCAGTATGACAGTTAAAGTCACCCAGAATAAGGACAGGATTATCGTTCGAAAGAAAGGAGAGCGAAGATTCAGAATCTGAGAGACGGCTTGAAGGCGGTTTGGTTAGTAGGTGGCCTGTATATTAAAGCCATGTGCACAGACATAGGATGACCGAGATGGACTGCATGCACTTCTGATTACTTTTCTTCATCTGATGGTGGGATTGAAAGGGGGTGGTAGTGGCAGTGGGAGGGGAGATGGACGCCAACACCCCATCTTGACCAGTAGAGGGAGGGGTGTGTGAGGAGACCCCGCCAAAAACGAGAGCAGCCTCCACCACTGTGTCATGTACAGACAACTAAGTTTCTGTGAAGGAAAACAGCTGCAGGGGTTGCTCACCAAAACCATTTTGAATGAATGTTGAATTATTAGCTATGGGCAGGTATGGGAGAAGGGTAGAAAGGAGTAAGGGGAATGTTAATGAGATTTGAAGGGTTGGAACCCTTCAAGAAGCTGTGGGAGGAAATGGTGAGTTGGGGTGATTGCAGGTGGGTATGAAGTTTGGGACAGCATTTGGGGTAGTAACCCCCAGCAGAAAGTAGTGGGATAGGAGGGAAGAAATATGGGAGTGGGATTTATACTGATGTTCTGGAGCAAGGTTTTCAGGAGGAGTATGTTACTGTGTGTGCATGAAAGTATGCACCATGTGTGCCCTGTATACCCCACCCTTAGAACAGGTGAAGGGGGAAATTTTCCCTTTAAAGGGGAACAATCAACTCTTAAAAAGTTTTTAGCATAGGTTTAGTTATTAAAGCGGAACTTTCAGATAATAGCAAGTCGCCGCGCATTCATTAAATGTATGGCGATTACCTTGAAAATAGATGTCTTGCCATAAAAAATACACGTGTCTAAAGGAATCCGTCCCGGCAGGTTAGTGCGGTCTTTGAGCCTGCGCTGTCAGTCCCTTCCGGTGACCATATGGTTCAAAGCAGTCTACTCTATAGAGACCGGGACTGATGGCGCAGGCGCACAGACAAGATGTCTGCACTCTAGCCTCAGTTCTGGTCTCCAAAAAGGACGGATTCCTTTAGACACACGTATTTTTTATGGTAAGACATCTATTTTCAAGCTAGTCGCCATGCATTTAATGAATGCATGGCGACTTGCTATTATCTGAAAGTTCTGCTTTAAAGTACGTTTCTTTTTTTTTTTTTTTTTTTTTTTTTTTCCTTTTTCTTTTTCCTCTTTTTCTTCTCCCATGTATGTACTTTTACAGATTTCTTCTTCCAGCTGTGCACTTCCGCATAAAGCGGCACCCTGAATCTACTGCGCAGCTCTTCTCCTCCCACATCCCTTCCAGTTGCAACCTCAGTATAATGCTAACCGAAGCTTGATAAAACGATAGAAGCCATTCACAGCACATCGAAGGGAAACGTCAACATACTCCCTGGGGCAACCGGAAGGGAGGAGGGAGGAGAAGAGCTGTGCAGAAGATTTAGGGTGCCGCATTATGTGGAAGTGCACAGCTTGAAGAAGAAAGATCTGTAAAAGTACTTAAATGGGAAAAAAACAAACAAACAAACAAACAAACCATGTTTTTGAATAGTACTTTAATAACTAAACCTATGCTAAAAACTTTTTAAGAGGTGATAAGAATAATGTTTTTTGAAAGTTTCTCTTTAAAATCACAATGATACCTGTGCAAAAGTCAGTGATATTCACCACTAGGTAATTATGGAAAATATATATTCAATCATTCACTCACTGTGTGTTCATTCCTCACAGATGAGTCCAGTAACAGTAATACACCAGGAAGACATCCCATTCATCCTTATTCACAGGATTGTACAGAGGAATATAACAGGACCACACAGGATTATCAGGTAGGAAACTGAGGGCTTAGATATCCTACAAGGAACAAGTCTAATATCACACAGCACATGCAGGTCACAATTCTGTCTTATATTACTCCATGGGGGAGATGCACTTAGTTTCAATAAGAGGCTAGGTTGACAATATTGTGGCATATTTGTTTAATTACATATCCACATGTGCACTAAGATGTGTCTTGCCATCATACCCCTATGAATAAACCACCATGCCTTGGTCAGGTTTATGATTTTGCAGGGTCAGCTTAGAAATGCAACTGTAATAAACCATTGGCATATTCCTGTGGGTGTTTTCTTGTTAATGCTACACTTCTCCACACGCACTAAGCTCCGATAGCCACCTCTTCTGAAGGAGTACACAGTTCCAAATTCATCAACCTTCTGTTTGGGGAATTTGGGATCTTCCCTTAGCTTACTATGGCACCTGTGGACAGTTTGGTGTCTCTAGGGGAGAGACAACCGCTGCCCTCCTTTCGCCCTCTCTGTGCTATATGGATGTGTATTACGCACCCCTGTGACACTGAAAGGGTTAAAATATTAAAATCCATTTACCTCGTTGATTCAGTTGATTCACTAACATGGAACCGGCAGAGAAGCTGTTAACTGTAAATTTAAACAGAGAACCTGCAATGCAGTCCATTTGACTTGTGGAGTTCCTTGTGAGTCATCTGTTTACATGAATCAGCCGATTGGTGGATGGTCTGCTGATCAGCTGTTTCAGAAAAGTCGTAATGGCAGAGAAGCTGTTGTTAAATGTAAGTAACAGCCTCTATACACTTTTCTCAGTTTCAAAATCTACTTTCTAATTGAATTTTAATGTTCTGACACTTTCAGTGTCACAGGGGGTTAAATGCACAATTTAACAAGCACCTGATCCGGCGAGCAGGCGGCCATTAAGGACCACAGAGTGATGGTTTTTATTTTTCTATTTGAATTCTGGGATGGAAGAGTGGCGTGCAGCCTCAATGTCACCCCAGAATTCCATGACGTACCAGGATCGGGACTGAAGTGATGGTCCTGGCACGTGAAGAGGTTAAAGGGACAGTAGAATTGTGTGTATGTATGTTAATTTTGAATACTCTTAGGGTCTCTCCTTAAGAGTGAAGGATAATCCAGATGTGGACCCCTTACTCTCAGTGACTAGGGAATCCAACTGCACCTCCCTGACAAGCCCAACAAGGGTGAAACGTATGTCTGGGGTTAGCTGGTGTTCTCGCGCAGAGGGGACTTACCTGTCGTTTTGGAACCGGACTGCCTTTTTGGGTGGGATTAGTCTTATATGCACGTGGAAATTTCTTCGTTAAAATGTGGTGCTTCTGAGAGGTGATTAGCCATAGAACAGGCCATTGTGCCATAGGAAAATACTTTATTTCATTGTGTGCTGTTATTTGTAGATGTTATTTTCTTAACCCTTTGAGTGCCAGAGGGCATTCAAAGGGGTAATTTATTTGAGTCTATGGGTCTTCTTTGTAAAAAGAAAAGTGGAACAAACCCACTACATTACTGGGCACATATAAAATGGTCATTGGTTTGATTGGGCCTTGTAATCCCTTGAATGCTAGAGAGGTCTTCACTGTATTGAGAAGCAAATAGAGATGTTACCTGTGATATTTTCTTCGGCTCTCCTGGTTGTACATCTGAGAGCCCCGCCTACCTAGATAAGATATGGAACACAGGAACCATGGGGTGCAGGGCACATCAAAAAAGACAGGGTCTTTGGGGAGGAGACTCCCTCCTCTTCCTCCAGCTCAACCTCCTACCTACTTCCCAGAATTCATGTGTCCGGTGAAGCAGGAGGAGTTCAGTGGCCATCTTTATTGGTTTATCTTTTGATATGGGGCTGTATAGTCCCCCATTAGGTGGGATTCCATCACTGTCTTCCTGAGAATTGGATTGTCCAGTTAAAAGGTGCCTTGTGGACCTTTGCCCTGTGGAGGTTGACGTTACTACAAGTCTGTTCCTTACAGATAAGTCTCCTAGAGATTCTGCCCTCTTTCTCTGTGATGGGAGCCTGAAGACAGAAGATTGGTGAGCAACCCTTTGAGTGCCTTGGTCCACTGTATGTCCCATGTTGAGCTGCTCACACTCTGCATGTCCTTGTTGTTCTGTGCACTCATGGCTGCTGTACTTTTTCGTAGTTTAACAGTTTATTTTGTGTTCTGTAATGTAGGTTCATTGTGGGTGGTATTATTTGGTTAGGGTGCTTTGGGGGGCTTATTTCTGCTCCCCCACTATTACAGCATGTCTATTTTCACTCCTCCTCCAGGTGTCCTCAGGATTTTTTTTTTTTCTCTTCTCCCTTAAGTTTTATTTTTAGTCTGATCTTAATTTGATGGCTCCATTGACTGCTATGAGACAAACGTCTTTGGAACATATCTCTTCAACTGTTTGGGCAACAATGATCAGCTATGGCTCTTTCTTCATGTCTCCTCATGCTCTATCACATGGTCTACAGAGCACATTATGGCCCATGGCTGGGGAGCCACATATTGCTAGGCAACAAGGAAGGGAGAAGACTACAATCCCCACAATAACCTGGTTCCTTGTCTTTCTTCGGATTAGCTGGAAACTTAATGGTGGCCATAGTACTCTGATGCCTTGCTTATCTTATGTAGAGGTTGACCTGCTCTCTTCTCCAGTTTAACCCTTTACACACCAGATAAGTACTTTCTAGGGGCTTTGTTTAAAATGGGGAGATTTTAAACTAGTTTATGTAGTTTTAGACTCTTTTGCCTGGACATGTCTGACCCTAAGAGGACTTCCCTTACTCCTCTCGCTCACTGTTCCTCATGCCATGATGGGCTTTCAAGGGAATATTCTGGGTCTCTATGCCCTTGATATACTATGGCCCTTACCACTCCACCGGGGCCATCCAGCGCTGACCTAGAGCCTGCATGGGTTAAAACACTGCTATCCTCCATGGCAGCTAATCCCTTCTTCAGTTATTGGGTTCCTTTTTACCCATTTTTAATAAGGTTGGAACTGTCTTTAAGGGTCACACTCAGGTTATTGTAGTATTCCCTAAAGAGGGACTGGACTCAGGATGATTAGGATATGGACTCTCTTTCTCCTTTGGAAATTCATGTGAAGCTGACCCTCCTTGTCGATGGGGGTCCTACCTCTGGATATTTTCCAGAGGTGTTAGACCCCGCTGTCTTTCCTCCCAGTAACACTCTTGCTCAGATCCTTATGGGTGAAAGGAAAACTACATATAAGAGTTTTCCTTAATAAACACTTTTTTTTTCTATGCTATACTTTTTTTACACCTGAGATTCTGGCACAGAGGCTTTCTCCACCTGCTTTTGACCTCCCTGTCTTGTGCTTAGCGAAGAACACTGCTCTTACCCTTGGTAAAACCTTCTCATTAGCCCATATGAAACACAGGACTCCCATCCGAAGAAAAACCATGCTTGTGTCCTTTCCTCTGGCAGAGGTGTCCTCTTTTGCTGTGGTTATTGTCGCACCTGAATCTGGAAGTATGCGGGAGCTTGATCTGGAAGAAAAGGAGAGAGTCTCCACCCCAAAGACCCTGTCTTTTGTAACATGCCCTGCCCACCTCCTGGAGGAGGTACTCAACCCCATGGATTCTGTGTTCCATATGGATTATAAAGAAAAGGATTTAATAGGTAAGGACGCTAAAATCATATATTAAAGGAACTCTCACCATCATGCCCTACCCAGGTCAGAACACTTATTTATTTTTTGGGGTCTCCTTGTTTGTTGTTTTACAAAGAACTCAACAGGATTATCTGTTTGTCTTCCCCGGCATGTTCCTCGCGTGAGGCAGTCCTGGGACGTTGCTGTCCTCCTCATTATCCCCAGTGACAAGCAGGCCCTTCTTTCTCGAGGCCGCTACTTAAGTTCAAAGTTTAAGTCATTGCTATGATGAACGTTTGCTTTGGATTTCATGCACACAAGGTTTTTTTTTTTTTTTTTTTTGTTTTTTTTTTATTGTTTGGGAGACTAGCAGCCAATAAAGATATTATTTTTCTCTGTCGTCCAATATAAGTTACTGGTAACGTTGGGAAGGCAACCACCCCTTTAATAGGAAGGAACAATTCTTGAAAACAAGTGCAGGGTGGAGCCTTCTTCCTCTCCTATCTGTTTCCCAGCCAATCCCCTCCAGGTAGATTTATTTCTTCATGAAGCAATGCATGAGAACAGTTCTGCTATAGTTTTAGCTTATTTATTATTTTCTGTTACATATGGAATACCAACAATTAGGTGGATTACCATTACTGACATTCCCAAGTTGGATAGCTCAGTTTCCAGGTGCTGCTGTGGACCTGTCAGCCCTGAGTGGGAAAAGCTTGTGTAGCATGTTTTTTCCCTGGAAGCTGCCCACTGAGGCTTCTTCTTTATAAAATAGTAATCAGAAGACCTGCTAAAAAGGTGAGCACCCTTTGAGTGCTGAGGTCCACATGTCCCATTCTTCCCCTCCGCACAGGGGTCTCCTTTGGTGTTCCTACTGCATACTCTGCACTCGTTGGGTTTATCTGTATGCCTGTGGGGTTTGGAGCAACTGGGTTTCTGTGGTAAATTTACCCTTTAATTGCTGGTTTGGGCATTTTTGAGGTATTTATTGCGCTTTCCCTACTGGGTCCAGTGTGTGTTCCATATTTTTAGTGATTTAGGGGGTTCAGGGGGGCTTCAGCCACTGTTTGGGGTACTTTTGAAGGGAAAACTACATTTCCCATGAGCGCTTGCTTCATGCATTCATTTCTGATTGGCTTCCATTGCAGATGCCATTTTCTGCCTTCCCTTCATGAGTATCCTAGGCAGGGCTTGCACTCTCCTTCTCGCCTCGGCAGATTACCCTTCGCCTGCCAGAGAAGTGCATTTTAGCTATTTCTAGGGTGAAATACTTAATCTTAGACACTGTATTTAGGTATACCTTATACTTTCAGATGTTTTGACCCTGTGAGGATGTCTGCTTCATTGTAACTTGGGGCTAGGCCTAAGACTAAGGATACTGGGGTGTCTGTGAACCCCATTGCACATTGCTCCTCATGTCAATCAGGGCTGCCTAGAGATTACTCAGGTCATTTATGCCCCTCATGCACTGCAGCCCCTGTGTCTTCCCCAGAGACCTCCAGCCATGCACTAGAGCCACTGTGGATGCAAGAGTTTAAGGCCACTACTAGAGACCTAAGGTCTACCTTAAAACTCCTTCCATCCTAATTACAGGGTGTCTTCCAGTCCTGGCAGCCCCCTACTTCTATCAGGTCTTCCTTACCTAAGCCGCAGGGTGTACCTGATGTATCGGACTCCTCTGAGGAGAAACTGTTGGTGGACTCGGATGAGTGTGAATGTTCTGCGGTGGTATCCTCCCAGTTCCTTGGGGAACTCTTTGAGGCTGACCCCTCTACTGAGGGCCTGATCAGGGCAGTGTGCGCTACGATGAACATTTTCCTGGTCTCTGAGACTCCCAAGGATCCTTCTGATTTGTTTAAAGAACCTAAGAAGCAGTGTACCTTCTTCCCACCTAATCCCACTCTTGACCAACTTGTGTTAGATGAGTGGAAGACGCCCCAGTTTCTAGACTTTCTAAGTCCACTGCTCTGCCTGTTGCAGACGCTTCTGTCCTTAAGGACTGGACTGACAGGAAGCTTGAGGCTTTTCTAAAGGCCATCTTTGCCACTGCAGGCACATCATTGCATCCTTTATTTGCCGCTGCTTGGGTGAACAGGGCCATTGCAGTTTGGACTGAACAGATCACTGTGGCTGTCCATCAGGGTGCTCCCACAGCTATCTTTGATACCATCCGGGTAGTGGCTAGGGTTTCTACCATGTCTGTCGTAGCCAGATGGGCTCTTCAGCTCAAGATCTGGTCAACAGACACTGCCTCTAAGAAGGCCTTGCTTTCATTACCCTTTCAGGGAATATCTTTGTTTGGGCCAGAGCTTAAGGATCTCATCAGTGAGGCCAGCGGGGGTAAGAGTGCACTGTTACCCTTAGTCCCCAAGAAGAAGCCTTCAGTTAAATGGAATCGGCTTTTTCATCTTTTAGGCTGAAGCACGTCCCACGAACCAGGCGGTTCCCCAGACCCGTGCTCCTCCTCCAAGCCCAAACAACAATGGAGGTCCAAGCAGTCCTCCACAAAGCCCAAGACCTCCAAACCTCCTTCTGCATGACTCGCCGAACCCCGATCCCCACACGCCAGTAGGTGGAGGTCTGCTCCACTTCCTCGATGTCTGAACAGACACCGTGGTGGATCCATGGGTTTTGTAGGTAGTCTCGGTGTGGTACAGGATCTCTTTCACTTCTCTTCCTCTGTCCAGGTTCTTTCCTTCTCACACTCCTCAGGGAACGGAGAAGCACCGTCTCTTCAACGGCGCCATTCAGACCCTTTTAGACAAGGAGGTTTTGGAACGGGTTCCCAAGCTGGAACAGGGTTTGTGTTTCTATTCCAACCTGTTTTTGGTTTCCGAGAAGGACGGTGGCTGTCTTCCTATTTTGGACTTAAAGAATCTCAATTCCTTTGTGGTCAAGACTCATTATCACCAGAAGTCCCTGAGGACGGTGATAGCGGCCATGTCTCCTGGGGAATCGCTTCTCTGGACCTTCAGGATGCATACCTGAATATAGCCATACATCCAGAGAGCCGGCAGTACCTCAGGTTTGCTTGTGACCAAGGGCATTTTCAGTTTTCTGCTCTTCCCTTTTGGTCTGACTACAGCCCCCCAGGTCTTCAGTTGTGTCCTGGGCAGAAGAACATGTTCCTGCCATATCCGCAGTTCATATTCCCAGCGTAGACAACGTTCTGGCAGACTTCCTAAGTCAACACACAGTGGACAGCGGAGAGTGGGAACTGCATCAAGAAGTGTTCAGCCTCATTGTTCGGAAGGGGGACTTCCTTGCATCGATCTGATGACGACAAGGCATAATCGGAAGTTTCCATTGTTTTGCTCCCACTGGAGGGACTCTCTAGCTCTGGCAGTGGATGCCATGTCGATCCCATGTCCCTACCCTTTGGCATACATCTTTCCTCCCATTCCCATGCTACACAAGGTGTTGCGGAAACTGTGTCTGGAAGGTTCTCAGGTCATTCTGATTGCTCCGTACTGGCCTCGTCAGGCTTGGTTTCCGGAGCTTCTGCTCTAAACACTACTGTGTATGATGTCCTGGCATCTGCTGGTGCCAGCTTTGGTAGGAAGATCCTGGAGGCTGTCTTGCTTTCTAGGATCTTCCTTGTCTCTTCAGTACTCCTTAACTGTTGAGCCTGGTTGGCTCTAGTTCTGTGTATTGTGTTACGGTTCCTGGTGTGTTACACCCCAGTTTTGTGTCCGGTGACACTTTATTATTATTTGTAGAGCTACTTTATGATCTGATGATTCATTTATGCTCTGGTGACTTTGGGGACCTGTGCCTGGTCCTTGCCTTACTTCCCACCTCTGGGAAACTCAATGTTTGGACCTCCCAAAGTTACCAGTAACCTATATTGGACGACAGAGAAAATAGGATTACCTGTTAAATCCTTTTCTCTTAGTCCATACAGATTACTGGTCTCTCACCCTGTCAAGGGACCATGCTTGGTTCTCCTGTGACCGAAGGTGGGAGTCCTTTCGGGTTCATGCTCACAGGAGTCGTCTTTTCCCTTCTTGCTAACTAGTCATTAGCTAGCATTTTACTCTACATACGGATTACCATATTCACTGCCAGTGGAATTTTAAATGTTAAAATAATTTGCATGAGTGTTCAAACTGGTTTGACTATTGGAGCTAGTCCAAAATTTTAGGAGACACTCTGGATCAGAGGACAATGATCCCTGGGCCTAGTGGTACAAGGAACCACACTGCGTGTGTGTTTGTTTTTCTTTGACTACCAATGGAACAAGGGGGATTGTCAGAGTAACGTGGTTCTGTGGCTACCAGTGGAACCAGGTGGTGGTGGGGACGCGGTTCAGACAGCTTGTATGGGGATCTGTTACTGCCAAGGCATTGGAGCCATGGTAGGAAGTCACTCAGTGTATGTGCTGTTTTGTGGCTATCAGTGGGCAAGGGAACAAGGCTGGCAATCTTTCTCTCTTTCTTTCTCTCTTTCTTGATTAGGTGCCTGAATTGCTTTCTTCTAGATGTGCTTGTTTGAACACATCCATGCTGACTTGTTCTTCTGCCCTGTCCTTGGCTGAATTGGTGTGGTTTGAGCATTTTTACTTTTATTTGGGACTTTTCTTCTCATTTGTAATCAGTCCTTTCATGGTAGTGGTGTTTATACACTTATTTCTTTAATTCTAGCAACTTTTGTTAACTTATTAGCTTTTTTAAACTTTACTTTCTTGGGTTGTGGTACATTTTAAGAACAGGCATGCGCGACAGCCATATTGGATAGCACATGCAGCGTTTCTCTGGAACTTCTCGTGCATCTTTGCGTGTTTTGGAGGCTGTAAAGGGGCTAGTTTTGTTTCTGTCTTTACACACTGGTTGCCGGACCCTTGTGGGACCCCCACCCACTGATATTGGAGGGTGCTGTTTACTGATGGCTGAAGAGCAGCAGTCTCGGGTTACGTGGCTTTTTTCTATTTTGAACAAGAAATGCAGAATGCTGCAAATGCTCCCTTTGTGATTTATTTTTAGTAAGACTTGCACATAAAACCATGCATTTTGGTGTTGTAGGAAGGCGAGTTAATACAAAACTTAAAACCACCATTGTCTGTCATTCACTTTAATGGAAGTTAACTTAACGTAAAGTTTTTCTCATTTAAAAAATTTTTTGGTCATGTTAGGTGGATATCCGCAACCCAATCATATCATTTGGAAGTGTAGGGTTTGCTGAAAGAAAATGGTGTATGACATGTGGCTTGTTCACAGAAAAGCACCAAAAATTTGTCGTTTGACTATAAACTGCAACAAAGGTGTAATAACATTCTCAGCACTAGGTGGGGTGTGAAAGGCTTAGTAGGGAAGTGGTTAAACATGTATTCTTACCAGGAGCCCTTTTGTGTTTGTACTTTTAAAACCTGTGTCCTTCTTGAAGAAGCACCTCAACTTCCCTGAGGAAGGTCCATGCTTCTACCGAAAACATTTGGCTCATGATGTAAATTGCTAAATAAAAATTGCTTCTCTTTGTTGAATCAACCTTTGGAGTGCTATCTCATCCTTGGAGCTTCCATATATATTTTGGAGGATGGAAAACACTCTAAAAAGAAGAATTGCTCACGTGCACAATCCAAAAAAAGGGATGCAAGAGTTGGAAGGAAGGGGCATCACCTGCGGGACTTAGATTAAATCACACATTCATTTGTCAACGAGCAAAAAGGGGTGTTAGAGATCGGCCACATGCAATGAATCAGGGTTGTGATTTCCATGGCCAGGTGGGGGCAGCAGCGAGAATCCCCAGTGCAGCGGTCCAACAGGTACCTGCCTGCACGGTGTGCCCAATCACACTGCCAATGCCACGCAGCATTCACTATTTTATATATATTTATATTTATGTTGATTTATTTTTTTTACTTGAATGATGTGTTGTATTGTATAATATTAAAGTGAGATGTAGCCCCCATAATAGCAAAAATAACTGACCACTCCTGTTCCAGCAGCAGAGAGAAAGAAGTAGAGAAGGCTTGTCCACAATTTGAAATCCACTGCCAATTAAGTATGGCAGCAGAGCTGGTTTGCCAGCTGTCACTCTGTGTTTTGAGTGTGGAGCAGGAAGTTAGGATTTCATCAGTGATCTGTCTGGAATGTGTCATAAAACATGTAATAGCCTTGTAGTAATGCAAAGTATAATTTATGGTTGGGATTCAAATTATTAATGTGACCCTTATTATATCGCAGCCGGAGCCAGGAGAGGTGATATTTCCCCAGCAGTATAAAGAGGAGCAAATACCTACAGACATCAGCACAGGTGAGTAATAAAACTAAATAACTAATATGACTAATGGCTTTATACAATCCTATTTTTTACATTATTCTTCATTGAAGTTTTCCAAAGTATATGAAGCAATGTAAGTCATGCATAACTGTATCTTACATAAAACAAAACAAAATCCTGTATATAGTAAAACAGTAATAAAAAGGAGACTACACTAGCATGGTGGCCACAAGGGGACGAATAATGGAAGAGACGGGAGGCTCGCTAACAATAAATCAAATGAGAAATAAAGACCTTTGTTGAAGGTGAACCTTAGAAATAGGGGACTCTTTATTTAACAGGGGACCTTACTTAGCTTGGTGTGCTTCATACAGCAGTCAGATGTATATATTTGTATATTTCTGATTATACTTGAATTTTCCTGTAATTAGTGATCTTTGTTGAAATCTTGCATCTAGGGCACATATCCTAACAAAAATGCTGCGTTTCAGTACACCTGGACGACTCATAAGGGTCTCCTGTCTTTCGCATTCTGCCTGTTTGCTTTTGAATAAATTGCAGGAACTGTCATGTCCTCCTCCTGCCACGAACTAGGCATCACAAGAACTATCCAAACCAGATAAGAGGTAAAGAAAAGTCTGGCTCCTCCAACAAGGGTTGGTAGGGTGAAGGCTTGAGTGTGGTGCTTGTGTCCGGTGCTCACTGACGTAGGCCCCCCTGCGGTGAGTTGTGCGGTGACTTGGGCTGTGAAGCCAGATGACCCCCTTCGGTTGAGCCGAAGAAGGCCTAGGATAACGCACCACAGAGAGGTCGAACTATACCAACCCCAGGGAGGATGTTTCCAACAATAATAAACAAAGGAGTAGGAGACACCGCTTCTAGTGGTAGCAGCACAAAGACCAGGTACAGCTGGGTCATGCAACAAGACAGAAGGCAAGGTGACCCAATCAGCCGGCTACAAGAGAGGTCAGAAAAAAGCAGGATCAGCAACAGGCAGAATTCAAGTAGCCAAATCAGTAGGCAGAGTGCTTTAATACAGGCAAGGTCAGCAACAGTCAGGGTATAATGGAATCCAAATCGGCAGGCAGAGAATGGTCAGGAGTAAGCTGGGTCGGCAACAGGCAGGGTATAATAGAATCAAGATTGGCAGCCAAAGAATGGTCAGGAGTATGCTGGGTCAGCAACAGGCAGGATACAGAAGGCACAGGCTAGTAGGGGCAATGAGAAGCTAGAAGCAACACCGCAAACACAGCACGGAACGCTATAATCTCATGCCTGTCACGGACTCAGAAACGAGACTAGGACCAGTAGCGTAGGTAACACAGTCTTTATTGGAAATACTTACAGAACAATAGTAAGCAAGAGCAAAACAATAGGCTGACGCCCGGGAGGAAAGTTCTTCTGGAATCGAACCAACCGAGTCCTATAGTAACTCGGAGAGAACTGACTCAGATCTGCACCTGAGCCCCTAAATACAGGTCCGAACCTGAACAGGCTAAATACCACTGGTAAGTACTGCGCTACAGGTCCACACCTGAACGCCACGGTAAGGGAAGTCTGCCAGAGTCACCGAGATACCCTACAAGTCTCCACTGGAGCGTTTGTATGCTGGGTGCGCAGTGGATAACCCCAGGTGCACCAAGGTGGGAGTCAACAGGCAGAAATAGGGAAGATCGAAACACAACTCACCCGCAGGTCTAAATCGGAAAGGATAGTCAGCCAAGCCAAGAGTAATACACAGAGGAGGTAGTCTACCAGAGCCGCAGGTCCACACCAGAGGGATTTGTCAGAGAAGCCAAGGTCATACACAAAGCGGGTAGTCAGACAATCCAAGGTTGGCACCAGAACAGTTAATCAGACACACTAAGGCAAACTCAAGGCAACCTGCTGGACACCACGAAAGGGCACTGAGAGTAGTGTCCAGGAAGAGGAGGTGTCCCAAGACGTGTGCCTGTCTCTTTAAATCTGATGCCGGCTAATCTTGGACGCGCGCCAACACTCCACGTGAGCCAGCCAGAAGGAGCTGCGGCCTAGCTGCCGGGTGAAGCGGAATGCTCGCCAGCCGCCTCTACCTGAGACACCCTGAGGCAGATTCTGCCCAATGCGGCTGAGGCAAGAGCCACTGAGTAAGTTAGAGGTCGGTACGGCAGCTGCCGCTACTATGACAGTGCCAGAGAGATCGGCGAGCATGCTTATGAAGGCCAGAGATGGAAGTTCAGCTCCAAAACGAGGCTGCAAGTCGCGTCACGGGCTAGGAGAACCATAGAGTCCCCAGCGGTCATAGAGCGCAGCTGCCGTGCGGCGAAGATCCAGGGCACACATGACACCTCCATGGATATACAAAGTGCTTACTGCATTGACCAACACTAGCTCAGCGTAAATCTCTGGTAATAAACATTAGAATAATCTGGTGCACTCTAGGGTAACAACAGAATGAGTAAAACATGTGTAGATAGGGAGAGAAAGAAGAAAATCTTCCCCTATCTACTAAAGCAAAACCCTACAAATAGAGGCACACAAACCCAAAGATATCATAAAATGCAAAATTGTTACAGCTTACCTAGACTTCAGCAACATCTGCAGGCTCGAGGCTTCAAGCATGCTGCAGGCCTCTGCTTTATGTGTTTGCTTCCTGTAGTCTCCTCTTACCGACTTCCTACTTCCTCCCTCTGAGCTGCTCCTCCTACTTCCTGTGGAGGGCTTTAAAGGGCAGACTGAGGCCTGACTCGGTTGTCCTTGCGTTGTTGTTCATAGCAGTTCTATTACTTTGGGCTCTGTGTATGACCTGGCTAGTCTTCCATCCATCCTGGTGCTGACCTGTGGCTCTGTCTGACTACTCTTACATTTGTTCCTGGTACCTAGCTGACACCCAACCTAGTGCAGACCTGGGGCTCTGGTAGACTAAGCTCCCTACTGACTGCAGGCATGAGTCAGAATTCGCTCCCTACTGACTGCAGGCATGAATCGGGACGCCCGTTACGTCGGATCAAGATCCTGAGTTCCGGTTCCTGCTCCTTTTTCCTGTTGAGATTGCCAATGACTAAGGCCTAGCCTCCAGCAGTGTGGTCTATCTTTGTAGCCTATTATTCCTGATAATAGTGATTGCTGGCTGGTAACCCTCTGCTTGTTCCCGTGTGTGTATGTATATGTATATATATGTCTATGTGTGTGTGTATGTATGTATATATATATATATATATATATATATATATATATATATATATATATATATATATATATATATATATATATATATATATATATATATATATATATATGTGTATATATATATATATATATGTGTATATATATATATATATATATATATAATATAATAAATTAAATTGTTCTTACTATAATTTTGTTAATAAATTGCATTTACTGTACCGTACTGACTCCTGAACTTCTCTGGGTAACTGTGACAAAAATATATTTGAGGCAATACAAATCCAATACAAACACTATAAAAACAAATTGGTAAGGGAATCCTCCTCCATATATTCAGACTAGAAAGGTAATAAAAATAATGTACCAATGCATCACATAAGACCTAATCAACATAATGAAACCTCATATAATTCCTAACTGCAGCTGTGACCTGCAAAGTGAAGTACCGCATAAACAATATAAGTAAAATACTGAAGTGTGATCACAAGTGCAAAAAAAAAATACACACAAAGCAGAATATAAAGTGAAACTACTTCTCAAAAGTCTTTTAGTCACCAGTCACTGTAGAAGGAGAAAAGAGGCGACCCCTATCGCACACCACACTCCCCCAACACATGTCGCCTGAACGGCTTCGTCAGGGGATAAACATCTGGTGGTTGAGATACAGTTTAAAAAAGGGAGAGCACCCGATAAGAGGACTACTATGAGCTCGCGTGGAGCAAAACCAGGAAGTCGATGCACGCGAGACGCTGGTTCATGTGACCCACATTCACAGAGATCCTAGAAAAAAAATCTACAAAAAGCATATTGGGGTGAACATAAGGGAGATATAAATATCCAGTTAATATGAAGTCGGACAATCATCAATACACAAATAATGCCATCATTGTGCCAAATTTTCGGAGCGTATATGCGCATTTGCCAACTTCCGAGTGAAAGACAAGGAAAGATGAACCCAAGGATATTTTACTTTTGATAGCATAAATAAGTTGGCGAATGAAATATTATTGATAATAAGAAGGCAACAAACGCACAGGATCGTTTCTATTAGCCTAATTTGGTTAAAGTAACTAAATGTACCTTCCTCCTGCAGGAAGTGTGTGTGTGTATGTGTGTATATGTATGTATATGTATATATATATATATATATATATATATATATATATATATATATATATATATATATATATACATACAGGGCTCAAAATTTCCACTTGCCACTAGCCAATGGCGAGTGAAAATTTAGCCCAGGCGAGTAGAAATTCAGCCCTGGTGGGTATGTTATGGCTTGCAGTGGCGAGTAACTTTTCAGGTCTGGCTAGTAGCAATGGACTTAAAATTATAAGTCCTGATATATATATATATATATATATATATATATATATATATATATTTAATAATGATAATATATATATTATAAATGTAGAAAATAAAGAACGCACTCACAGGACTTCTTTATGGTGATGAGCAGTTGTGAAGTTTATTCCATCAACGTTTCGGCCCTGATTTGGGCCTTTGTCAAGATGCTTTCCTGTATGCATCTTGACAAAGGCCCAAAGGCACAATATCATTAAGAGGAGAGTGCACAGCAAGGAAGTTTTTGCATATCCTATATAATAATTTGCTAAGTTGTGTGTAACGCCCGACATGCGCAGTAGACACTGCTGCGCGTGCGGCAGTCATGCGCAGTAGAGACTGCCCGCGCCGCAGCTGATACAGAGCTGGGCGCTCCGAAGGAGCGTCCAGCTCTGTATCAGCAGTGGCGCGGGCAGTCTCTGCTGCGCGTGACTGCCCCGCGACCGGCTGCCAGAGGCATTGTGGCCTGTGTAACGGGCTGTTCAACTAGTTATATATATAAAATAAAAAGTCACATCCCTCATTCCACCAATAAATGCTTATGTCTAGTATAATTGAATGTATACGCATGTATGACCAGGCGGTTTATATTATAACTAGTTGAAGAGCCTGTCACACTGGCCACAATGCCACTGCCAGCCCGTCACGACGGGGCAGTCGTGCACAATAGAGACTGCCCACGCCGCGGCTGATACAGTGCCAGCCAGTCACAGGGCAGTCATTCACAGTAGAGACTGCTGGGGCTGATACAGACCAGGCACACTTTTTAGACCTTTCCAGTGCAGTCAGTAGTTTAAATTAACAGGATTGCAGCTCTGCTGCAGAGCCTCTGTGTCGGCGACACGGATCTCCTGCTGACAGCTTTACAGCTGACATCAGGAAACATCAAACTTTGAATGCATGTACCTCTCAAATCATATCGGTTTGAGAGATGTTTTTTTGCATTCAAGTAAACTTTTTAAGCGCTGCACAATGCAACATATTTGTACTTGCACATTACGAACACTTTAAGGGTTACTAACGGACGATATTCAAACCTATCTGAAGACCAACAATATTGTTAGTAGAAGCCAGCATGGTTTTATAAAGAATAGATCATGTCAAACTAAATTACTTGCATTTTACAAAGAGTAAGTAGCAATCTGGAAAAGGGAATTGCTGTTGATGTAGTATACTTGGATTTTGCAAAAGCCTTTGATACAGTGCTCACAACAGGTTACTACATAAAGTAAAAGGCTTCGGTTTGGGCGGTGTTATCTGTACATGGATAAATGATAGATGGTAGAGAGTTGTAAATGGAACCTTTTCAAATTGGTCTAAAGTTATAAGTGGGGTGCCGCAGGGTTCAGTCCTGGACCCAATGCTTTTTAATTTGTTTATTAATGATCTAGAAGTGGGAATTGAAAGTAGTGTCTCAGTCTTTGCTGATGACACTAAGCTGTGTAAGGAAATACATACAGAGCTGAATGTTGTTTCTCTGCAGAAGGATTTAGGTAAACTGAGTGAATGGGTAGAAAAGTGGCAGATGTCATTTAATGTAGATAAATGTAAGGTTATGCATTTGGGCTGCAGGGTTACAGACTGGTTGCTAGAAAACCAGGAAGCTGTGTAAACTGAAGGAGGCTGGTGAAGGGAGAGAGGAAAAGTAAGATACTGGCAACTTGCTTCAGTAGGAATTGTCAGCTGGCAGTAGGGTAGTCCTAAATCCTGATAGAGGTTGGCAAAGTACATCCCAGTACACGCGGTTGGCAGCTGAGTACTGTTAAACAAACGAAAGTCGGCAATGGACATTCAAATAGAGGCAGGCAGAAGTGTAGTCTTAAACCTTGGCAGAGATCAGCAACTGAGATCCAATATAATCTGGCAGGCAGAGGGGGCAATCGGATTAAGGTATGGTTCGAAACAGGAGTGGAAGCTTTCAGCTATCCAAAGCTAACCTCTTTTTCTAGGTTTCCCTTCTTCTGGATTTCTCTTCGTAGGACCTTCTGTGTCTCACAGCTGCAGAGACGTTGGTCTTCATGGCTTGGTATCACGGTGTGCCCGTGATCCTAGCGGTTGGGCAACATTGTTACGTCCGGTTTTCTCCTTGCACGGTTCTTATTGGTTATTGGGCTCTGGCTCAGCCCAGGGCTACCCTTTTTAAACTCTCACCTGTCATCTTTTCAGCGCCCTTTCATAGTGTACCTGTCCGTAGTGTTTGAGTTGCTGCTTGTTCCTGCTTCATGTATGACCCGACTCGCCTGACTTTGCTCCTGTGTTATTGCTTTCCGTTGCTGACTAGGACTGGCTGACTACCTCCGTGTGTACCAATCTGGTCTTGGCTGAGAACCTGCTCCGTTGCTGACAAGGACTGGCTGACTACCTCCGTGTGTTCTGACCTGGCTTTAGCTGAGTATCCAATTCCGTTGCGGACTAGGACTGGCTACTACCTCTGTGTTTACTGATCTGGCATTCTGGCTTCTGACCCGTCTGGGTGCGTACCCTGTGCTCCGTTACTCTTGCTCTCGCTACGCAGTGACTTCCGCTACAGCGCCTATTTGGCCTGTCATTCCCTAGGTCACCTGGGAGACTGTGTTGTGAGTAGCTCCGGTCACTTGCCAGTGTCCTAGCTGTGTTGCCTCCGCTATCCCTAGCATTCTAGGGACTCCGTCACTTGCCAGTGGTACTATTTGGGTTGCCTCCGCTATCCCTAGCGTTCTAGGGAGTCGGTCACTTGCCAGTGTACTATCTGGGTTGCCTCCGCTATCCCTAGCGTTCTAGGGACGCTGTCACATGCCAGTGTACTATCTGGGTTGCCTCCACTATCCCTAGTCTTCTAGGAAATTACCCTGCAGTTACCTACCGCCAGAATATGAGGGCCTTTCCGCAGTTTGGTACTGCTGTTGTTTGCTCTGTTCCAGTTACCAGTCGATGGATCAAGCCAACATAGTCCTACTGTATATTATTGCCTAAATATATTTCTGTCCATCCTGACCTGCGTCAGATTTGGGAAGTACCACTGTACTGTCCTTATCTGGACCCGAGTCGGGTGATTTTTACTTGCTGATTTATTATTCTCAATAAAGCTGATCTTAACCTTATCTAATTGCCTGAGTGTTCTTACTAAACTGTGACACTTGGCTTTTAAGGCCAACACCTTGAGAAACATTTTCTCTGCTTCTGTCTTTACCATTGTGATGAAGGTCTTCAAGCCGTTGTCATCCATGGCGTACCATAGCGTATGGTCCTTGGTTTTTATATATTGATTGGAGACCAAGGGTTGTGGCTGCATCCTCAATTGTCAAACAAGATCTAGCAGTCTTTTTGGTCCTGCACAGCTGTGTGGACGATTTGAGAGCAATCCAGACTACATAAGATTTTGAAGTTAGAAATCTTTCTTTTGGCTGCCATGGTGCTGCCCCGGCAGGTTGTTATTCCTCTTAAATATGCCTTTGCTTTCTCCGTCGTGCCTCATAAGCAGAGGGCCGGGAGTGCGGATCCAACATGTAGTCAATGATGGAACGTTATGCAGGATATCCACTAGAATTCAGCAAGAAATTGCATCTTTAGATCATCAAACATTCCATCAGACCCTCTGAAGACAAAAGGATTAAGAAAGTCATGCAGACTACAAGAAACACAAGCAATAGAAGAAGCCCTATGAAACACAAAAAAGCAGGTTATCTATTCAGTTCTATTCACAGTACCCAAATCATCGGGGATTACAGGCCCATCCTGGATCTGAAACTCATACATTTGTTCATACAACACTGACCATTCAAAATGGAGATAGTGTCTTTGTTGATCGAGCCCTTGCCAAGAGGTTCTTTCCTGACAAAGGTGGATTTAATTGATATATGTCAGACTAGTACACCAAAAGTTTCTAAGATTCTGAATAAAAAATGTTCCTCTTCAGTTCACAGCCCTGCCCTTTAGACTGTGATCAGCTCCCAGAGTTTTTAGAAAAAAATGGCAGCAGCCATGGAACAGTTGAGAGAGAAAAAGGGTTAGTCATAGTCCCTTATCTTGACAACCTTCTGATAGTCTCAGAATCAGAAATACTGGCCAGTGTATATACGTATTACACCATCTATCATCTGCAGTGACTGGGATGGTTAATAAACGCACAGAAAAGCCAGACTCGACCTTCACAGAATCTGTTTTTTCTGGGAATCAGGCTGAATACTATCAGCAGAAGAACTTTTCTATCAGCAGAGCGAATATCAAGAATTAGGAACAGTGTCAGAAGATTCATAACACAGAGGGTCTGCATACCAAAGGATTATATGCAACTGTTGGGAGTATTAACCTCTTCAGTGCAAATACTTCCATGGGCAAAACTGCACAAGGCCTCTGCATTTTCTCAGAATGTGGAACAAGAGCTAAAGGAGTACGTCTCAAAGGATTGCATTACCATCCAAAATAAAGAAGGATTTGACATGGTGGTTAAGCCTAAGCAATCTAAAATGTTAAGATCTCATAATGGATGCTGGCCAAAAAGGCTGGGGAGGATTATGGAATCTGGAATCGGCGCAGGGCATGTGGTCAAAAGAGGAATCCTCTCTCCACACAAATGTTCTGGAGTTAAGAGCGTTAATGAATTGGCTAAAGCCTTAAAAATCAGTTGCAACTGAAGCCAGTCTGAATCCAGGCAGACAACACGACAACCATCCTATATCTGATGAGTCAGGGCGGAATGAAGAACAGGAGAGCTGAGAAAATATTAAAATGGGAAGAAAGAAACCGCAGTCCATGTTCCGGGGAACATAATATACAAGCAGATTTCGTCAGCTGAAACCACTTGGATCAAGGAGATGGGTCTCTGAACCTCATAGTTCTGAAATGGGAAGACACTGAAATAGATCTGATTGCATCATGAGTAAACAGCAAGTGCAAGGTTATTTGGACAGATAGAAAGATCCTATGGCTCGGAGACAGGACACCTTGATTTATATATGTTATTACCAGCTGGCATACATCTTCCCTCCTATACTATTCTGATTATAGCAGAGGTCCTGAGAAGGATCAAGGGAAATGTAATTATGATAACCCCTTGATGGCCAAGAAGGGTGTGGTTTGCGGACTTGGTCAAAATATCAGTATACCAGCCCTGGACTCTGCCTTGCAGGAAGGATCCGTTATCTCAAGGGCCCCTGTGACATCAGAACCCAAGTTTTTTTAAATTGATGGCTTGGCGGCTGAGAGGAAATCATTGTCTTTCACTAACTACTCCAGTGATTAACACCATTAGCTCAGGAAGAAAAGCTTCAACTACTAAACTATATGGTGCAGTTTGTCTGTAAACCAGATACTGAAGGTTCTCCAATCAGATCACTAGAGCAGGTATTACTCCTGCCAAGCTTTTAGATTTCTTGCAAACAGGACTTAAACCAGCATCAATAAAGGTCCAGCTTTCCACAATCTTGGCCATCTTAGCAGTTTAACTTGTGAAGGATAATTTAATCAAAATATTAATCTTATCAATTGATAAGGCAAGACCCAGTATTAAGGACATAATTCCACCAATGGATCTTAATGTTGTTCAGAATCAACTTGCTAGATCTGACATTTGAATCTATTCAGGAAATCTAGATAAAAGCCCTAAAGGGATAGTAATACTTCGTTTTAGCTTTTATTTTATTTTGTAGGCATTAAAAAACATGAAGAACGATATAAGTCTTATCTCTCAAACCTTTATGGTTTGAGAGATATTCACAAGCAAAGTTTCCACTCCCGCCCCTTTTATCTAGTGTAAGCCATCTCTTCTCAGATGCGGAATGCAGTCCATAGACCAGACAGATTACAGCAGGGGACAATCTTCTTCCTATGAGAACAATGAAAGCCCTGCCCACCTTGACAGGTTTTTCCCTTATCTTAATTGAAGATTGTCCCTCTCTGCAGTCTACCTGGGCACCTCCCTTCTGATCTGGCTGAGCAGTGTTACATCAGTAAAAGGAGCGGGAGGGGGATAATTTATCATTGAATTACTCTTGAACTACAACTCTGACAGAATTGAAATAACACTCTCCAAAGTCCAATTAGTATGAAGATTAATTAGAGCTGCTTTTATTATGAAACATTAGTATCCCTTTAACATTAAAAAGTTTTTGTAACTGCAATCCTGTCCATAAGAAGGGTTAATTAGATCCAATCTTCCAGATCATACAACGTGGTCATACATCAGGTTAAGACAGTTATTAGGACAAAACTAACCTTCAGACCCAAAGTGGTATCTTCTTTTCATATCACTCAGGAGATCCTACCCTCCTTTTTTCCCAAATCCCAAGAAGAAGGATTGAGTTTTCCACAACCTTGATCTAGTAAGGTGCATATCCTGCTGTCTAGAGAGAGATCAAGAATTTAGGAAATCAGAAGTATTATTCATTCATTTCTATGAAAAGTTCAAGGGTACTGCTGCTTCAAAGGCATCTATTTCAAGATCGATATCAGACAAACATTTATAGATTTTGGATCTATACCACCAAGATCCTTGGCAGCAAAAGTGGGGGTTTCCATAGAGGATATATGCAAGGAGGAAACATGGTCTTCTGTTTCCACCTTCACTGATCACAACCAGCTGGATGTCCATGCGTCCTCATAAGCGAAGTTTGGAAGAAAAGTTCTCCAGGAAGTTATCAAACCCTGACTGGTAAGGTTGTTCCTTATTTAAAGTGTACTGTTGATATGAATGTCCCTCTCTAGGGACATTGCTTTGGTATGTCTCATTGTTGTGGGTAAGTGACACAGAAGAAAGGGTAAAATTTACTTACCAATATTTTCTTTTCTTCTGTGTCCCTTCCAAAGCATTCCCTACCCTTTATCATGTCTTCTCCTCTATTTTCAGCTTGGATAAAAGTAGACTGCCAGACCTAGTCTGTGACCTTCTTAAATACCTAAACTGATTGATCCTACACCACTGAGAGGTGGAAACAATACCCACAATGCACTGGAATGCATTGGCCCCGTGAAAGGGACACAGAAGAAAAGAAAATAGTAAGTAAATGTTACCCTTTCTCTTCAGTTGATGGCTTGAAGATAGGTTATAATTGTGATTGTCCTGGTTCAGCATACAACCTACATGATCCGACATGTAAGACCTACCAGTACAATCTTCCTTTCAGAAAGGAAACACTGCGGAACACTTAGGGTCTTTCCCTAAGTGAAAAGGGTAATCCAGACGTGGACCCCTTGCTCTCAGTGCCTAGGGAAGCCAGCTGACGAGGCCCAAATAAGGCCGAAACGTACGTCTGGGGTTAGCTGTTTTTTCTGTGCAGAGGGGACTTGCCCATCATTTTGGTACTGGACCGCCCTTATGGGTGGGATTAGTCTAATATGTATTTGGAAATTTCTCCTCTGTAATGGTACTAGAGAGCTAAAATGTGATGCTCTTGTGCGGTGACTAGCCAGAGGACAGGCCATTGTGCTTTTCTTCGTGCTCAGAGCCTCTCACATCATTTTTGGCTTGTTCAAGCTGGTATATTACCAACGTTATCTCTGCTTCTTGAAGACATTTCCTATCCTTTTATCCATTATAGCGTTAAACAATGCAGTCTTGCCTAACAAGTGCAAGCTTCATACAACCTGGTTCTAGTACCCTCTGGTAATCACAGATCTACACATGCTACCATTAACACCATAAACATGCATACTAGCCCATTGATTTCTATGGGATCAGCCAACCTGAGCCTGATAGATGGGAATGGCGGAGTGCCAAATATGCACTTTCAGCCATTCTGATTGATGATACCCCAAAGGGTTGCACCTGTTGACTGTTTGCTATAGAATGAAATAGAGTAACTTTCTGGACACTGGGTGGTACTGTTGCTAACAATTTTTTATATGTATTTTACTTGCGAGCGCGCACACACACACAAAAATATGTATTCTTTTTTGACAGTAAAATTAAACCTTTTGAACCGTGATAACATTTCTGAGTGAAGCAGGGACTGCCAGTTTTTACTTTGCAGAAAAAGACCTACAGTAAAAAGACCTTCGCTAAAGTATAATAAAAGTTTACTGTTTATTTAAGTAGGTGATTTGGCAACCTGGGGCCCATCCATCTGTTCGAGTAGTTAGAGGACTGCAGGATTCCATCCCTGCATTAATTCATAGGAGATTTTAATTTATCCCATAACCCTAAATACCACTGGAAAACAACTTTATCCAATTAAAATGAAATGAAGACATAGCCGTGCTGATCCACATATAACTCCTGTCTGTTTCATTCGGAGCTGCTAGTCCAATGTGTTTAACACTTTCACCATTTACAAGATATGTGTGGACTTTTTGCTCCGCTCTTATATACCAATTTTTTTTTTCCCAAATTACAGGATGAATTCTGGTCTTGTAGTTTTAAACCTCACACTTATTAGTTTTGCATCTTTGCTTGTGTCTTATTGATTTATAATATTGTAGTGTGAGCCACAGACTCGGGTTGCTTTCAGCCCACGTACCAGCCTAGTTGTTTAACGTTCCAGCTCCAACAACAGCTACCAAGACTACTGACATAGGAGCAGACATGATAATTATACAATTATAATTTTTTTGTGCTTTTCTTCAAAACAAGTGAATCTATCCTATGAGAACACTAAACTAAAAAACATTAAATTTTACTTTCAGATCCAGAATGTGTCTTGAACAATAACTGTTTTACCCAGAATGAGAGAGGACTAAAGCTGGTTGATGACCGTTCATCCCAGGAGACTCTGAGAAACTGTGACACAGTGCCAGATATCGATGTCAATTTACATAAAGAATCAAATATCACAGATTTTCAGACTGAACACACAGGGACGGAATGCTTCCCTACTCTTAATAATAATCACCAGAATTGGAAAAACAAATGTCAGGAGCCTGTCTCATATTGGACAATTCACAGAGCAAAGAACCCGATTCAGTGCAATGTATGTGGGAAATCATTCTCAGCCCCTTCCCAATTTATTATACATCAGAGAACACACACAGGAGAAAAACCCTATAAGTGTTTTGAATGTGGGAAAGCTTTCACCAGAAGCTCAAGTCTTGCTGTACATCAGAGAATTCACACAGGAGAAAAACCGTATAAGTGTTCAGAATGTGGGAAATCTTTCATCTGCTCATCTGAGCTTGTTAAACACAGTAGAGTTCACACAGGAGAAAAACCATATACGTGCTCCGAATGTGGGAGAACTTTCACCAGAAGCACAAATCTTGTTGTACATCAGAGAGTTCACACAGGAGAAAAACCGTATAAGTGTTCAGGATGTGGGAAATCTTTCGCCTGCTCTTCTGATCTTGTTAAACACCGTAGAGTTCACACAGGAGAAAAACCATATAAATGCTCTGAATGTGGGAAATCTTTTGGCCAAAGAGCAAATCTTCTTTCACACAAGCGAATTCACACAGGATAAAAAAAACATGTGCTTGTCTGGAACGTGAGAAGCCTTTTGGCCAAAGATCATATCTTGTACATCAGGGGACTGACAGAGGAGGAAAACATTTGTGTTTCGAGTGTTGGAAATCATTTCAAAGTTCAAGTTTTCAAAGCCTTCAGAAACTGCACATCAAGAAACCATTTTGTTCTGATTGTACCAATTATTCAGATAAACTGCTCTTTTTAAATATATAATGTACAATTTAGGAATGAAAAGTTTGATTGCACCTCACGTGAGGAACATTTCTTATACTGACCATTTCTACTTGGGTAACCAAGAACACACTCAAAGAGTAAACCACTTGTGTTCGAAAATGGTTTACCCTGCACTTTATTTTAACCCTTTGAGTGCCAGAGGGGTTGGATACCTCTCGGGCATTCAAAGTGTTAAACCTTTAAAGTCCTAGGAGGAAAAATGTGGTTGTCCTAGTTTTGGGAGACGTTTTACGTCTTCATGGAAATCTCCTACAGCAGAGACTAAACATGGGATTGTGGGGGAAAAAAAATATTAACCAAAATTTAACATATTAAACAATAGCAATAAAACACGGAACACATAGTTAAAATTAGCAAGAACAGAACTTTCTTTCCTGTCGATTCCTTTCCCGTGATGGTTTTCCTAGGTGCAACATGGAATTTCTTACCTTTATTGTTGATGTTGACTACATTTGCTTAAGCATCAGTCTGTTGAAACATTGGGGATGATGGGGTGGGAGCTGTTTTTACCTTCCCGGTTTTCTGTTCAACCTGAGATGTATAGCTCTCAAGCGGTCAACATGTGGAGACCATGAAGCAAAACGAACTACCTTGTGAGAAAATTCTATCCTAATTCTTAGCTAATTGCTGTTCATCAATATGCAGCTCTTGTTTCCTCACTTAGTATTTACTTGACTCATAGATGCAGCACTTATTTGTAATGTTCCTTTAGTGTCTGGGCCCTTAACCTCTTGGTTATATAACAAGAAGAGAACACTGGCAGTGTGTGAAAATGCAATATTAGGCTTTACTTGTGTGGATAAAACAGCAAAGATTTAGAACACATCAGTTACTTGAAACAACAGCCAGCAGAGAGAGAGAGAGAGAAAAGGAAGTGAGTTGAAGAATAAGTGAGCAAACAGAACTTCCTTCCTGTGACTATACCAACAAGTTCACATGCATATTACAAACCTTACTCTGAACTGCACAGTGCCATCTACAGCTCAAGTTCTATATATTGTGGTAAGGTCACGTCAGACCTTCAGGACAGCCAGGAGGTTGTAACTTCAATGCAATTTATTGTAAATGGCAACAACAAAAGAAAAGTCCCTTTCCACTTTTAGGGTATGCTTCCCCTTTAAATCAATCAATCATTGACACCAAATAAAAAGTACAGAAATAAACAGGCCTACTCCTTTCAGGAGGCTAACTCACAGTAGTTCCCTCACTACCAGTTACTGACCCAGCTCCTCTGGGTTCCAGTACAAAAAGTAAAATAAGCAGACATGCAATCTTTTTCAGTTCAGAAGCTTTCTCACCACTCCTTGGTTTCAGAGGCAGACAGAAAGCTTGCAGGTCTCCAAACACACTATCCCAGTGCAGCCTGACCCCAAACACACTATCCAAGTGCAGTCTGACCACAAACACACTATCCAAGTGCAGTCTGACCCCAAACACACTATCCAAGTGCAGTCTGACCACACCCTGCTGTTTCACGTCTACTATATAGGTCTGAGCTAATTAACCAAGAGCAGATGTTCTAGCAAGGGAAAAACGTAACCATTAAATAGCCGGGCAAACTGCTGCTTGTATCCTACATGGTCCCGGACTATATCTATCTATCTATCTATATATATATATATATATATATATATATATATATATATATATATATATATATATATATATAATATTACAGAGAGAGATTTATTTATTATACAGTACATGCTGTTGTATTTTCCAGCAACATACGCGTAAGTTTACCAACCATGTTCTTCTAGAGACTAGATGAACCATATCCTCAAGATGGAAACAAGAGCACACAGTCATACTCTCACTACTCACACACTTCCTTCATCTTTTAATTAAATCCAACTTTTTTCAAGTCTGGGCCACCCAATATATATATATATATATATATATATATATATATATATATATATATATATATATATATATATATATATATATAGTTATAAATCTTAATGTAATGCCTCATCCTAATTCTTCCCAGGACAAGTGCATTTTCTCCATGTAACACAGTATAAATAATCCTAGTGGTGGGACCCCATCACACTGATAAAAGCTTTCCCATTTAGTACCTACCTTTTTAAATAGAAAATCGGATATCTGTGATTTATATTTTGTTTTAATCCTTTAAGGACCAGCGTTGTGAATAGTGAATTGCACATTAATTCTTTGCACAACCTTCTGATTATTAAAGGGTTAAGCTCTGCTCTCTTTTGGAACCATAGTTCTTGTTTGCCTTGTGAATATTATTTGTATATGTTACATTACCATGCTCAACTTGTTCTTACCGTTTACATTGCCATTTCTGTGTATGAAGATAAAAATGGAAAATTAGAAAATATAGAAACATGATTTGAAATATGACTTGTAATGGAAACTTACTGTATATACAATCTCATACAGTAAACCAATTTCATTTTAAATGGACCTGTTACTTACAGAGCTTTTGTTTACATTAAATATACCTTTTCAAATTACCCATACCTTGTGCTTTTTTGGTTTCTACTCAATTCAGTGGTTTTAGAGTTTTTTGGTTTTGTAGTTGGGGAATCTAACCTATTTGTTCTCTTATAAACCTGCATCATAGATTACATCTTCAGAAAATCGCCTCTCCATCTTCCTAGGCCCCTCTCACAAGACTGCAGTGGTACTGTGTTGGTTATGTTGCCCTGAATGAAGGGTCCTATGATGGGCGATGGTGCCTTTAACTCTGGTGACAATAGTCTTTTGAGTATGCACGAAGGTCCAGAATGCTACTGCATTTCCTCAGGAACAGTACATTTGCAGGTACACATGACTGCTGATGGGGGTTGGGATGCTCCCCACAAACTCCAGTGAATGGCTGACCTATATGGGCCCCAGACAGTAATATTGGCTGCCACTTAAGTGAGCCTGCCATCAAACATGCTTATCCTTCATTTGGATCGGTGAGGGAATGCAGGGAACATGTGAGTGAAAGGGTTTCAGAACTGTCACAGTTCTACTGCTTTTGTGAAAGAGCCCTTGGGCTGCTAAGACATTTCATTGTCCACCAGAGGGTTGGAATAAATTATTAAGGAGGAATAATCCAACAGATCCTTTCAAAATTGTGATGTAACAATCTATACTAGATCACATTGATACAGCTGTGTACTGTAGGACTGTGATGTAACAATCTATACTAGATCACACTGATACAGCTGTGTACTGTAGGTCTGTGATGTACAATCTATACTAGATCACACTGATACAGCTGTGTACTGTAGGATTGTGATGTACAGTCTATACTAGACCACACTGATACAGCTGTGTACTGTAGAACTGTGATGTAACAATCTATACTAGATCACACTGATACAGCTGTGTACTGTAGAACTGTGATGTAACAATCTATACTAGATCACACTGATACAGCTGTGTACTGTAGGTCTGTGATGTACAATCTATACTAGATCACACTGATACAGCTGTGTACTGTAGAACTGTGATGTAACAATCTATACTAGATCACACTGATACAGCTGTGTACTGTAGGTCTGTGATGTACAATCTATACTAGACCACACTGATACAGCTGTGTACTGTAGAACTGTGATGTAACAATCTATACTAGATCACACTGATACAGCTGTGTACTGTAGAACTGTGATGTAACAATCTATACTAGATCACACTGATACAGCTGTGTACTGTAGGTCTGTGATGTACAATCTATACTAGATCACACTGATACAGCTGTGTACTGTAGATCTGTGATATAACAATCTATACTAGATCACACTGATACAGCTGTGTACTGTAGGTCTGTGATGTAACAATCTATACTAGATCACACTGATACAGCTGTGTACTGTAGATCTGTGATATAACAATCTATACTAGATCACACTGACACAGCTGTGTACTGTAGGACTGTGAGGTAACAATCTATACTAGATCACACTGATACAGCTGTGTACTGTAGATCTGTGATGTAACAATCTATACTAGATCACACTGATACAGCTGTGTACTGTAGATCTGTGATATAACAATCTATACTAGATCACACTGATACAGCTGTGTACTGTAGAACTGTGATGTAACAATCTATACTAGATCACACTGATACAGCTGTGTACTGTAGGACTGTGATGTAACAATCTATACTAGATCACACTGACACAGCTGTGTACTGTAGGACTGTGAGGTAACAATCTATACTAGATCACACTGATACAGCTGTGTACTGTAGATCTGTGATGTAACAATCTATACTAGATCACACTGATACAGCTGTGTACTGTAGATCTGTGATATAACAATCTATACTAGATCACACTGATACAGCTGTGTACTGTAGGTCTGTGATGTAACAATCTATACTAGATCACACTGATACAGCTGTGTACTGTAGATCTGTGATATAACAATCTATACTAGATCACACTGATACAGCTGTGTACTGTAGAACTGTGATGTAACAATCTATACTAGCCATGATAACAGTCTCAGTCCATCCCTGATAATAATAACAACTAGTATTTATATAGTGCCTTTCTCCCAGTGGGACTTACGGCCGTTCTCGGAATGAACCAAATCGGCATCTGAATAATAGATGTTTTTATTAGCCAATGGTACTCATTTATCGACCTTTGGTATATTTCTGGACCTAACTATTTAATTTTTAAAATGCCAAACCCCACTCCCAAACGTAATTTTATACAATACGAAGTGCAGTCAATTGTTTTTTTTGTTTGTTACTGCGGCATTATCTGGAAAACTGACCCAGCACACTTTCCTTTCAAAATTTCCTCCCCCCGCCAATATAAAAAAAAAAAAAAAAAAAAAAAAAAAAAAAAAAAGCAAAAACACAAAAAAGGTGCAGAGTGTGCTACAGCAATTGGAAAAGGGCAGAAACAACATTCTACTGTCCTGATTGCCATTCCCAACCTGGGCTCTGCATTGGAAACTGCTTAAAGGGATAGTAATGTTTCATAATAAAAGCAGCTCCAATTAATCATCATAGTATTTGGACTTTGGAGAGTGTTATTTCAATTCTGTCAGTTGTAGTTCAAGAGTAATTCAATGACAAAGTGTCCCCCTCCCGCCCCTTTTACTGATGTAACACTGTTCAGCCAGATCAGAAGGGAGGTGCCCAGGTAGACTGCAGAGAGGGACAATCTTCAATTAAGATAAGGGAAAAAGCTGAAAAACTTGTCAAGGGGGGGAAGGGCTTTCATTGTTCTCATAGGAAGAAGATTGTCCCCTTCTGTTATCTGTCTGGTCTATGGACTGGATTCCACATCTGAGAAGAGATGGCTTACACTAGGTCAAAGGGGCGGGAGGGGAAACTTTATCATTCAATTACTCTTGACTACAACACTCACAGTAATGAAATAACACTCTCTGTGGCTCAAATACTATGAAGATTAATTGGAGCTGCTGTTTTTGTGAAACATTAATATCACTTTCAGCAGAATCACACAGCTGCAGTGATGTGAAGATTTAACCCTTTGAGTGCAAGAGGGGCACTGAACGAATTGCTTGGCAATGCATTGCGTGCCTCTCAGTCGCTCAAGGGGTTAACAGTTAAAGTTTAATTTTGTGGCAACATTTTTCTCTTGAAATATCCCTTTTTCTTCTTTTAAACACATCTCTCCTTAGATCGAACACTATGAAAAATATAATGGGAAGCAAATTCCATGTCTGAATTGGGAAACGTGCAGGTTCCAAAACTGTCCCAGTAGCTTCCCCAAACCCTGACAAACCTATGCAAATGGGGTATTGCCGTACTCAGAAGATGTAGCTGAACACTAATCCGTGCAATCTCCAAATATCCTGTGTGTGAAAGCCGCAGTAACACTGAATAGAAGTGTGAAAAAGGCAGATTATAGTTTTTTCTTACTGTGGGTGTTTGCAGGGATTGATGGTAAAGTGGTTGTCTGAAAAATGTGAAAATGGACCTAGAGTTGTATAATTTTCAAATATATACGTTTTTAGGAGAAATTTTTAAAGTGGTACACCTCTCCAAATGAGACCTGGCACCAGTTAATTAAAGGGGAACTACCACCCCACACAAACTTTATCTGAATCCAGTCCCCATCTGGCGACTAGCTGCTTAGTAGCGCTAGTTGCCAGAATTATTACCTTATTAAATAGATTTCTCCTCTCTTCCCCGACTAACAGGCAGGACGCAGTGCGGACATCTTGCCATAGTGACGTCCGCGTGCCTGCTCTGTCAGTCCTAGCTGGGTCTAGGAGGCGTTGCTATGAGCCGGCCAGCTCCAAAAGGGACTGTGACAGTGCAGGCGCACGGGTGTCACTATGGTAAGATGTCCGTGCTTCCTGCTACTGTCATCCTCGGAACAACTTTAAAATCTGTTAAACCAGGTAATAATTCTGGCGACTAGCGCTACTAAGCAGCTAGTCGCCAGATGGGGACTGGATTCAGATAAAGTTTTTGTGGGAGGTGGTAGTTCTCCTTTAAGCTGTGAAAATTACATGTCTGAAAATGGAAATGCGCATGTTCCAAATTGGGCCCCGTAGCTTCCCCAAACCCTGACAAACCTGTGCATACGGGGCATTGCTGTACTCAGAAGATGTAGCTAAACACTAATCAATGCATTTATTTAGTTTATTTTAAGTCTTCAAATATCCTTTATTTGAAATCCATAGCAGTGTTGTAATGTAAGAGTGAAAAATGCAAACAAAAAAATAAAAAATATTACAATTAACTATTTTCGTAAAAAAAAAAATAAAAAAAAATAAAAAAATAGCTGCATGAGAAACTCCAAAATTCTACTGCTGAATTATCATACATTTCAGAAACAAGCATTTCTATGTTCTGACTGTCATCTAAGCTATGATCCTCACGTGCCAAATTTTGAAAAATTACAGCTTGGAAATAATGGTATTCATCTTGTAATATTTACCTGTAAATGTGAAAAAGACATTGAAATCTTAGAGTAATTAAAGTAAATGAATATGTTTGGGGGTTCTTTTTAATCAAATTAAATGATGGGTTAGCCATGAAAATGTGATCTCAAAAGCAAGTCCTACTTATGCTTAAAAAACGGTATATAAATTGTGTGGGTGTACTAAATGAATTAGAGGGAAAATATAGTTAAACAATGATGTACTAAAAAGTAAAAAAATGCTCTTGTACTCTAGTGTAAAAAAAACAAAACAAAAAAACCTTGTCATTAAGGGGTAAATAGTTTAAAAAAAAAAAAAAAAAAAAAGTAAAGTGCTGGTGAAAGTTTTTCTGATAGACTCACCACTTAATAATTATGGTAAATATATGCAATCAATCACTTATTTGTTCATTTCCTATAGATGGATCCAGTAACAGTAATGCCCCAGAAAGACATCTTATCCATCCTTACTCACAGGATTGTACAGAGGAATATAACAGGACCACACAGGATTATCAGGTAGATAACTGAGGGTTTAGAAATCTTATGAGGAAAGTGTCTAATATCACACAGGACATGCAGGTCACGGCTCCATGTCTTACATTACTCTGGGGGAGATGCACTAAGATTTGATAAGATGCCAGGTCAGAGATATTGTGGCATATTTGCTTAATTACATCTCAACATATGCATTAAAATACGCTTGTCATCATGTACTTGTGAATGCACAGAAAACACATCAACATTGCCATGCTGTCTCAATGCATACACCAGGTTTATGATTTTGCAGTGTCATCTTTAACAATAGTTCCATAATGAAATGCAGCTTAATTAGCCATTGGATGTGTTTATATGTTAACGGGGCACTTCGCCACATGCACTGAGTTTCGATAGCTGCCTCTGCTTTTCACCAATCAGCTGATTCAAGTAAACCGAGAACTTGCAAGGCACTCAACTTGCATTGCGTGGTTCCTCGTTAGTCCTCTGTTTAAAGGGATAGTAATACTTCGTTTTAACTTTATTTTTTTTGTAGGCATTAAAAAAACATGAAGAACGATATAAGTCTTATCTCTCAAACCTTTATGGTTTGAGAGATATTCACAAGCAAAGTTTCCCCAACCGCCCCTTTTACCTAGTGTAAGCCATCTCTTCTCAGATGTGGAATGCAGTCCATAGACCAGACAGATAACAGAAGGGGACAATTTTCTTCCTATGAGAACAATGAAATCCCTGCCCCCCTTGACAAGCTTTTCAGGTTTTTCCCTTATCTTAATTGAAGATTGTCCCTCTCTGCAGTCTACCTGGGCACCTCCCTTCTGCTCTGGCTGAACAGTGTTACATCAGTAAAAGGGGCGGGAGGGGGATACTTTGTCATTCAATTACTCTTGAACTATAACTCTGACAGAATTGAAATAACTCTCTCCAATGTCCAAATACTATGATGATTAATTAGAGCTGCTTTTATTATGAAACATTACTATCCCTTTAAATAAATTAGCTGATCAGTGGTAGCCTTCAGATCAGCTGTTGCAATAAGTATGGAACAGTGGAGAAGCTGTTGTATTTAACAGCCTCTCTGCTGTTTTCTCAGTTTATGAATAAACTTTTTTAAAGGGATAGTATTGCTTACATTTAATTTTAATAATATAGAGATTAAAAATATGAATAGAATGAGGTATGTCTCATCTCTCAAATTTGTATAGTTTGACAGATCGAAGCATCTAAAGTTTCCGTTTCACAAGAAGTTTGCTATCTATTCAGCAGAGCTGAAAATAGCGCGATAAAGAAATACTTCATTGGAACGGTCTACAGAGTGTGCTTGCAAACCAGGCACACTTTGTAGACCATTCCAGTGAAGTATGTATTTCTATATCGCTCTATTTTGGCTCTGGTGAAGAGCCGCAGGACAGTCCGGGACCAGAATCTGCTTCTCTCAGCTAGATGGCAGACTTCTTATGAAACTGAAAGGTACAAAATGGTTTGTTGAGAGCAGTGTGGCCTATATGGAGCCATGGATTCAACCCTTTCAAACACCTTTAAGATGATTTGAAACTCTGACTGCGAGCCGACATTAGTGCCTGACCTCTCTAATTATCGTGTGGCTGAAAGGAAGGAAATGTTCCAACATATTGTGAAAAATCTTTATATTAATTCCCATGTATTTTTTTAATGAGATGTTTGATGAGCACCTATTCACATACTCTTGGACATGTAGTGCATCTTCTCTTACCTCTGGAACATAGGAACCATGAGGTAAATTTCCCTGCTTCGTAGAGAAGGCCACTTCAAAAAAGGTATTGCCTTTGAAATGGATATTCCACTCTTCTCTCCATGTTTACCTCCTGCCCCTCAGTTTCAAGTGACCTTCGGAAAAGGGCAAGCTGCAGGCACGTGCACACATAGACAGCAAGGGGGGGCTTGAGCACCTGCCCTTTTTGTCCAATGAGCCCTCGTGCCTTTTTTTTAAATATATATTTTGAATAAATAAATAAATAAATAAATATGAGAAGTGCTCTTTTATTCATTTGAGCCCCTGCCCCACAAAATGTCTGTGCACGTCCCTGGCAAGCTGTCACTGTTCCCTTAGTTTGTAGACTTCATTTTTTTTTTCTGCTTAAGTAATGGGTTGTATAATCCCTCTTTAGGTGGGCTTCCGTTAATTGGCTTCCCTGGAGTTGGACTGAGCAGTTTACTGGTATATGTCTGGACCATCTCCTGTCGGGATTGACTTTATTATAACTTTGTACCTCACTACTGAACTCCGAGGTTATTTACTAAAGTCTGAAGACTGCCAAATTAACCATTTGAGTGCTATGGTCTTATCTCTTATGTCCCTTATTACATGGAACCCACTGAGATGTGGTGGTCTTGCCTCTTTTATACCCTGTACTTCTCATTCTCTTGCATCCTATTTCGTATGGGCTTTTTAACACTTTCTGTTCTTGAACGTTTTGGTTGCATTTTTGTAAATGGGCTTTCGGCTTCCATTAGAGCAGATAGCCTTATTCCAGTTATTTTCTTGCCTTTTGCTAGGTATTTATGTGTTTCAGCTTTATTTCTGTTATGTCTTAACTTTTATCATATGTGGCCCCTGCATGGCAGCCATCTTTGTTTTATAGAAGTGCATGGAGAATCTTTTCAGGGACATGTCTTTGCACTTGTTTCACTAACGTGGGTCAGAGTGGACTCAATATGAACCGCTGGACTTGTTCTGTTGTATGGTCAGGGTGGGGTCAATGTTCAGAACATTTACATTTGCTGTCTTTCAGCAGATTTGAGAACTACCGTTTGTTGGGCTTATGCAATCCCCTTTTTCCCAGGCTTTTTGGATCTGTCAGGATGGTGCTTTGGCAGCCATCTTTTTCGTTGCAGAACAGGCTACCTCTGTGAATGGAAACTTACTGGAACTTACACTGAGAAGAGATGGCTTAACAGAATTATAGCAGCAAGCTTCTTTATTCTGTAAATGGTGTACAGATAATGGAACCCAATACAAATCCAGAGAGATGGCTGTGTAGGCAGTAGCAGTGGATACAGAGTAAGACTGAGCAACAGGTGACTGCAGGGGTACACAAAGTTTATATCTTATACAGGTATATGGCTTGTACAGGGTTAAGCTGAACAGACTGCTGAAGGCAGTAGGCAGAGGTACACAGGTGTATAGTTTGTACAGGGATAAAGCTGAACAGTCTGCTGAAGGCAGTAGGCAGAGATGCACGGTGTATAGCTTGAGGGCTAGATGAGACTTACTCAGAAGCAGAGAAGGCAAAGACAAAAGTCCAACAAACAAAGCCAAAGGGGGGAAATCCAAGACAATGGTCAGGCAATTCTAGGTCTGGGACAAATGGAAGGTCAAAATGGAAGTCAAGGATCAGGACCCAGGTACAGAGAAGAGGAATCACTTAACACCACTAAAGGTCCAGTACAACTGAGCCCTGAACTATTGGCAGCTTCCTCTATAGAAAGGTATGGTGTGTGGTATCATCATGTGTGCGCTGTTTTGACATTCCTACGTTCAATGCATGCCTCTAACGTCAATCTCCTTGTCAATTGATGCTAAAGATGGCTTTTTCTTGGCAATTGTCTCTGTCCAGAGGATAACTGAGGTGCAAGCCCGGTCTTGCAAGCCTCTTTCTCTGGTGTTTCACCAGGATAAGGGGGTCCTTTGTATTTCTCAGGAGTTTCTTCCTAAGGTTGTCTTAGAGCTCCACATCAATCAGGAGATTGTTGTGCCTTCTTTTTCCCCTGACCCATCGTCCACTCAGGAGAGGGATCTCCACCTGTTGGATGTTGTACATTGCATTAAGTTTTATGTGTATTACACAAAGCCTTTTCATAAGGTTGACTCTTTTTGTCATCCCTGAGGGTCCTATGGCGGGGGTCAGGCTGCATTCATGGTAACCGTTGTGTCTTTGATTAAGGCAAGCATATGAGATTAGGAAAAAACTGGTTCCCTTCAAGATCACATTAGATTCCACTGGATCTGTGGATACTTCTTTGATCTTCAAAAACGAGGCCTCTGTTGAACATCTGTGCAAGGCTGCAACTTGGTCCTTCTTGAATACTTTAACCAAACACTACCAGGTCAGTGTCTTTGCTCCCGCTGAGGCCAGCTCTGGTCGGAAGTTCCTTCAGGCAGTCTTACCTGTTTAGGGATCTACCTTTTCTCTTTTCTTTTCTCTGCTGCCAGTTGTTGTTTAGTAGTTTTTTGAGCCTAATGGCTCTCGTTTGATGTGATTTGTTAGTTCAGTGACCGTTGACACCTACAGTTATTCAGATCCAAAATACACCTAGGAAACTCTGGTATCATGGGGATGTGTGGGCAGTCTTTTTTCCTTGCCCTCCCCATAACCTGGGATGCTTTGGTATATCCCCATGGTACTTTTATTCCATCTTGGACGTAAGAGTAAATAGAATTTCAGTGTATCTTACCTGTGAAATCCTTTTTTGCTTTAGTCAATATTGAACTTGGGTCTCCCGCCCAGAGAAAAACCTCACTTGCGTTGCTTTCTCGGGCAGGGGTGTCCTCTTAGGGTCTTAGTTTGGTGAGATTTTCTTTTCTTCTTACTTGCTTATTTCTCTTGCTGTGGCTATTGTCACATGAATTCTGGGAAATGGGTGTGGGGTTGAGCTGGATAAAGAGGAAACTGTCTCCACCAGTGTCTCTTGTGATGGGCCGTGCCCTCCAGGAGGAATGACTCAACCCCCATGGTACCTGTGTTCCATATGGACGAAATAGAAAAAGATTTAACAGGTAAAAACACTAAAATCATATTTTAGGATTTCGGCAGTGGCCTTCTTTTGATCCTCTTATCATCAGTTCCTTTTGTCTTCTGTGTTTGTTCTGGCCATTGTCTGTCTTGTGGATGGCTGAGCTTCAGGTCTTGTTTCTGGTCTTTCACCCAGTTGGAGTGGTCTTACGAACTCTTCGTTTTTTTTTTGGTTGTCCATGGTTGTCTTAGATTTTCACATCAAGCAGTGAGATGTCCTTCGTTCTTTTTGTCTGTCTCTTTCTAATAGGAGCAGGATTTTCATCTTTTGCATGAGGAGATCAGCTGAACAGAGACCCCAAGAAGACCCCTCTTCCTGGGTACTAAAGCCAACTTTTTCTTTTCTCCTGTGTTCCACATGGACTAAGAGAAAAGGATTTAAGTATAGGTTCACTAAAATCCTCTTTTTGTGTTCTTTTAAAAATATATAGTGTGTGGGTGGTTTATATCTAATTATTTTTGTACCTGCACATAAACACACAAATCTTGGTGTTTTAGGAAGCAGAGATAAAACTTAAAACCATAAGTGTTTCTCAAGTGGAACAAAACAAAAAAATGCAATACAGGAGAGTTTAAAGCAGAACTACCACCCCTGAATAAATTTTGTTCCAAATAAATACCCATCTGGTGACTAGCTGCTTAATAGCGCTAGTCGCCAGAAATATTACCTGGTGTTTGAGAAATGTACACAGTTCCCGGACTGACAGCCAGGAAACAGTGCAGACATCGTCCCATAGTGATGTAAAGATGTCTGCATGGTTTCCTGCCTGTCAGTCTGGGAACAGCGTACAACTCTCAAACACCAGGTAATATTTCTGGCAACTAGCGGTACTGAGCCGCTAGTTGCCAGATGGGTATTTATTTGGGAGAAATTTATTCAGGGGTGGTAGTTCCATGTAATTTTCACATTGTTTAAATAAAAAAATTTTCCTGGATGAAACATTTTGGTCATGTTAGTGGTATCTTTAGAAAGTGCAGGGCCTGCTGAAAAGTACAAATGGTGTATGACCTGTCGGGTGTTCACAGAAAAGCACCAAAATTGTCTTTTGACTAGAACCTGCAACAAAAGTGTGATTTGCGTTCTTGGCATTGGTTCTGGGTTGAAAAGGCTTAGTAGGTAAGTGGTCAAGGATGTGTTCTTACCAGGAAATACTTACAAAACCTGTGTTCTTCATGGAGAAACCTCTTGCAATGTCAACCGTATCCTTGCAGTGATATACGAGAGAGCTATCTAGATATATTTGTTTTATTTTGTGCTTGTAAGAGATTTTTTACAATTATGGCCCTGCAAACGTTTTTTAAACTAAGATCTAGCCCTCGATAACAGCAAAAATAATCAACCACTGCTGTTGAAGCAGCAGAGAGAAAGGAAGAGAGAATGGTTGTAATTCAAAGTTTGAAATGAATGGCCAGCTTAGAATTGCAACAGGCCTGTTTTACCAGCTGTCAGTCTGTGTTTGGGTATTGGGAGGAAGTTAGGATTTCATCAAGGACCAAGGCTCTCTCTCTGGAATTTCTGATAAAACATGACCTTACAATAATGTAAAGTATAACGTATGGTTGGAATGTAAAGTACTAATGTGACACTTGATATTTTAACACAGATGGAAGCAGGAGAGGTGATATTTCCCCAGCAGTGTAAGGAGGAGCAAATACCTACAGACATCAAAACAGGTAAGCGATACACACAAAATAACGGACTGCTGACTTCATACAATATACATTGAAGTTTTACCGAGTATATAAAGCAATGTAAGTCATGCACAGCCTTCTCTTGCATGAAACAAAACAAAATATAACAGTATTCAGGGGAACAGCATAAAGGGCACAAGTGAAAGAAAAGCAGAGGATGGAGGCTCGCTAACCATGGATAAAATCCAAAATAAAGACCTAAGGAGAACTATACCCTAGAAATAGGGGACTTTTTTATTTAACAGGTTATCTTATTTTATGTTGGTGTGCTTCATATTGCAGTTAGCTGTATATATTTGTATATTTTTGGTTGGATCTGCCATTTCCTGTAGTTTGTGATCTCTGTTGAAATTTGCATCTTGGTCACAACTTCTCAAAAAAACACTGGGCTTCAATACACCTGGACGACTCAGAAGGGTTTTCAGTCTTTATCAGATTGTAAGTTGGCACAAGTAGCGGTAAACTACAAAAGAAATCAAATCCAAATACGGAAAAATATACCAGTAGATCTAACTGACTGATTTATGAAGGACACTTTCATAAGTAAACAAATCTGTTAAATTAAGAGACGCTTATTTCTAGGGTATAGTTCCATGTTATTAACACACTATTTGCATGGTTTACATTCAGCGTGTATATTTACTGAGGTATTGTATGTTAAAGAGGAAATAATGTCACCTGAAGTCACCATTATCATATTATGGCAACAACATTCTAATGGTCCTCATGAATTTTGCCGTTGGAACTTTATTTAGGAAAGAACATTTTCAGTCAGTCTTCTGTGATGTCCAAGGTGTCCATGGAGGAAGAGATGACCGTTGCTCACAGGATATAAACTGTGAAAATTGCATGTGATAATATTAATCCTCAGAGGACTAAATAGATGTGCAACATATAGCTTTAGTTAGGTTCCTGCACTCTGCCTACTTCAGTTTGAATATATTACCGTTAACTGTCATGTCCGCCTCCATGGACATAAGAAATGAAGAATCCTCCAGACTCATGAAAACTCCTTTAACTGTTTGAGTGCCCGATGGGTACAGAAAGCATTGCTCTGCAATGTGTTTTGTAACCCTCTGGCACGCAAAGGGTGAAAATAATTTCTTTATTAGAGAATCACATGGAACACTTAAAAGGATAGTAATACTTCATTAGCCCTTAAAATTCTGAATTCAACGATACCAGCGGCATCTCTCAAACCTTTATTGTTTAAGAGATAGCCTCTTTCAAAGTTCCCTCTTTTTGTCTTTCCCCTGACGTCAGCGTTCTAACTGAGAGAAGGGGAATCCGGTCCCAGGACCGGTGGCGGCTCTGCAGCAGTGCTGAGATCTTGTTGTAGAAACAGAAATCCTTCACTAAAATGGTCTTCCACATGTGCCTGCAAACCAAGCACAAACCAAGCACACGTAGAAGACCATTTTAGTGAAAGATTTCTGTTTCTATAATGCGATCTCAGGACTCCTGCAGAGCTGCTGCTTGCTCACTGAGAGGATTCCCCGGCTCTCAGATAGAACGCTGACGTCAGGGGAACGGCAAAGAGAGGGAACGTTGAAACCACTGGTATCATTGAATTCAGAATTTTAAGGGCTACAACATGGGGGATTGTAATAATGAAGTATTACTATCCCTTTAAGAGCCATAGCCACAAGCATTTCACACATATAGTGCTTACTCATAACAGTCTAAGTAAGCACTATATATGCGAAACGCGTGAGACTATGGCTCTTAAGTGTTCCATGTGATTCTCTTCTCTAATAAAGAAGTGATTTTAAAGGCGTTTTCATGAGTGCGGAGGATTCTTCTCTTGTTTGTATATTGGATACTTCGTCTTGTCTCATCCCCTTGCGCAGAGTCTCCTTTTGAAGCTGGTGAGTGAGAAATTGAATTGATTATCAGCAAGACTGGTGCCGCTCTTTTGGTCTGTATACCGCCTCCACGGACATGACATCCAAGACTGACCGAAGATGATGTCACTTGAACATAAGAACAAGGCAAAACTCACAGATCATTAGGATTGTTTGGCCATAGTATGAGAAGATGGCGATTATTATTAAGAGTGGTTACGTCTTTGAATCCAGAATGTGTATCTAGTACGATATTAGTAAACGTTTCATTTACGGATGTTTGGATAACTTTTCAATTCTCTATGTAGGAAATTTTTATAGAGAACTTGTATTAGTTTACTGAAATGTTCTTTACTGGTCATTGACCATTAACAATTGCTGTTAAACCTTCGTGATCGCAATGGAAAATGGAATAGGTAAATCTTGGTGAATGTTGCCCATGGTCTATGACCACGCAGTGTCATCTTAAGCTAAAAACATTTAACCATGAAAGCCTTTCACCAACAGGTGGTAGTACCTAAGCAGCTGAGGCAATGGCAGGGAAAGAGACTCATATTTTCCTGCAGTGTCCCCTTTATTAATGAGCCATTCAATGCATTAATGCACTTAAAAGTGTATTTCATAAAACATACTAACTATAGGACTGCAAATAAATGTTGGATGGTGCTGTTGTGTATATATATATCCAGCTTGTAGTGAAGGATGACCAGGTCACTGCTCTGCAGACATCATCTCAAGAACATTGGCTTCTGCTGCCAAAGAAGCTGAAACAGATTTTACCTTTCCCGAAAACAGAGGAACTACCTTTCCAAAAACAGAGAAACTGGTTGGGTCTGCATCTGATAAGAGCTTCCCATAGCTGAAACTGCCCATCTGCTGATGGGGACCTTGGACACAGCTTCTTCCTTCCAGTAAACTGAAGGACTGAGTACTTTCTTAATCTTGCTGTTTTGTCCATATATATCTTTAGGCATCTGGCCTTGTCCAGTTTGAGCAGCAGGATAGCTTCACCTGCAATGTACTGCTGAGAAAACCAGATAGAACAATTTTCTCTGTCGTCCAATACAGGTTACTGGTAACTCTGGGAGGCAATCCTCCCCTTAGTAAGCAGGAACAATTCTCAAAGTGTATGCAGGGGGTGGAGCCTCCCTTCCCTCCTTGGCTGCAGCTAGCCAACCAGCTCCAGAAAGATTTGTTCCTCGGTGAAGACAACACCAGGTTGAGAACAGTTCTGCTATAGTTTTAGAATTTTTTTTTATTTTTCTGTTAGATATGGAATACCACCATTATGCGGATTACCATGACTGACAATGCCCTTAAATATGTGGCTACTTCAGTATCCAGGTGCTTTTTTGTGGACCTTAAGCCCTGAGAGGGGAAATTTTGGGTACAAGTTCTTTCCCCAGGAGTTACCCACTGAGATACGTCTTTCTGTTTGGTAATCTGAAGACGGTAGATCTGCAGGAAAGGTGAGCAACCCTTTGAGTGCTGCAGGTCCCCTTGTTCCACAGTTCCCCTGCGCAGGGGTGCATTCCTGGAGTTCCTATTGCACACTCCTGCACTCATTGGGTCTATCTGTATGTCTGTTGGGTGTTTGGAGCAGGTTTATGTGGTAACCTAACCCTTTCATTGCTGTTTTTTTTGGGGGGGGGTTCTAACATTTTTTCTGCTGGTTTAGTGTTTTCTGAGTATCCTCACATGTTCCATTGATGGTTTACAAATTATCATATTTTATTTACATATTTGTAAAAAATTGGGTAATGCGCCTTTAACCCTTTGAGTGCCAGAGAGATATCCAACGGATTGCGCTGCAATGCGTTGGATACCTCTCTGGCACTCAAAAGGTTAAGCCGCACTGTACCGCATAGACGCCATTGCTCCATTCACTCTTATGGGACTGTACTGTTTGGGATGTATCTCTGCAACCGCTTAACCTAGCAACTTCAGAGATGGCTCATTTTACTTGTCTGCCTTTGCTTTATCATCCGGTTCATTTTTCTAGTGTGTTGGGGGGCTCGGGGGGCTTCGGGTGCTGTTTAGGGTACTTTTTGGGAAAAACTAAATTTTCCCATGAGCACTTGCTTCGCGTCCTCGTTTCTGATTGGCTTCCGCAGCGGCAGCCATTTTGTGAGCGTTTCTTGGCCAGTATCCTAAGCAGGGCTTGGACTCTCCTTCTCTCCTCTGCAGATTAACCTTTAGCCTGCCAGATAAGTTTATTGTTAGCATTTCTGGGGTGAAACTTTAATCTTACACACTATAATTGGGTGATTTATTGTACAGTGGGTTATTTGACACTGTGATAATGTCTATACCACTGGAGCTTGGGACTAGACCTAAGACTAAGGAGGCTAGCGTCTCTGTATCCCCCATTGTGCATTGCTCTTCCTGTCACTCAGGGCTACCTAGAGAATACTCAGGTCATTTATGCCCAGCATGTTCTAATGCCCCTGACAGCATTCCAGGGACCTCCAGCCATGCAGTAGAGCCAGCTTGGGTGCAAGAGTTCAAGGCTGCGACTAGGGACCTTAGGTCCACATTACAACACTTTCCATCCCAGTTACAGGGGGCCTTTCAGTCTTGGCAGGCCCCCTCATCGGTCAGATCTTCCCTGCCTAAACCTCAGGGACTACCTGACGTTTCAGATTCCTCTGAAGAGGAACTGTTGGTGGATTCGGATGCTGAGGAATGTTCTGTGTTGGAGTCCTCTCAGTTTTTTGGGGACCCTTTTGAGGCTGATCCTGAATTCTACGCTGAGGGCCTGATCTTAACATTCCGTTAGTTCAGGAGGTCCCTTCTGATCCCTCTGATGTATTCTAGGAGCCTGCAAAGCCCCCCTCACTTACTTTCCACCTAATCCCACTCTTGACTGCCTTGTGTCTGAGGAGTGGAAATCCCCAGGCAAGAAACCATCTGTGTCAAAGAAATTTGCTCAGCTTTATCCCTTTTCTGAAGCCGTGCTTGCTCAGTGGGTTCACCCCCCCCCCCCCAAAGTTGAATGCCCCTGTTTCCAGGCTATCTATATCTACTGCCTTACCAATCTCTGATGCCTCTGCTCTGAAGGACTGGACAGACAAGAAACTTAAGGTTTCCCTCAAGTCCATTTTTGCCACAGCTGGTTCTGCTATGCGTCCAGCTTTTGCCGCTGCATGGGTGAACCGGGGCATTGCGGTCTGGACTGAACCAAGGCTGTCTGTCAGGATGCACCACCTTCAGATAAATTGTGCCTTCTTGCCAACATATCTGAGGCACGACACTGTGTTTCTGCTGCCTTATTTGATTCCATCCGTTTGGTGACTGGGGTTTCCACCATGTCTGTGGTGGCCAGACGGGCTCTTTGGCTCCAGATCTGGTCTGCTGACACCGCTTCTAAGAAAGCCTTACTTTCCCTACCCTTTCAGAGTACCTCTTTGTTTGGGCCGGATCTTAAGGATCTGATCAGTGAGGCCACAGGGGGTAAGAGAACTCTTCTCCATTGGTTCCCAGGAAGAAATTGCTGCTTAAACGTGACCGGTATTTTCGTTCCTTTCAGATTGAGACACGTCTGGCAAACCAGGTGGTTCCCTCAGCTCCCCATACCTCCTCGAAGCCCAGACAACAATGGAAGCCCAAGGTCTCCTCCAAGCCTTCATCAGCATGACTCGCCGAACCCAGGACCGCATGCCACTGTGGGTGATCGTCTATGACACTATCACAGCATTTGGAAGGACTCCGTGACAAACCCATGGGTTTTGCAGGTAGTGAAGGAAGGGTACAAGATCCCTTTCATCTCTCTTCTTCCCTTTCGTTCTTCTCATATTCCTCAGGGTGCCGAGAAACACTGTCTGTATGACAGCGCTGTTCAGGCTTTTCTGGACAAGGAGGTTCTGGAGCCGGTGCTTTTTCAGGACAGTGGTATGGGTTTCTACTCTATTCTAAGGAGCTGCGTACACTGTGTGGCACCATATAAATAAAGATATACATACATACTCAAACGTCTTTGTGGTCGCTAAAAAGGATGGCGGTTGTCTCCCCATTTTGGACTTGAAGAATCTCGATTCCTTTGTGACCCGGACACATTATTGTCAGGAATCTCTACGAACAGTGATTGCTGCCATGTCTCCAAGGGAATTCCTTGGTTCTCTGGATCTTCAGGACGTGTACTTACACATTGCCATTCATCCAGAGAGCCGGCAGTACCACTGGTTTGCCTGCAACACGGGATATTTTCAGTTCTCAGCCCTTCCATTTGGTCTGACGACAGCTCCTCAGGTCTTCAACCATGTCCTGGTGCCTTGATATCCGTCCTTCACCGGAACAGCATCAGAGTTACTCCTTTTATGGACGACTTGCTTCTGAAAGCCCCATTTGCGGAACTTCTCCATCAGCAAGTTCAGAACTGCATTCAGGCTTTCGCCCATCACTGGTGGATCATCAGATCTTGTCCCATCTCAGCGTCTGGTCTTCCTGGGCCTTCTCTTTGACACTCAGAAGAGCATGGTGTTCCTCACGGACGAGGTGGCTCACCAGATCACCCACAGGGTTTCCTTGATTCTGTCTCAGGATCCTATTCTAGTCCAGAAGCTATCCTCTCTAGTGGGCAAATTCATCTCCACCATAGAAGCAGTTCCGTTTGCCATGGTGCACACCAGGGAGCTCCAGAGGTTTGTGATCCAGGTGTGCAAGGGTCAGTCAGATCTTCTGAAGATGTCTGTTTCCCTTCCTCTTCATGTAATGGCTACACGTGACAACAATCTCCCGTATTCTTCATATGAATGGGCTATGGTGTAGGGTGGCAAGAGAAGCCTTTTCTTACAAAGAAAAACATCCAAGCCCGGCTGAAGTTTGCAATAACAAACATCAAGTCCCCCAAAAGCACGTGGGGAAATATGTTATGGTCTGATGAAACCAAGGTGGAACTTTTTGGCCATAATTCTAAAAGGTATGTTTGGCGCAAAAACAACACTGCACATCACCCAAAGAACACCATACCCACAGTGAAGCATGGTGGTGGCAGCATCATGCTTTGGGTCTGTTTTTCCTCAGCTGGAACTGGGGCCTTAGTCAGGGTGGAGGGAATTATGAACCGTTCCAAATACCAGGCAATTTTGGCACAAAACCTTCAGGCGTCCGTTAGAAAGCTAAAGATGAAGAGGAAGTTCACCTTTCAGCACGACAACGACCCAAAGCAGACATTCAAATCCACAAAAGCATGGCTTCACCAGAAGATTAACGTTTTGGAATGGCCCAGCCAGAGCTCAGACCTGAATCCAATTGTGAATATCTGTGGGGTGATCTGAAGAGGGCTGTGCACAGAAGATGTCCTCGCAATCTGACAGATTTGGAGCGCTTTTGCAAAGAAGAGTGGGAAAATATTGCCATGTCAAGATGTGCCATGCTAATAAACTCCTACCCAAAAGGACTGATTACTGTAATAAAATCAAAAGGTGCTTCAACAGTGTATTAGTTTAAGGGTGTGCACACCTATGCAACCAGGTTATTGTGAGTTTTTTATTTCTCCCCCTCAACGATTTCAGTTTGTTTTGCAATTGAATTTTTCACGTTATAGGTCACATTAAAGCTGGAAAAAGTTCTGACATGATTTATCGTTGTCTCATTGTTTAACATCACAAGAACCTGGCATTTTAACAGCGGTGTGTAGACTTTTTATATCCACTGGATATATATTCTGATATAAGAAAGTTGGGAATCTGAGAGCTAGATAAGAGGACTCTCTTCACAAAGTGAAGGCCTTCAGAAGCTTTGGAAGAAAGGTAAAATAATAAAAATAACTAAAGAAGATCTCTTCTGTGTTACATCACAGTCCTACAGTACACAGCTTTATCAGTGTGATCTAGTATAGATTGTTACATCACAGACCTACAGTACACAGCTGTATCAGTGTGATCTAGTATAGATTGTTACATCACAGTCCTACAGTACACAGCTGTATCAGTGTGATCTAGTATAGATTGTTACATCACAGACCTACAGTACACAGCTGTATCAGTGTGATCTAGTATAGATTGTTACATCACAGTCCTACAGTACACAGCTGTATCAGTGTGATCTAGTATAGATTGTTACATCACAGTCCTACAGTACACAGCTGTATCAGTGTGATCTAGTATAGATTGTTACATCACAGACCTACAGTACACAGCTGTATCAGTGTGATCTAGTATAGATTGTTACATCACAGTGCTACAGTACACAGCTGTATCAGTGTGATCTAGTATAGATTGTTACATCACAGTCCTACAGTACACAGCTGTATCAGTGTGATCTAGTATAGATTGTTACATCACAGACCTACAGTACACAGCTGTATCAGTGTGATCTAGTATAGATTGTTACATCACAGTCCTACAGTACACAGCTGTATCAGTGTGATCTAGTATAGATTGTTACATCACAGACCTACAGTACACAGCTGTATCAGTGTGGTCTAGTATAGATTGTTACATCACAGTCCTACAGTACACAGCTGTATCAGTGTGGTCTAGTATAGATTGTTACATCACAGTCCTACAGTACACAGCTGTATCAGTGTGATCTAGTATAGATTGTTACATCGCAGACCTACAGTACACAGCTGTATCAGTGTGATCTAGTATAGATTGTTACATCGCAGTCCTACAGTACACAACTGTATCAGTGTGGTCTAGTATAGATTGTTACATCACAGTCCTACAGTACACAGCTGTATCAGTGTGATCTAGTATAGATTGTTACATCGCAGACCTACAGTACACAGCTGTATCAGTGTGGTCTAGTATAGATTGTTACATCACAGACCTACAGTACACAGCTGTATCAGTGTGATCTAGTATAGATTGTTACATCACAGTCCTACAGTACACAGCTGTATCAGTGTGATCTAGTATAGATTGTTACATCACAGACCTACAGTACACAGCTGTATCAGTGTGATCTAGTATAGATTGTTACATCACAGTCCTACAGTACACAGCTGTATCAGTGTGATCTAGTATAGATTGTTACATCACAGTCCTACAGTACACAGCTGTATCAGTGTGATCTAGTATAGATTTACATCACAGTCCTACAGTACACAGCTGTATCAGTGTGATCTAGTATAGATTGTACATCACAATCCTACAGTACACAGCTGTATCAGTGTGGTCTAGTATAGATTGTTACATCACAGTCCTACAGTACACACCTGTATCAGTGTGATCTAGTATAGATTGTTACATCACAGTCCTACAGTACACAGCTGTATCAGTGTGATCTAGTATAGATTGTTACATCACAGTCCTACAGTACACAGCTGTATCAGTGTGATCTAGTATAAATTGTTACATCACAGTCCTACAGTACACAGCTGTATCAGTGTGATCTAGTATAGATTGGTACATCATAGTCCTGCAGTACACAGCTGTATCAGTATGGTCTAGTATAGATTGTTACATCATAGTCCTGCAGTACACAGCTGTATCAGTGTGAACTAGATGTAACAGACTATTCTAGATCACACTGATATAGTGGGTGGTACTGTTGCTAATAACAATTTTTTATTTTTACATATTTTACTTACACACACAAATATATAATCATATTGTAATAAAATTAAACTGCTTGAAGCGTGATCACATTTCTGAATGAAGGCGTGAGTGCTGAGTTATTAGTCTGCAGAAAAAGCCCTACGGTGTAGTAATTTAAAGTATAACCCTGTAAAGACCCATGACATGCCAGGACAGTCATGGGTAAACTTTCCATAAGGTCCCATGACGGTCCTGGCACTTAAAGAGTTAAATGATGGCAGCTCGTCTCAGTGTGCGCTGCTATTGTGATGCAGAGACTGGAACTGAGAGCTCCAGTACAGGAGCACTCTGTTTCAGTCATTCTCTGTGTTGTCTGTACATGTGATCGCTTACCACAGCAGTCACGTGTACTGGCTTTTTCATTCACAAAGGCAATGTGTTGTACACATTCCATCTGTCACTGTTCTCTCCATCTCTCTTCTCACTGTGATAGTGTATTCTGTACATTCCGTCTGTCACTGTTCTCTGTTCTCTGCCTCTGTCTCCCTTACTGTGATGGTGTATTCTGTACATTCCATCTATCACTGTTCTCTGCCTCTCTCTTCCTTACTGTGATGGTGTATTCTGTACATTCCATCTGTCACTGTTCTCTGCCTCTCTCTTCCTTACTGTGATAGTGTATTCTGTACATTCCATCTGTCACTGTTCTCTGCCTCTCTTCCTTATTGTGATAGTGTATTCTGTACATTCCGTCTGTCACTGTTCTCTGCCTCTCTTCCTTATTGTGATAGTGTATTCTGTACATTCCATCTGTCACTGTTCTCTGCCTCTCTCTTCCTTACTGTGATGGTGTATTCTGTACATTCCATCTGTCACTGTTCTCTGCCTCTCTTCCTTATTGTGATAGTGTATTCTGTACATTCCATCTGTCACTGTTCTCTGCCTCTCTCTCCCTCACTGTGATAGTGTATTCTGTACATTCCGTCTGTCACTGTTCTCTGCCTCTCTCTTCCTCAATATAACCGTAAGGGAGAGAGAAGCAGAGAATAGACAAATAACTAATTTATTAACTCATCTAACTGAAGTTTAAACAAACATAATGGAAGTTTTAATGTTGTGGAACAATGTAATAGATTTTATACACACCACATAATCTTAGCTACAAAAAAGGGGTAAACTAAGGAGGGAATCAAGGACATGGAGATTTTTGCCCAGGAGCGACAGTGTTCCTATAAAACTGCAAATTTTGTAGATCCGAATGTCCGGTCATACTCTCTCCATAAAAAATCCCATTGGGCACAAATGATCATGAGGAGACCAGTAAAAATTGTGCATAAATGTGTTATATCAAAATAAAGCCCTGCTTGAGCGTGAAAAACTGTATATCATTTGTGTGGGTGAAATAAAGGAATTAGAGCGGTGATTCTCAACCAGGGTGCTGTAGCATTTGGTGTGCCGCGGACATCAAATAAACATGCCCTGTGTTTTCTTTGAAGACTGACAAAAAATTTGAATATTGTCTTTTTAATGTAGAAATATAGATATTGTTATGCACAATATGTTTTATTTTATTACTATGATTGTGAGACCTAATAATATCTGTACATTTATTAATTGTACCCTTTATCTTGCCCTAGAAAAATTATATTAAACATGTTAGGGGTGCCCTGAAAGTTTCAGATTGCGTATTAGGTGTGCCTTGAGGAAAAAAGGTTGAGAACCACTGAATTGGAGGGAAAACACTGTTGAACGAAGACATACTCAAGAAGGTCCGAATTGCTCCGGTCCTTACATGCAAACCACCCCAGATTTCCTGATCCTTAAGGGGTTAATAAAAGTTTACTGTTTATTTAAGGATATGACTTGGCAAACATGAGGCCCCCATCCAGCTGTCCCCACAGGATGCCCATCCATGCATTAATTCATAAGGGATTTTAATATATCCCATACGATATGCTCAGAATTTAAATACAGCTCTAAATACCTCTGGAACACAACTTTAACCAATTGTAATGAAAACAAGACTTGGCAGTGTTGATCCATATATAATTCCTGTCTCATCCAGAGCTGCTGGTCCAATGTGTTTAACACTTGGAATTTCTCCATTTACAAGAAATATGTGAACTTTTTGCTCAACTCTTACATACCGGTTCTTTTAATATTTTTTAAATTACAGAATGAATTGTGGTCCTGCAGTTTTCAACCTCACACTTACTAGTGTTGCATTTTTGCTTGTGTCTTATTGATTTATAATATTGTAGCGTGAGCCACAGACTCGGGTTGCTTTCAGCCCACGTACCAGCCTAGTTGTTTAACGTTCCAGCTCCAACAACAGCTACCAAGACTACTGACATAGGAGCAGACATGATAATTATACAATTATAATTTTTTTTGTGCTTTTCTTCAAAACAAGTGAATCTATCCTATGAGAACACTAAACTAAAAAACATTAAATTTTACTTTCAGATCCAGAATGTGTCTTGAACAATAACTGTTTTACCCAGAATGAGAGTGGACTAAAGCTGGTTGATGACCGTTCATCCCAGGAGACTCTGAGAAACTGTGACACAGTGCCAGATATCGATGTCAATTTACATAAAGAATCAAATATCACAGATTTTCAGACTGAACACACAGGGACGGAATGCTTCCCTACTCTTTATAATATTCACCAGAATTGGAAAAACAAATGTCAGGAGCCTGTCTCATATGGGACAATTCACAGAGCAAAAAACCTGATTCAGTGCAATGTGTGTGGGAAATCATTCTCAGCCCCTTCCCAATTTATTATACATCAGAGAACACACACAGGAGAAAAACCATATAAGTGTTTTGAATGCGGGAAATCTTTCACCAGAAGCCCAAGTCTTGCTGTACATCAGAGAATTCACACAGGAGAAAAACCATTTAAGTGTTCAGGATGTGGGAAATCTTTCGCCTGCTCATCTGATCTTTTTAAACACAGTAGAGTTCACACAGGGGAAAAACCATATATGTGCTCCGAATGTGGGAGAACTTTCACCAGAAGCACAAATCTTGTTGAACATCAGAAGCGAGTTCACACAGGAGAAAAACCATTTAAGTGTTCAGTATGTGGGAAATCTTTCGCCTGCTCATCTGATCTTGTTAAACACCATAGAGTTCACACAGGAGAAAAACCATATAAGTGTTCAGTATGTGGGAAATCTTTCGCCTACTCATCTGATCTTGTTAAACACAGGAGAATTCACACAGGAGAAAAACCATTTAAGTGCTCCGAATGTGGGAAAGCTTTTGGCCATAGAGCAAGTCTTCATTCACACAAGCGAATTCACACAGGATGAAAAAACATGTACTTGTTTGGAATGGTGGAAGTCTTTTGGCTAATGATCATATCTTATTGTACATCAGGGGGCTCACAGAGGCGTAAAAACATTTTGTGTACTGAGTGTGGAAAATCGTTTCAAAGTTTTCAGTCATCAGAAACTGCACTTCAAGAGACCATATTGATCTGATTGTACAAATGATTAGTTTTCCGATAAACCGCTCTTCTTAAATATCATGTAATTTACAATTTAGGAACAAAAAGTTTGATTGCCTCTAATGTGAGGAACATTTCTTATACTGACCATTTCTACTTAGGCAGTAGAGAACACGCACAAAGAGTAAACCACTTGTTTGTGGAAATGATTTACCCTGCACTTTAATTTAACCCTTTGAGTACCAGAGGGGTTTGATATCCCTTGGGCACTCAAAGTGTTAAACCTGTAAATTCCTAGGAGAAAAATGTGGTTACCCTAGTTTTGGGAGACTTTTTACATCTTCATGGAAATTTGAAGTAGCAGTTCATTGACATGGGATTGTGGGAAAAAATATTAACCTAAATTTAACAGATTAAATTACTGTAATAAAACACGGACCTAAAATTAGCAAGAACATAACTTTCTTTCTTGTCGATTCCTTTCCCTTGATGATTTTCCTAGGTGGAACATGGAATTTCTTACCTTTATTGTTGATGTTGACTACATTTGCTTAAGCATCAGTCTGTTGAAACATTGGGGATGATGGGGTGGGAGCTGTTTTTACCTCCCTAGTTTTCTGTTCAACCTGAGATGCATAGCTTTCAAGTGTTCAAAAAGTGGAGACCATGAAGAAAAACTAACTACCCTGTAAGAAAATTCTATCCTTATTCTTAGCTAATTGCTGTTCATCAACATGCAGCTCTTGTTTCCTCACTTAGTATTTACTTGACTCATAGATTCAACACTTATTTGTAGTTTTTCCTTTAGTGTCTGGGCCTATAACTTGTTGGTTGTATAGCAAGAAGAGACACTGGTTGTTTGTTAAAATGCAATATTAGGCTTTACTTGTGCGGATAAAACCGGAAACCTTTAGAACACATCAGTTACTTGAAACTATATCCAGCAGAGAGAGAGAGAAAAGGAAGAGAGTCAAAGAGTTAAGCGAAAACACACAACTTCCTTCCTGTGAATATACCAACAAGTTCACATGCATATTACAAACCGTACTCTGAACTGCACAGTGCCATCTACAGTGCTATATAATATACACATTTTATTTATTTATTTTTCTTCAGTACATGCTGATGTATCTTCCAACAAAACTTGCGTAAATATGCATGTTCTTCTAGAGACCAGATGCACCATACCAGCGAGATGGAAACAAGAGCACACACTCATACTCTCACTCACACACTTCCTTCATCTTTTAATTAAATAAATCCAGCTTTTTTCAAGTCTGGGCCACCCAAAATATATATATGGTTATGAATCTTAATGTAATGCCTCATCCTAATTCTTCCTAGGACAACTGCATTTTCTCCCTGTAACCCAGTATAAATAATTCTAGTGGTGGGACCCCATCACATTGATAAAAGCTTTCCCACTTAGTACCTACTTTTTTAAATAGAAAATTTGATATCTGTGATTTGTTTTAATCCTTTAAGGACCAGCGGCATGAACAGTGCATTGCACAACCTTCTGATTATAATTCTTGTTTGCCTTGTGAATATTATTTTTTATACGTTACGTTACCATGCTCAGTTGATTCTTAGTTTACATTGCCATTTCTCTGTATGAAGATAAAAATGGAAAATTAGAAAATGTAGAAACCTAATTTGAAGTCTTACGGATTTTAAATATGGCCTGTAATTTAATCTTACTGTATATACAATATCCTACAGTAAAACAATTTTATTTTAAATGGACCTGTTACTTCTACAACTTTTGGTTACATTAAATGTACCTTTTCAAATTACCCATACCTTGTGCTTTTTTTTGTTTCCACTCAATTCAATGGTTTTAGAGATTTTGGTTTTGTAGTTGGGGAATCTAACCTATTTGTTCTCTTATAAACCTGCATCATTAATTACATCTTCAGAAAGTCACCTCTCCACTTTCTTAGGCCCCTCTCACAAGACTGCAGTGGTACTGTGTCGGTTATGTTGCCCTGAATGAAGGGTTCTATACTGGGCAATGGTGCCTTTTACACTGGTGACCACAGTCTTGTGAGTGTGGACCAGCATGTAACAGCATTTCTTCAGGAAAGCAGTAAAGTTGCAGGTACACATGACTGCTGATGGGGGTTGGGATGCTCCCCACAAACTTTAGTGAATGGCTGACCAATATGGCCCCCAGACAGTAATATTGGCTGGCACTCATATGGGCCTGCCATCAAATATGCTTATCCTTCATTTGGATCGGTGAGGGAATGCAGGGAACATGTGAGTGAAAGGGCTTCAGAATTGTCACAGTTCTACTGCTTTTGTGAAAGAGCCCTTAGGCTGCTAAGACATTTCAGTGTCCACCAGAGGGCTGGAATAAATTATTAAGGAGGAATAATCCTACAGGTGCTTGCAAAATGGGGCCTACCACTGAAGGGAGAGCTCCAAAATGTGACTGGTCCCCTTCAATAAAAGTGTATGATAAAAAAGGCACTCGGAAATGACCCTTTAAACCAAAAACTGTCCATCAAGCGCACAAATAATGTTAGACCACACTGACACAGCAGTGTACTGTAGGATTGTGATGTTACAATCTATACTAGACCACACTGATACAGCTGTGTACTTGTAGGTCTGTGATGTAACAATCTATACTAGATCACACTGATACAGCTGTGTACTGTAGGACTGTGATGTAACAATCTATATTAGACCACACTGATGCAGCTGTGTACTGTAGGTCTGTGATGTACAATCTATAGTAGATCACACTGATACAGCTGTGTACTGTAGGTCTGTGAGGTAACAATCTATACTAGACCACACTGATACAGCTGTGTACTGTAGAACTGTGATGTAACAATCTATACTAGACCACACTGATACAGCTGTGTACTGTAGGTCTGTGATGTAACAATCTATACTAGACCACACTGATACAGCTGTGTACTGTAGGTCTCTGATGTAACAATCTATACTAGACCACACTGATACAGCTGTGTACTGTAGGTCTGTGATGTAACAATCTATACTAGACCACACTGATACAGCTGTGTACTGTAGGTCTCTGATGTAACAGTCTGTACTAGATCAATTTGATACAGCTGCGTACTGTAGGTCTGTGATGTAACAATCTATACTAGATCACACTGATACAGCTGCGTACTGTAGGTCTCTGATGTAGCAGTCTATACTAGACCACACTGATACAGCTGTGTACTGTAGGTCTGTGATATAATAATCTATACTAGACCACACTGATACAGCGTGTACTGCTGGATTGTGATGTAGCAATCTATACTAGACCACACTGATACAGCTGTGTACTGTAGGTCTCTGATGTAACAGTCTATACTAGATCACACTGATACAGCTGCGTACTGTAGGATTGTGATGTAACAATCTATACTAGACCACACTGATACAGCTGTGTACTGTAGGTCTATGATGTAACAATCTATACTAGATCAATTTGATACAGCTGCGTACTGTAGGTCTGTGATGTAACAATCTATACTAGATCACACTGATACAGCTGTGTACTGTAGGATTGTAATGTAACAACCTATACTAGATCACACTGATACAGCTGCGTACTGTAGGTCTGTGATGTAACAATCTGTACTAGATCACACTGATACAGCTGAGTACTGTAGTTCTCTGATGTAGCAGTCTATACTAGACCACACTGATACAGCTGTGTATTGTAGGTCTGTGATATAATAATCTATACTAGACCACACTGATACAGCGGTGTACTGCTGGATTGTGATGTAGCAATCTATACTAGACATCCATCATCCATGATAATAACAATCTCAGTTCATCCATGACAACAGTGCTGTACCAGTCTCAGTTCATCCATGACGAGCACTTTACCAGTCTGTCCATCCATGATAACAGCACTGCACCAGTCTCAGTCCATCCATGATAACAGCACTGTACCAGTCTCGGTTCATCCATGACAACAGCGCTGTACCAGTCTCGGTCCATATCACGGTGCCCGTTATTTGCTTGCCTGTGTTCCTGTCCAATGGTCTGGGGTTGGAGCTGCATCCTCTGGCCTGCCGCTATCTGCAGGCGCGCGTCTCTGATGTCACGCTCGTTTTTTTGTAGCTTCCTGCTTGAGTGGTCGAATGAGCATCGCTGTCCTTCGGCGGCCTTATAATCTGCCCGGGAACTGGGCTTAGTTGCCTTTTCGTGGTGTTTCTGTGCGTACTACTGTGTTGTTTTTTGACCTTTACTTGGCTTACAATTCTCCTGTGGCTCTATCCTTGGCTTGTCTATCTGCTCCGGTTTTGACCAGTGGCTCTGTCTAACTATCTGACCTGTGTATGACTCTGGCTTGTCCGACTACCCGCTCTGATCTGACCTTTGCAGTGTGTCACAGCTTACCTTAGATCCAACAACACCGCTTCGATTGACGCATGGAGTGTATGGCCTGAAATGACGCTTCGGCGTCATCTCATGAGGCACTCCAAGGACTGGGCCAGGCACGCTTGGTGGCTTCAGCGGCCTGACTACCACTTGTCCCAGGTGATAGCTGAGGGCTCTCTCTATCGATCCGGTGCAACAGCTGCAGTGCTGGTAGTGTTGCAGGTTGCCTCCGCACTGTGCGATCAAGTTGCCTCTGGGCTGGTAGTATTGCAGATTGTCTCTCGCTCTGTTGCCTCCGCACCGTGCTATCAGAGGTTACCTCTCAGGTAGTCTGCAAGGTGCCTTCCGCTCTGTTGCCTACGCTCTGTGCTATCCCGGTACTGTAGCTGCACTAACAACTGTCTGACATAACCTCTCCAGGGATTGTCCAGGTATGCTCCTTTTCTAGACTCCTGGCGTTCCAGGTTTCTGAATATACTGCTACTATACTACATTCCGTTCGACTGTAACAGGTACAGTGCAGTGTCAGCTCCTGGGTAGTGGACTAGGCACTGTCCTCACTCCTGTTTCCCCGAAGGTTGAGGAAGTGTTCACTCGTATTATTATTATTATTTACTACAATAAACTGGTTAAATTCACTTGTACTGTGTTGTGTGTTTGTTTGCCTAAATTACCATGACAGTCCATCCACGACAGCAGTGCTGTACCAGTCTCAGTCCATCCATGACACCATCACTGCACCAGTCTCAGTCTATCCATGATAATAGTGTTGTACCAGTCTCAGTCCATCCATGATAACAAGAGCACTGTACCAGTCTCAGTCCATCCATGATAACAGTGTTGTACCAGTCTCAGTCTATCCATGATAACAAGAGCACTGTACCAGTCTCAGTCTATCCATGATAAGTGTTGTACCAGTCTCAGTCCATCCATGATAACAAGAGCACTGTACCAGTCTCAGTCCATCCATGATAACAGCAGCACTGTACCAGTCTCAGTTCATCCATGATAACAAGAGCTAAGTACTAGTCTAAGTTCATCCATGATAACAGCGCTGTATCAGTCTCAGTTCATCCATGATAACAGCGTGGTATCAGTCTCAGTCCATCCATGATAACAGCAGTGCTGTACCAGTCTCAGTCCATCCATGATAACAGCAGCACTGTACCAGTCTCAGTCCATCCATGAAAGCAGCAGCACTGTACCAGTCTCAGTCTATATCACAGTGCCCAAGATTTGCTTGCCTGTGCCTGACGCTATCTGCAGGCACGCGTCTGACGTCGCGCTCACTATTTTGTAGCTTCCTGCTTGAGTGGCTGATTGAGCTCCGCCTTCCGGTGGTGGCCTTATAATCTGTCCATGAACTGGGCTTAGTCGCCCTTTCGTGTTGTTTTTGTGTGTACTACTGTGTTGCTCGTTTGACCCTTGCTTGGATTCTGAATCTTCTGTGGCTCGATCCTTGGCTTATCTGACTATCTGCTCCGGTTTTGACCAGTGGCTCTGTCTATCTGATCTGTGTATGACTCTGGCTTGTCTGACTTTGGCTGTGGCTGACTACCCGATCTGGTTCCTGACTGTGGCTTGTCTGACTTGCGCTCCGTGCAATTCCCTGCTCCTGTTTGACTACCACTTGTCTCAGATGATAACTGAGGGCTCTCTCTATCGATCCAGTGCAACAGCTGCCATGCTGGTAGTGTTGCAGGTTGCATCCGCACTGTGCCATCAAGTTGCCTCTGGGCTGGTAGTATTGCAGATTGTCTCTTGCTCTGTTGCCTTCTCAGCTGCTCTACCAAATAGCTACCCTCTGTTATCTCTGCTTATCACTCTCTCTGTTGCCTCTGCACCATGCTATCAGCAGTTACCTCTCAAGTAGTCTGCAAGCTGCCCTCCGCTTTGTTGCCTATGCTGTCTGACATACTCTCCAGGGATTGTCCGGGTACTCTCCTTTTCCAGACTCCTGGCATTCCAGGTTTCTGAATCTACTACTGGTTAGAGCCAAGTTTTATTCTATACATTACGTTCGACTGTACCAGGTACAATGCAGTGTCAGCTCCTGGGTTGTGGACTAGGCACTGTCCTTATTCCTTTCTCCCCGAAGGTTGACTAAGTGTTCGCTCCTACATAAACTGGTTAAATTCACTTGTACTGTGTCGTGTATTTTATTTGCCTAAATTACCGTGAAACTCCATCCATGACAACAGCACTGTACCAGTCTCAGTCCATCCATGATAACAAGAGCACTGTACCAGTCTCAGTCCATCCATGTTAACAAGAGCACCATCCATGATAACAGCAGCACTGTACCAGTCTCAGTCCATCCATGATAACAGCAGCACTGTACCAGTCTCAGTCCATCCATGATAACAGCAGCACTGTACCAGTCTCAGTTCATCCATGATAACAGCTATGTATCAGTCTCAGTCCATCCATGATAATAGTGCTGTATAAGTCTCAGTCCATCCATGATAACAGCAGCGCTGTACCAGTCTCAGTCCATCCGTGATAGCAGCGCTGTACCAGTCTCAGTTCATCCATGATAACCGCAGTACTGTACCAGTCTGTCCATCCATGATAACCGCAGTGCTGTACCAGTCTCAGTCCATCCATGATAACCACAGTGCTGTACCAGTCTCAGTCCATCCATGGTAACAGCACTGTATAAGTCTCAGTCCATCCATGATAACAGCGCTGTACCAGTCTCAGTCCATCCATGGTAACAGCGCGGTACCTGTCTCAGTCCATCCATGGTAACAGCGCGGTATTTGTCTCAGTCCATCCATGGTAACAGCGCGGTACCTGTCTCAGTCCATCCATGGTAACAGTGCGGTACCAGTCTGTCCATCCATGGTAACAGCGCCGTACCTGTCTCAGTCCATCCATGGTAACAGTGCGGTACCAGTCTCAGTGTGTGGCAAAGCTCAGGTGCTTAGAGAACCACTCTTCGTCAAGGACTACATCAGGAACATGGGGAGGAGGGGATTTAGCAGATCAGCATAAGCAGCCTTACCTCTTTGTGGGGAAATGTAAAGCCTGGTATTAAGATTGCCATTTATATGATGCAGATTGCCACTGACAATGCATATTTAATTTTATAATGGCAAACCCCACTCTCAAATGTAATTTTTTACAGTACCAACTGCAGTTAATTATGTTTTTTTGGGGGGGGGTTTGGTACTACAGCATTATCTAGAAAACTGGCACAGCACACTTTGTTTTCAAAATTTCCCTTCCCAGCAAAAACACAATAAAGGTGCAGTGTGTGCTTCAGCAACTGGAAAAGGGCAGAAACATATTACTGTCCTGACTGCCGTTCCCGACCTGGGCTCTGCATTGGAAACTGTCTAAGCTGTATCACACGGCTGCAGTTATGTGAAGGTTTCATCCTTTGAGTGTCAGAGAGGTACGCGATGCATTGTTTGTCATGCTTGGCAATGCGTTGCATACCTCTCTGGCACCCAACGGGTTATCCGTTAACATTTCATTATACGGCAACATTTTGAAATGTACCGTTTTCTTCTTTTAAATGCATCTGCTGTCTACTTTTCAGAAATATACACTTTTAGGAGACATTTTTAAAGTTGTACACAGCCCCACATGGGCCCTGGCACCAGTTAATTAAGCTGTGAAAATTCCATGTCTGTGGATGGAAATGTGCATGTTCCAAATTGGGCCCCATAGCACCCCCAAATCCTGACAAACCTGTGCATATGGGGCATTGCTGTACACAGAAGATGTAACTGAACACTAATCAATGCATTCTTTTTGTTGATTTAAAATCTTCAAATATCCTTTGTTTGAAATCCATAGCAATGTTGTAATGTAAGAGTGAAAAAAGCAAAGAAAAAAGTAAAAATATTACAACCATTTTCATAAAAAACTGGAAAAATAGCTGCATGAAAAACTCCAAAATTCTACTGCTGAATTAACCTACATTTCAGAAACAAGCATTTCTGTGTTCTGTCATCTAATCTATGATCCTCCCATGCCAAATTTTGAAAAATTACACTTCGGAAATAATGGTATTCATCCTATATAATAATTTGCTATGATGTTTGTCAGAAGCCATTATGTGCAGTAGAGACTGCCCGAATGCACGGAATGCTGGGAGCACAGGATGTTGGGAGGTGTAGGAATGCTGGGAGTTCTGTGCTGGGAGCATTCTGTGCGGAATGCTGGGAGTTCATGCTGGGAGCATTCTGTGTGGATTGCTGGGAGTTTTGTGCTGGGAGCATTCTGTGCGGAATGCTGGGAGTTCTGTGCTGGGAGTATTCTGTGCTTTCGGGCAGTCTCTATGGTGCATGACTGCGTCAGCTGCACGACGCAGAGCAGGACCGGCCTCTTACCCTTTGAGTGCCAGAGGGGTACGCAACGTTGCAATACGTTGTGTATCCCTCTGGCAGTCAAATTGTTAACCTCACCCGGACCTTGGCCCGTGTACACGAGCTTTTACACTAGTCTTGTAATATTTACCTGTAAATGTAAAAAAGACATTGAAATCTTCAAGTAATTAAAGTAAATGAATATATTTGGCGGGTGTTCTTTCTTTTATATTTTAATCAAATTAAATGATGGGTTAGTTATAAAAATGTGATCTCAAAAGCAAGTCCTACTTATGCTTAGAAAACGGTATATAAATTACTAAATGAATTAAAGGGAAAATATGGATGAACAATGATGTACTATAAAGTCAAAAATTGCTCTTGTCTTCTAGTGTAAAAAATGGTGCAAAAATCCCTTGTCACTAAGGGGTTAAATATTAAACAAAAATGTGCTGGTGAACGTTTTTCTTTAATATCGCATTGATACCCGTGTAATTCAGTGATGGACTCACCACTTAGTAATTATGGTAAACTTTTTTGTTCGTTTCCTACAGATGAATCCAGTAACAGTAATACCCCAGAAAGACATCTCATCCATCCTTATTTACAGGATTGTACAGAGGAATACATCAGGACCACACAGGATTATCAGGTAGATAACTGAGGGCTTAGAAATCTTATGAGGAAAGTGTCTAATATCACACAGCACATTCAGGTCCCAGCTCCTTGTCTTACATTACTCTGGGGAAGATGCACTAAGATTTGATAAGGGGCCAGGTCAAAGATATTGTGGCATATTTTCTTAAAGGGATAGTAATGGTTAATTTTAAGTTGATTTAATATTGTAGACATTAAAAAAAGGTTAACATTGATGTAAGTCTCATCTCTCAAACCTTTATGGTTTGAGAGATATAACTTGCTAAAGTTACCTTTTCCTGGCTGTTTCACTCAAGTCTGCCATCTAGCTGACAGCTGCAGATTCTGGTAATTTGACCAGACAGAGGGTCTTCAGCAGAGCTGAAATCACGCTATTTAGAAATAAATACTTCATTGGAACGGTCTACTTACTCCAGCAAACCACAAACTAAAACAAGGGTGGAAAGGGAGGGAAAATACTCTCCTACTGTCATTAATAAAATTAAGATTATAAGTACACTAAGTTGGCATAATCTACAATTTTACTATATGGCAGGAGGCTTCATATTTTGCACTTTTAACTGTGGAAAAAAAGAATGAGATGCATGAGTCGCTGGACGAAAATAAAAAACACGAAAAGTATCCTCGCTAGACCAGTCGGCAGAGTGTAAAATATCCACAATAGATGCTCCTGCCGCTGCAGCTTGCGTTGCAGCCGCCCCCCTGACTGAGTGGGCCCCCAAACCTGGGTCTACCCCTGCCAGAGATAAAACCCAATAAAACCAACCTCTGTGATAGAAGAAACCGGTCTATGAGGTCTAACATATGAAAGGAGGAGTTGACCAGAAGGAGAGGACCGCAAAGCCGCCTTAACATCTACATAACAAAGCAAAACCTCCACCACAAAACCTCCCGAAAAAAAGGATAAAAGACTGATGAGGAAACAGACTTCATGCGACTGGAAATGTAAAAAAGACACCCCTTCCAGGAGAATGGAAAACCCGTTGTCATCAAACACCCTAATGTCTGATACTCAACGAAACGACACCAAACAAAGCAATAATATCAGCTTATTGTCACATGAATTCTGGGAAATAGGCAGGGGGTTCAGCTGAATAAAGAGGAAAAATGTCTCCACCAGTGTCTCTTGTGATGTGCCGTGCCCTCCAGGAGGAATGACTCAATCCCCGTGGTACCTGTGTTACATATGGACTAAATAGAAAAGGACTTAACAGCTAAAAACACGAAAATCATATTTTGGGATTTTGTCAGTGGCCTCCTTTTGAGCCTCTTATCATCAGTTTCCTTTTGTCTTCTGTGTTACTCCAAGCCATTGTGTCTGTCTTGCGGGGGTGGCTGAGCTTCAGGTCTTGTTTCTGGTCTTTCACCAAGTTGGAGTGATCTTACGAACTCTTCGGGGGGTTTTTTTGTCCACGGTTGTCTCAGATTTTCACATCAACCAGGAAATTGTCCTTCGTTCTTTTTGTCTGTCTCTTTCTAATAGACAGGAGCAGGATTTTCATCTTTTGCATGATGAGATCAGCTGAAAAGAGAACCCAAGAGGACCCCTCTTCCCGGGTACTAAAGCCAACTTTTTTTTTTTGTCTCCTGTGTTCCACATGGACTAAGAGAAGGATTTAAGTATAGGTTCACTAAAATCCTCTTTTTGTGTTCTTTTAAAAATATTTAGTGTGTAGGTGGTTCATTTCTAATTATTTTTGTACCTACACATAAACACATGAATCTTGGTGTTTTAGGAAGAAGAGTTAAAACTGGAACAAAACAAAACAAAAAAATGCAATCCAGGAGAGTTTAACTTTCACTTTATTTAAATAAAAACATTTTCTTGATGAAACATTTTGGTCATGTTAGTGGGGGTATCCACAAACTAGTGGTATCTTTATAAAGTGCAGGGCCTGCTGAAAAGTACAAATGGTGTATGACCTGTCGGGTGTTCACAGAAAAGCACCAAAATTGTCTTTTGACTAGAACCTGCAACAAAAGTGTGATTTGCGTTCTTGGCATTGGTTCTGGGTTGAAAAGGCTTAGTAGGTAAGTGGTCAAGGATGTGTTCTTACCAGGAAGTACTTACAAAACCTGTGTCCTTCATGGAGAAACCTCTTGCAACATCAACCATATCCTTGCAGTGATATGCGAGAGAGCTATATAGATATATTTGTTTTATTTTGTGCTTGTATGAGATTTTGTACAGTTAGGGCCCTTCAAACATTTTTTTAAACTAAGATCTAGCCCTCAATAACAGCAATAATAATCAACCACTGCTGTTGAAGCAGCAGAGAGAAAGGAAGAGAGAATGGTTGTAATTCAAAGTTTGAAATGAATGGCCAGCTTAGAATGGCAACAGGACTGTTTTACCAGCTGTCAATCTGTGTTTGGGTATGGAGAGGAAGTTAGGATTTCATCAAGGACCAAGGCTCTCTCTCTGGAATTTCTGTTAAAACATGACCTTACAATAATGTAAAGCATAATGTATGGTTGGAATGCAAAGTACTAATGTGACACTTGATATTTTATCACAGATGGAACCAGGAGAGGTGATATTTCCCCAGCAGTGTAAGGAGGAGCAAATACCTACAGACATCAAAACAGGTAAGCGATACACACTAAATAACTGACTGCTGACTTCATACAATATACATTGAAGTTTTACCGAGTATATAAATCAATGTAAGTCATGCACAGCCTTCTCTTGCATGAAACAAAATCCTGCATATAGTAAAAAGTATTCTGAGGAACAGCATAAAGGACAGAGGATAGATCAAATGAAAAGTAAATACCTTAGGAGAACTATACCTTAGAAATAGGGGACATTTGTTTTTTAGTTTAACCCTTTAAGTGCCAGAGGGATGTGTCACGTACCCCACTGGCACTCAAAGGATTAACAGGTTATCATACTTTATGTAGGCGTGCTTCATATAGCAGTTAGCTGTATATATTTGATTGGATCTGCCATTTCCTGTAATAGGTCATCTCTGTTGAAATTTGCATCTTGGTCACACCTCATCACAAAAACACTGTGCTTCAATACACCTGGATAAATCATAAGGGTTTCCAGTCTTTATCAGATTGTAAATTGGCACAAGTGGCGGTAAACTACAAAAGAAATCAAATGCAAATACAGAAAAATATATCAGTAGATCTAACTGTTTTGTGAAGGACACTTTCTTAAGTAAATTAATCTGTTAAACAAATTAAGAGACTCCTATTCCTAGGGCATGATTCCATGATAATTAACACACAATTCGCATGGTTTACATTGAGCGTGTATAATTACTGAGGTATTGTATGTTAAAGGGATAGTAATACTTAAAATGTAAAAAAAAAATATGTTGTAGAGTTTGTCCCCCTGAGTAAAACAAGAGTACTCCCTCTGCTGAAATGTGTTTCATTCAAAAGTTATTAATTTTCAAAGTTGATTTTTTTAGGTGCAATATCACAGTGGCCTGAAATTGTACAGTGGCGCTGTTGCTACACCATCCTATGGAGATTTATGGTCAACTGACCAGAGCTGTCCATAGGATCGTGTAGCAACAGTGCCACTGTACAATTTCAGGGCACTGTGATATTGCACCTAAAAAATTGAACTTTGGAAATTAATAACTTTTGAATGAAACACCTTTCAGCAGTGGGAGTAACCTTGTTTTAATCAGGGGGATAAACCCTACAACATATTTTTTTTTACATTTTAAGTATTACTATCCCTTTAAAGAAGAAGTAATGTCACCTACCTAAGTCACCATTATCATATTATGGCAACAACATTCTAATGGTCCTCATGAATTTTGCAACTTTATTTAGAAAAGAACATTTTCAATCCGTCTTCTATGTCATGTCCAAGGTGTCCATGGAGGAGGAGATGACCATTGCTCACAGGATATAAACTCTGACAATTGCATGTGATAATATTAAGCCTCTGAAGACTAGATGGATGTGCAATATATTGCTTTAATTAGGTTCCTGCACTCTGCCTGCTTCAGTTTGAATGTATTACCGTTAACTATCATGTCCGCCTCCATGGACATGACATCCAAGACTGATTGAAAATGATGCCACTGTTACAGACCAGGAATCAGACAGGACACAAATAGGTAAAATGCAAAACACCTTTATTAAAGAAACAAGAAATAAACAAACAGAATTGTGATCCAGGAGCATAAACCAAATGACAAGCCAGGGTCAGGAACCAGGATAGGTGATCAGCCAAGCCATAGTCAGGAGCACAGAAGTCCGCGATGTCAGGAACAAGCCAGTGGGTTAGGAGCACAGAAGTCCGCAATGTCAGGAACAAGCCAGTGGGCCAGGAGCCAGAAGGGTCATCAGAGGAAGCCAGGTCTTACACGGATAAACAGGAGCTCAGTGGTCAGCAACAAACAGAAGGCCAAAGGGAAAGTGAGCCAAGCTGCCAGAAATACCCTGGGATGATTGGCTGATAATAGTCAAGTGAGTAATCAGAGAGTTCAGCTGATTCAACCAGACCCAGGAACTCAGAAGGCGGCCACAATGGATCGCAGAGCATTAGATTAGCTCAGACAGCAGAATCGATAGACAGAGCCACTCAGCCAAACCTTGACAGTCACTTGAACAAATGAACAAGGCAAAATTCACCAGGCCGTTAGGATTGTTTGATGGCGATTATTATTGAGAGTTGTTACTACTTTGAATCCAGAATGTGTATCTAGCACGATATTAGTAAACTTTTCATTTACTGACATTTGGAGAAATTGTATTAGTTTACTGAAATGTTCTTTACTGGTCATTAACCATGGCTGTTTCCCCTCAACTTGATTAAACCTGATTAAAATGGAAACAAAATGGAATAGGTAACTCTTGGTGACTGTTGCCATGGTCTATGACCACGCAGTGTAAATCAGTAAGCTAAAAACACTTATCTGTGAAAGCCTTTCACCAACAGGTAGTACCTAAGCAGTAAGAGGTAAGGGCAGGGACAGAGACTTATAAAGGGACACTTCAGGAAAAGAAACAATGAATGAGCCATTCAATGCATTAATGCATTTAAAAGTTTATTTCATAAAATATACCAGCTATAGGACTGCAAGTAAATGTTGGCTGATGCCTTTGCATGTATATCCAGCTTGCAGTGAAGGATGACCAGGTCATCTGCATGAACGTTGGCTTCTGCTTCCAAAGAAGCCAAAACCGATTTTACATAATTACCTTTTCAAAAAACATAGGAACTGGCTGTGTTTGCCTCTTATAAAAGCTTCCCATAGCTGAACCTGCCCATCTGCTGATGGGGGGGGACCTTGGACACAGCTTCTTCCTTTCAGTAAACTGAAGAACTGAGTAATTTCTTAATCTTGCTGTTTTGTCCATATATATATATATCTTTAGCCATCTGTCCCTGTCCAGTTTGAACAGCGGAATATCTTCACCTGCTGAGATAACCACATAAACAATGTTTTCAGACAGATAGAAAATGAAAACCACTTTTGGTAGAAACAGGTCTTGGAACCACTTCTAGAAAATTGTTCATCTGTTAATAATGTGGAACTCAGAAATCCTTCTGGCTGGTGTGTAGCTAGCTTTAGGGAGACATGCCCACAGTAATAATGTCTGTAGGTTCAAACAGAGGGTCTAACAGAATTGCAAGGACCAGATGAAAACTCCAGGATGGTGAGGCATGTTCTTGTTGTTGGTCTAATCTACATAGATTTAAAGAACTGGTAAACCAGGTTATAGTAGGACTATCTTGTGCCTGTTAAGGCCAACATAGTTGAGACATGGACTCTCAAATAGTTAAGTACTTAGACCCTTGTGTCACGGTCTCAAGAACGAGAATTGGACCAGTACTGTAGGTAACACAATTTTTATTAGGATATACATGTACAGAATGAAAGGCAACAGCAAGAACACAACACAATACAGAAGACTTCAGGAAGGAGAGTACTGCTGTGGTGGTACCGAACTGAGTTCCAGAAGGTAGGCTAGAGATAAGCCGTTTCAGGTCCGCACCTGAGGAACTACTGCAGTTCCGCACCTGTAAAGACAAGGTTCCAGAGAAGGCTACTGCACTACAGGTCTGCACCTGTATAGGCAAGGTACAAGTAAGGCTACTGAGTACAGGTCCGCACCTGTATAGACAAGGTACTGAGTAAGGCTGCTGCATACCGGTCTGCACCTGTATAGACAAGGTACTGAGTAGGGCTACTGCGTACAGGTCCACACCTGAACACCGCAAATATGAACAGAGACAAGGAGACATCTGCCAGAGCCACCAGGAGTCCCCAACAAGCTATCCACTGGAGCGTTGGTATGCTGGGTGTGCAGTGGACAACCCCATATAAGAAGGACTATACACAGAGAAAACTTAAACCAGTGTTTCAGGTCAACACCATATAGGTGCTCAGATAGCCAGTGTCATACACAGAGCGGGTAGTCGGACAGAGCCACAGATAAACACCAGAACGGATAGTGAGCCAGGCCAAAGCTCATACATGGAGGAGTTAGTCTACCAGAGCCACAGGTCCACACCAGAGGGAATGTCAGCCAAGCCGGGGTCATACACAGAGCGGGTAGTCAGACAAACCAAAGGTTGGCACCAGAACGGGTAGTCAGACGAACTGAGTCATACACAAAACACAAGCCAACTGCACAGGACACCACAAAAGTGCGTATGAGAGTGGTGTCCAGGAAGTTTAAGTACCCAATGGCCCAGGAAGAGGAGGAGCAAAAAAAGTTGTGCTGTCACTTTAAATAGAACGCACGTCACAGCTTGGAGGTGCGCCAACATGCTGCTGCAGGGAGCCGGAAGGGACTGGAACCCTGCTTATGGATGTGGCTGTGCTGCCAACAACCCTGGCGCCCGAAGAAGGAGACAGAGGGCGGACAAACTATGCGGCTGGAGCTGCCAGAAGAGAGCTGCGGCTTGCTGCCAGGAAAACCTGCGGTCGGCTCGGCAGCCGCCGCCAGGTACGCTAACACCTTGTTACAGCTTTCAGTCTGGACATCAAGAATAGAAAAGAATAGACTAAAGGATCATAAGTATCCAGTTGAAATTGTTCTGCCCATTTGATAAGACTGCTTAAATCCTAATGAGGCAGAGATGTAAACTCTTCCTTGCCTTCAGAAGGACCTCACCATCAGAGAACGAAATTCTTAAAGCCTGATGTCTCTGCTAATCCATCTATAAGCTGTTAGTAGCAGGATATGTTCAAGTGGATAGACAACTGGACCCTTTATCAATAGATCTGAGTTGCTGGCAGTTTGAAAGGCAAGTCTGGGATTATAGCTGTAACTACCACTTTGTTCAACATCTGGAGGATCCTGGAGGAGATCACTGGTGATGGAGGATATGTACTATATATATCTGTCTCTCTGACAGTCTGTCTGTCTCTCTCTCTCTCTGTCTTCCTGTCTCTCTTTCTCTGTCTTTCTCTGTCTCTTTCTCTGTCTCTCTTTCTCTGTCATTCGATCTATTTATCTATCTGACTTATGTCTATTAGGAGTGGCAGTAAGGAGGAATTATTCAAATCTCCTCTATACTGCTTACCTCATTGGTGTAAACATGGGAGCGTGTTTTGGCATGAGTGGCCGGGGGGCAAGGAGATGCAGGGGCCACAATGAACATAGACAGACAATACACACACACAACATACAGAATACGCTCAAGCCGCACAACGATATACGTAAAATTATATGTGCACAACGCTATAAGCAAAATGCTACAGACTATACACATCGCTGTACACTGTATGCCAAAAGCTGTACACCAAATGTTGTATGTACGATGTAGGCAATATGCCATACACAGTGCGCCAAACATTATACGCCGTATGACAGTTACAATACAGGAAAACTATACGCTAAACAGTATGCTCCAAGCGTAATACGCAATTCACTAAACTCTATACGAAAGAACCAAGTGCTATACGCAAAATGCCTTACACAAAATGCTATACGCAATAATCTAAACACCATAAGCCATACGCCAAATGCAAGACACAAAATGCTATACACGAAACTTTAAACTATATACACAAAACACTATACACAAAAAGTTATACACCAAACACGGTGCGCCAAACTCTGTAAGCAAAATGCCATATGGAAAACGCTATACACAAAATGCAATACGCAAAGTGCTATACCCAAAAGCCAAACACTATATGCAAAACGGCAAATGCCCAGCGCTATACACCATACGCCAAAAGCTATATGCCAAACTCTATAAATCAATATGGCAAATGTTAAACACCAAATAATATGCACTATACACCAAACTTTTAACAGTATGCCAAACCTTATAAACAATACGCCAAACTCCATACTCCACTGGCTATACACAAAACTCTATACACGAAACTCCAAATGCTCTATATAACACGCAGTACACCAGATGCTATACACAATATGCCAAATGCTATACTCTATACACCAAGCACTAAATGCAGTATGCCATACTCGATATGCCAAATATAAGCAAGACTCTATACGCCAAATTCTAAATGCAGTAGAAAAGCAGCTGTATGAAGTAGTCCAAACACAACATGTTATACACAATAGGCAAAACGTAATGCACACAATGCTATAGGCCATACACTATACACACACGCTCTTGCACACACATTCTCTCCTGCGCTGTTGCTCAGGCGCGCTGTTGCTCAGGCACGCTGTCCCGCTCTGTTGCTCAGGCGCGCTGTCCCGCGCTGTTGCTCAGGCGCGCTGTCCCGCGCTGTTGCTCAGGAGCGCTGTCCCGCTCTGTTGCTCAGGCGCGCTGTCCCGCGCTGTTGCTCAGGCGCGCTGTCCCGCGCTGTTGCTCAGGCGCGCTGTCCCGCGCTGTTGCTCAGGCGCGCTGTCCCGCGCTGTTGCTCAGGCGCGCTGTCCCGCGCTGTTGCTCAGGCGCGCTGTCCCGCGCTGTTGCTCAGGCGCGCTGTCCCGCGCTGTTGCTCAGACGCGCTGTCCCGCTCTGTTGCTCAGACGCGCTGTTGCTCAGGCGCGCTGTCCCGCGCTGTTGCTCAGGCGCGCTGTCCCGCGCTGTTGCTCAGGCGCGCTGTTGCTCAGGCGCGCTCTCACACACACACAGGTGCAGTGATGAATGTCAAGATGTCTCAAAATGTTTTTAGGCAACCTAACCTATCATGTTATCATGGAGACTTGGTTCCCAGTTTTTTACTGGTGTCAGATGTGAGAATATCACAAGTAATATAAGTAATATCTCCATATCCATTCAGGAGATTTTCTCCAAGCTCTCACCATGGATCAGAGAATGTGTGGGGGAGGTTTTGATCTTTGATTAAACTCTCTGATGGGTATATCCCATTGCTTGATGAAATGGTGCTTGTAGAGACTTCATGTGACTGGTAGAATGGATAAGGACATCCTGCCTTGGATTGTACAAAATCTGTCACAGACGATAAACTATTTAGGCTGATTTTGTTGATCTTCCTCATTAGTCAGTCCCTCCCATCTTATGGGCTAGATTGAGCTCTCAAATGAATCCCATATTTTTGTGGAATCCTCTGCTTTTGGAAAAAGTCAGGCTCTGTCCATAATGTTCTAGAAAAGTGATGGTTCTATCCTGTGCTGAATAAGATGATGTAGATCCTGAGACGTGAATATTATGTAGGTAACTGTTGGCCAATCTGATGACTTCCAACTGCTGCTAAACTTCACGTCCTGTCACTTCTCACCAGGCAAAGGGTGTTAGAAGATGGATCCTGGAAGTTTCCATGTGGCCTCAGCCTGGGAACTCAAGTTGCTAACCAGTTGTTTAGATGGTGGAATATTATTAGACCACCTCTTCTCAGTTCTGCTAACAGTGGTAAGAGGATCTTCGCATATGTTCGCTGTGCAGTCTCTAGACCACAGTTTAGGTTGGCAGACAAACTGGAAATGATGATCCTTGCAGCAAAATGAAGGAAACTATATGTCTTACTTAGGTTGATGACAATAAACCAGTTTTGTGTTTTAGTTATTGCTATAAATATTGATAATGACTCTGTCCTGAGTCTAATGTGAAGTTTTCTGTCCAGAACTGGATAGACCCAGAGAGATTTGAAACAATTCACATTAAATGCCCTTTTTCTATTTTCTTGAATGCAACCATTTTTCTTGAGTGACCAGTGGCCTAGATCTTTAAAAAATATTCTTTATTTAGGAGCAAAAGCTCTAGAGTGTAACCAGAGTGTAAATTCTTAAGCATCGAGTTGTCTGCCACAGTCCTGACACAAGTTTCCATGAACTCCCTCAGTCTTCTCTTCAGGGGGAAAAGCATCATATTTTTTCAGAACTCTGAAAGGAACAGAATGGTCTTCCTCTAGATCCCTGCATAAGACTGGACTGGTCCCCTTTCCAGGCTTGTAATCTTGTGGTCATCTTTCCTGGTCTGAAAGATCTCAAATTTCTAATTATTGCTTTCTCACAAACCTTCTGCTAGACATTTTTCCCTGTACCTTGACACGCTTTCCTCCTGAGGCCTTTTAACAATGTCTTCCAAACAATCATCAAAGAGCATCTTTCAGACAAATTGGAGCAGACAGAGGTTGTTCTTTGATACGTTTTCAACATTCCAGGGCTCGAACCATAGAGTCCTTCAGATGGACAATGTCATTGCCATAGAGCTGGAAAAATCAGAAACAAATATATACAGAGGAATCGACAAGGTAGTGTACTACCAATGTTATTTCAGCTAATGGAACTATTTATTCAAAGGGCTGAGTAAAGAACAAGAGGTCATCCATTAACACTAGAGAAAAGGTAACTTTGATTAAAACAAAGACAGAAATGTTTTACAGCAAGGGCAGAAAATTTATGGAATTCATTACCTTGGGATGCTGTACTTACTTTAAAAAAATTAATTCCTGTCTAGCACAGAACAATCTTGATAATTGACATTCCTTCAATGAAGATAGGATGTTGATCCAGATATTTTTATTTATTTATTTTTTTTGCCTTTCCCTGCATCAACAAGGGTGATATGGCATGAGCTGAACTTCATGGACACGTCTTTTTTCAGCCTTATGATCTGTTACCGTGTTTGTAAAGTTCTACGATTCTAGGCCTATCAACTATCTAAATGATTAAATATTCAGCATTCTCCAAACAGACCTTTATAGCTGTGGAGATTGAGGTGAGAATCATTGAAGGTCTTAAGGACATGCAGAGAGAGAGAGAGAGACAACTTCTTGAGTATTATATCCTCTTATCCATTATAGCTTTAAAAGATACAGTCTCATCTATCGGAAGTGTCATCTATCTTCATACTGACTGCTACTCCAGCCGGGTTTCACTGCCTGCTGGTTGTCACAGATCCCCTTATGCTACCATTACCACGATAATCACATATACTGCCTCATAGATTTCTATGGGATCAGCCAACCTGAGTCTGGTGGATGATAATGGCAGACCTCCCTGGTACCTAGTCACTGAATGTGCAAGGGCTGGTAATGATCTGGCCAATGATGAATTTTCTTGTGCATCGGTACATTCACTGATTGATGAATAGATCCCCAAGTACTGCAGCTGTTACTCTCTGAAGTCATATATGATATAACAGTTTGAACCATGATAATTTTCAGAATGCTCCCAGCATGCTATATGTTCATTTTGAGTATAATAAAAGTTTACTATTTCTTTAGGTTTGGACTTATGAACCTGAGGCCCTTGAGCTGTCCTAAACAGCTGGGGGGTGTCAGATTGTCCATCCCTGCATTAAATCATAGGGGATTTTAATGTACCCCATTTAAATACAGCCCTAAATATCACTGGAAAACAAACGCATCTAATTAACCTAAAAAGAATAATTTGCGTTGATCCTCATATAATTCCCGTCTGTTTCTTTTAAGAATGCTGGTCCAAAGTGTTTAACACTTGCACTTTTGCCATTTAGGAGAAATGCGTGGACATTTCTTGCTACTCTTAAATACAGATTTTTTTTTATTACACAAAATTGGACACCTGCCGTTGTAAACTTCACACTTAGCAGTTTTTCAACTTTTCTCATGTTTTATTGATTGTGGCTGTGAGTCATAGACTTTCAGGTTGTTTCCAACCCACCTACCAGCTAAGATGTTCAATGTTCTGACCCACAGAATGGCTGACAGAAGCTGAACAGAACAGTCCCCAGCTTTTTTACTGCTATAGGAGTGCACTTTGTGAAACATGATGATTATATTATAATTTCATTATTTTTAGTGCCTTTCTTCTCAACAAATGAATCTGTCATATGAGAACCCTAAACTAAAAGACATAACATTTCACTTTCAGATCCAGAATGTGTCTTGAGCAACAGCCATTTCACCCAGAGTGATGAAGGACCAAAGCTGGTTGGTGACTGTTCATCCCAGGAGACTCTAAGAAACCCCGACACTCTGCTAGATGTGGATGTCAAGTTACATGAAGAATCAAATATCACTTATTTGCAACTTGAACACGTAGGAGCAAAATGCTTCACTACTCTAATTAACAATATGTGCAGAACTTTGAAACCCAAACATCAGGAGCTTGTTTCACATCCGACAATTTGCAGAGAAAAGAAACCAATTCAGTCCTGTATATATGGGAAATCTTTCTCAAAATGTTCAAAACTTATGAAAGATCAGAGAACACACACAGGAGAAAAACTATTTAATTGTTTAGAATGTGGGAAAACTTTCACCAGAAGATCAAGTCTTGTTGTGCATAAGAGAATTCACACAGGAGAAAAACCATACAAGTGTTCAGAATGTGGGAAATATTTCACCTACTCATCTGATCTTGTTAAACACTGTAGAATTCACACAGGAGAAAAACGATTTAATTGTTCAGAATGTGGGAAAACGTTCACCAGAAGATCAAGTCTTGATGTGCATCAAAGAATTCACACAGGAGAAAAACCATACAAGTGTTCAGAATGTGGGAAATATTTCACCTACTCATCTGATCTTGTTAAACACTGTAGAATTCACACAGGAGAAAAACCATACAATTGCTCTGAATGTGGGAAATCTTTTGCCCAAAGATCAACTCTTACTGTACATCAGAGGATTCACACAGGGGAAATAAGATTTCAGTGTTCTGAGTGCGGAAAACTGTTTCACCAAAATTCAGGTTTGTCCAAACATCAGAAACTGCACTGCAAGAAAATAGTTTGATCTTATTAAATATCAGATAATTCATGTTTTAGGAAAAAAAGTTTGGTTTCTCCTAATATGAGAATTAGTTCTTAAGCTGACCATCTATTTGGACAACAGAGAACACATATACGAAGAGTAAGCCACTTGTTTGCTTATATGGTTTACCCTGCACTTGAACTTAAACCAACAAATTCCTAGTAAAAAAAATGTCTTGGCTTTGAGAGACCTTTTAATCTTCAGGAAAATCTCCTACCACAGAGACTTCACACATGATTGTGGAAAAACATGTTAACCAAAATGAGCAGATGAAACCATAGCATTAAAACACTGAACAAGTAATAAATATTAGGACCATCAACCTTCAAATATCTGGGGAGGCTGCTTTTGGTAGACATGTTCTGCAAGCTGTTGTCACTTAATTCTCTCCATTTAGGGGAGCTCTATTATCTCTCTGAGGTGTGCTGTCAGGAGACCTGAAGCAAGGACAGAATTTTCTTACCTGTCAATTCACTTCCCTTCATGCTTTTATTTGGTAGAAAATGGCATTCCTTCCCTTATCTTTTATGTTGATTATGTTGTATTTGCTTAAGTGTCAGTTGCGTTCTGGATTTTCTCTGTTCAAACACTGGGGACATTTTTATTCTATTATTATTATTTTTTCCCATCCCCAATTTTGTGTCCTACCTGGATGAGGTGCAATTAAATGTTCTGCCTGTGAAAACTATAAAGCAAAAATAGAAAATTCTGTCTATCGTAATACACCAACTATATACTTCTAGAGACCAGTTGCACCATCTCGGCAAGCAGGAACCACCCTAGACACATACACACGCACTCACATGTTCAACGACGCACACACTCAAACGTTTGCGCATGCACTCACGTTCACGCAGGCACTCACACGTTCAATCGCACATGCATTCACACCCACACACACATTCACCTACACACGTACTCACGCATGCACTCACATGTTCACTCACACACACACTCACAAGTTCACCAACACAAGCACTCACACAGGTTTATAGCCAGAATTAAAACAAAATAAATAAATTAGACCTATGTAATTTTCCTTCATCTTTTAATGATAATACTTTCCAGTCTGGGCCACCTGATACAGAGAAAGTGTATGTGTATATAAATATACAAAATTGTGAATAAAAATTAATCCAATGCCTCGTCTTAATTCCTCCAAGAACAACTGTATTTTCCCTCTGTACTCTAGTAAAAAGAATTCTGGTGGTGGGACACCTTTCTCATACGAACAACTGGTGCCACAAGGTGACATGCGCTTTCTTGTAACAAATTTAGTAATCCTTTAACCCTTTGAGTGCCAGAGTACCCCCTGGCACTCGAAGGCTTATGGACCAGTGATGTTAAGTAGTGCATTGCAATTCAATTCATTGCACAACCCTCTGACTGTTAAAGGGTTAAGCTCCTCTCTGTTTTAGAACCAGAGTTCTTGTTTGCTTTGTGAATAATAATTTCCCGTTAGGTTTCCACGCTCCCCTTATTGTTACGCTTTACATTGCCGTTTCTTTGTATGAAAATACAATAAAGGAAATATGAAAGAAATTTAGAAACCTAATTTGAAGTCTGATGTGAAATATGGCTTTAATAGAAACTTATATATACAGTCTCACAGAGTAAAACAATTTCATTTATAGTGGAATTGCTACCTAAACAGATGTTTAATGTAATTAAATTTACATTTTCAAACTGCACATAACTTTTTTTTTTGTTTGTTTGTTTTCACTCAGTTCAGTAGTTATATAATCTTTCTCTGACCTGTCTTATAAAGCTGTATAATTAATTGTATCTTCAGAAAATCACCTCTCCACCTTCTTAGGCCCCTTTCACAAGGGTGATAGGAATGCAGTGGTACTGTGTTGGTTATGCTGCCCTTAGTGAAAGGTACTGTTCTTGGCGATGGTGCATTTCACACTGGTGAGGGTCACCTTTTGAGTATGCACCATTGCCCAGCATGCTGCAACTTTACTGCATTTCCTCCGGAACTCACTACAGTTGCAGTAAGGAGGTTCTGCAGGTAGACCTTACACACGACTACTTGTGGAGGTTGGGATGCTCCTCATAAACTCCAGGGAATGGCGACCCATGTGGGCACTAGCCAGTAATACTGTCTGGCACTCACGTGAGCCTGCCATCAATCATGCCTTTTCTTCATCAGGGTAGGTAGGGGCATGGAGCAGAGATGTGAATAAAAGTGCACACATGACAAAACTGTCAAAGGAGGCTACAGTAGTACTGTTGCTTGTGTAAAAGGTAATAGGTTGTTAGAACTTATCAGTTTCCACCAGACGGCAGGAATAAATTAATAAAGAGGAATAATCGTGCAAATTCTTTCAAGATGGGGGCTCCCACTTAGGAGAAAACTTCAGAATGTGACTTGCCCCCTTAAATAAAAGTACATGGTAAAAAAATGGGTACTTGGGAATGGCATATTAAACTAATATATATTGTGATGGAAGGAAGCTAGGTAAGAGGACTCTTTTCAAAAGTGAAGGCCTTCAGAAGCTTTGGGAGAAAGATAAAATAGCAAAAAGAACTAACTAACGAAGATCTCTCTTCAGGAGGGAAGTGTACTGTAGGATTGTGATGTAACAATCTATACTAGATCACACTGATACAGCTGTGTACTGTAGGATTGTGATGTAACAATCTATACTAGATCACACTGATACAGCTGTGTACTGTAGGATTGTGATGTAACAGTCTGTACTAGATCACACTGATACAGCTGTGTACTGTAGGTCTGTGATATAACAATCTATACTAGATCACACTGATACAGCTGTGTACTTTAGGACTGTGATGTAACAATCTATACTAGATCACACTGATACAGCTGTGTACTGTAGGTCTGTGATATAACAATCTATACTAGATCACACTGATACAGCTGTGTACTGTAGGACTGTGATGTAACAATCTATACTAGATCACACTGATACAGCTGTGTACTGTAGGTCTGTGATGTAACAATCTATACTAGATCACACTGATACAGCTGTGTACTGTAGGTCTGTGATGTAATAATCTATACTAGATCACACTGATACAGCTTTGTACTGTAGGTCTGTGATGTAACAATCTACACTAGATCACACTGATACAGCTGTGTACTGTAGGTCTGTGATGTAACAATCTATACTACACCACACTGATACAGCTGTGTACTGTAGGACTGTGATGTAACAATCTATACTAGATCACACTGATACAGCTGTGTACTGTAGGTCTGTGATGTAACAATCTATACTACACCACACTGATACAGCTGTGTACTGTAGGACTGTGATGTAACAATCTATACTAGATCACACTGATACAGCTGTGTACTGTAGGTCTGTGATGTAACAATCTATACTACACCACACTGATACAGCTGTGTACTGTAGGACTGTGATGTAACAATCTATACTAGATCACACTGATACAGCTGTGTACTGTAGGTCTGTGATGTAACAATCTATACTAGATCACACTGATACAGCTGTGTACTGTAGGTCTGTGATGTACAATCTATACTAGATCACACTGATACAGCTGTGTACTGTAGGATTGTGATGTAACAATCTATACTAGATCACACTGATACAGCTGTGTACTGTAGGTCTGTGATGTACAATCTATACTAGATCACACTGATACAGCTGTGTACTGTAGGACTGTGATGTACAATCTATACTAGATCACACTGATACAGCTGTGTACTGTAGGACTGTGATGTAACAATCTGTACTAGATCACACTGATACAGCTGTGTACTGTAGGATTGTGATGTAACAATCTACACTAGATCACACTGATACAGCTGTGTACTGTAGGTCTGTGATGTACAATCTATACTAGATCACACTGATACAGCTGTGTACTGTAGGTCTGTGATGTAACAATCTACACTAGATCACACTGATACAGCTGTGTACTGTAGGACTGTGATATAACAATCTATACTAGATCACACTGATACAGCTGTGTACTGTAGGACTGTGATGTACAATCTATACTAGATCACACTGATACAGCTGTGTACTGTAGGTCTGTGATGTAACAGTCTATACTAGATCACACTGATACAGCTGTGTACTGTAGGTCTGTGATGTAACAATCTACACTAGATCACACTGATACAGCTGTGTACTGTAGGATTGTGATGTAACAATCTACACTAGATCACACTGATACAGCTGTGTACTGTAGGTCTGTGATGTACAATCTATACTAGATCACACTGATACAGCTGTGTACTGTAGGTCTGTGATGTAACAATCTACACTAGATCACACTGATACAGCTGTGTACTGTAGGACTGTGATATAACAATCTATACTAGATCACACTGATACAGCTGTGTACTGTAGGACTGTGATGTACAATCTATACTAGATCACACTGATACAGCTGTGTACTGTAGGTCTGTGATGTAACAGTCTATACTAGATCACACTGATACAGCTGTGTACTGTAGGTCTGTGATGTAACAATCTACACTAGATCACACTGATACAGCTGTGTACTGTAGGTCTGTGATGTACAATCTATACTAGATCACACTGATACAGCTGTGTACTGCAGGACTGTGATATAACAATCTATACTAGATCACACTGATACAGCTGTGTACTGTAGGTCTGTGATGTACAATCTATACTAGACCACACTGATACAGCTGTGTACTGTAGGACTGTGATGTAACAATCTATACTAGACCACACTGATACAGCTGTGTACTGTAGGACTGTGATGTAACAATCTATACTAGATCACACTGATACAGCTGTGTACTGTAGGACTGTGATGTAACAATCTATACTAGACCACACTGATACAGCTGTGTACTGTAGGACTGTGATGTAACAATCTGTACTAGATCACACTGATACAGGTGTGTACTGTAGGACTGTGATGTAACAATCTATACTAGATCACACTGATACAGCTGTGTACTGTAGGTCTGTGATGTAACAATCTATACTAGATCACACTGATACAGCTGTGTACTGTAGGACTGTGATGTAACAATCTATACTAGATCACACTGATAAAGCTGTGTACTGTAGGACTGTGATGTAACAATCTATACTAGATCACACTGATACAGCTGTGTACTGTAGGTCTGTGATATAACAGTCTATACTAGATCACACTGATACAGCTGTGTGCTGTAGAACTGTGATGTAACAATCTATACTAGATCACACTGATACAGCTGTGTACTGTAGGTCTGTGATATAACAATCTATACTAGATCACACTGATACAGCTGTGTACTGTAGAACTGTGATGTAACAATCTATACTAGATCACACTGATACAGCTGTGTACTGTAGGTCTGTGATATAACAATCTATACTAGATCACACTGATACAGCTGTGTACTGTTGCACTGTAATGTAACAATCTTTCTCTTTTGTCCTATGTGGAGCACAGGAACCATGGGATGAAGTTCCCTCTGCTGCAGGGCAGGATACTTGTAAAAGGATTTCTCTGAGTCAGAGACACTCAGCCTACACCATTTCACCCCACGCAGACAAGCTCAGTGTTGAAAAGTACTCTCCCAAGGAAGGATTCAGTGCAGAGCTCTCCTAGCTAGATTTTCCTTTTTTGTCATGTTCTAATGGGAAATTGGGCTGTATAATCCCCCTTAGACTTACTCCTATTACTTATTATAGAATGAACCAGTTACAGAACTCATAGGACATGTTCTGTGGAGGATGTTTTATACCTAGAGCCAGTCTTTCTGTGAAGCTTGGGTATATTTCTAGTGTGAGTATGAAGGCTGAAGAGTGGATTCTACTGTTTTTACGGCACAGGTCCTGTATGTGTGTGTATGTCCCTATTTCTCTGCCAGACAGTTGTCTTTGGTGCACTCTAAAAGGTGGCTTGGTTTAAGCAGCATTACTATTCCTTCTCTTTGCTGACTGTGACAATTATATGGTTGTTGACCCTAACATTGCTGGTTGATCTTGTTATTGCAGCTTTTGGGGACTTCTGCCTTTTGTGGGACACAGTTCGTATCCTGCAGTGACCTGATTTTTTTATTGATGTAATGTTTTTGTATTACTTTATTATGTTCAAAATATAGTTGCCATTTTCGGGGAAGCAGTGCCTGTAAGCATGGGCATGTGCAGTGGCCATTTTGGTCTCACAGATGAGTATTGTTGTACAGCTTCTTCTGCATCAGCAGTGATTTCAGAGGCAAATATTTTTTGACAGGTCTCTAGGATTGCTCAACATCTATCCGGTACTAAGGGGATCCCTCTCCCATTTTCGGGGAACGCAGCACGACGGTGACTGGAGAACTACTGCACTATTTTGTTTATGGGATACTGCATTTTCCTGAGCTTTCATGCAGAAGAAGAGGCAGTTCCTGCTGAACTTACTTTTGGGACCCTGCTGGCTATGCTGAGGCTACCTACTCCCTCCTGCTTGCAACATGAACCCCTTGATGTTGGATTTGTACTTTTTCAGTCTTTTTGGGCTCATTTATTTTAATGTCTCTGCATTTCTCTTAATTTCGTATTGGGGTCCTGATTATGTCAGACCTCAGGGAAGACATAGGCAAATCCAAGGCTACCAAGGATTCAGGGCCCTTTAACCCATTGCTTGTCATGCCAGGTGGCACTTCCTAGCGAGTTTTTATTACTCTGTGTCCCTCTTGCTCTGAGGCCCCTGCACATTTGACAGCACCCCCAACTACTGAACAGGAGCCTGAATAAGGAAAGGCCCTAATTTCCTCTGATAGTTCTATTCCTTATTCCAACAAGGAGCTTTCAGGTTCTTGGGACATCCTTCACCCCTCAAACCCATGTTTTGGGGGTTTTCTCTGCTGAAGAGGCGAGAATTGATGTGGACTAATTAGATTCATCCATTTAACGAGATGCTCTGGTACGCTCTCCTGTGCAGGTGCTCTGGCACGCTGTCCCGCGCGGTTGCTCTGGCACGCATTCATACACACACACACACACACACACACACACACACACACACACACACACATTCTTACTGTTTTATTAACCTCACTAGTTGAAAATCCTGTGTACACGGGACACAGTGCCACCCAGCAACCTCGGCTGGTGGCCGGATCCTCTCTTGTTACTGGCCGCTCTGCAGTCGTTCACAGTACTGACTTCTTGAACACGCCACAGCTGATACGGATCGATGCGCTCCAAATTCAGACCATAGCCCTCCTTGCGCATCTTCCTGAATTCCGAGCGCCCCGCTCCGTATCAGCCGCGGTGCAGACGGTCTCTACTGCGCATGACTGCAGTGCGCGCAGCTGACTCTATTGCGCATGACTGCTTCTGACAAACATCCTTAGCGAATTATTGTGTAGGATGGGCAAAGCCATGCTAGTGTTGCTAGTAAATATGTCCATTTCCAGTCCAGAAGCAGATCACTTACCGGTATTGGGCGGGGGAGCTCCCTTGGATAAAATAGGCTAATATATAAAGTCTGTTGGCATACTCCACTTATATTTATACTTCGATACATTAATACAGGGATCGTTAGCCTCCGTCCAGTCTGTGTGTCTTGGGAAATTCACTCTAATTGTCTGTACCTGGAATATATTGCCATAAGTATCTAAATCCTGAGACTTGCCCAGTCTAAGACATTTTGTGAGGTAAGCAGCAGCTGAGTTATCACTCGTATATGTGAAGATGTCTCTTAATTACAAAATGTTTTAACCCTTTGAGTGCCAGAGTGGTACGCAACGCATTGCAAAGCAATGCGTTGAGTACCACTCTGGCACTCAAAGGGTTAAGGCAACCTTCTTTTTACCCTGTTGTCACGGAGAGTTGCTTTCCATCCTTTTTTTACTGGTGTCAGATGTGAGGATATCATAAATAATATCTCAATATCCATTCAGGACTTTTTCTTCAAGCTATCACCATGGACGGGGATCCAATAATGTGTGGGGAGGTTTTGATATTTGATTAAACGCTCTGATGGGTATATCCCATTTCTTGATGACATGGTGCTTGTAGAGACTTAATTTGACTAGTAGAATGGATAAGGGCGCCACGCTTATGATCCATACAAAATCTGTCACATGCAAAACACTTCTTTGGCTGGTTTCGTAGATCTTCCTAATTATCCAGTCCCTCCTTCTTATGGGCCAAATAAGCTCGCAAATTGATCCCAAACTGAATCAGCTGTTTTGTGGAAAAAGTCAGGCTCCATCCATAACGTTCTAGAAAAGTGTTGGTTCTGTCCTGTGCTGAATAAAAAGATGAAGATCCTGAGAGGTGAATATCCTGTAGGTAACTGTTGGTCAGTCACCATTCCTCAACAGCCAAAGGCTGTTAGGAGATGGATGATGGAAGTTTATATGTGGCCTCAGCCTGGTAACCTCAGGTTGCTAACCAGTTGTTTAGATGGTGGAATATTACTAGACCAACTCTTCTCATTTCTGCTACCAGTGGGAAGAGGATCTGGATGGACCCAGAGAGATTAGAAACAATTCCCATTAAATGCCCCTTTTCTATAGTCTTGTCTTGCAACTGTTTTTCTAGAAAAAATACAGTTTTCTTGAGCGACCAGTGGCCTTAATCTTTAAAATGTATTCCTTTTAGTTAGGAGCAAAAGTTCTAGAGTGTAAAATCTGAAGCACCATAGTCTTGACCCAAGTTTCCTTGAACTCCTTCAGGTTCACCCACCAACCACAATCTCCTCAGAGGAAAAAATCATCATAATTTTCCAGAACCCTCAAAGGAACAGAATGGACCCTTTTCCAGGCTTGTAATCTTGTGGCAGTCTTTCCTGGTCTATAGGATCTTGAATCTCTAAATGTTGCTTTTTTCCAAAACCTTTCGCTAGATGTTTTCCCTTGTACCTTCTCTTCTCTCTTGAAGAAAGAAGACACAATTTCCTCATGAGGGCCTTTTGAAAGGACAGAGGTTATTCTTGGATACATTGCCTGCATTCCAGGGCTCAAGCCAAGGAGTCCTTCAGGTGGATAATGTCATTGCCATAGAGCTGTAAAAAAAATATGAAGACGATATACAGAGGAATTGACATGGTAGTGTACTACCAATGTTATTTCAGCTAATTGAACTTTTTACTTTAGAAGAAACGCTCTTTTGACTAAAACATAGGCAGTCATTTTTTAAAGTAAGGGCAGTAAAGTTATGGAATTAATTACCTTGGGATGCTTTATTTGCTGTCAAAAAAGTAATAGATTCTTGTCTAACAGAGCAATATTGATTCATATGACATTTTGTCAATGCAGATAGTATGTTGATCCATGGAAATATCTGACTGCCTTATGGAGTTAGGGAGGAATTTTTTACTCACTTGGTGATTAATTGGAAATGGCTTTAATGTTTTTTTTGTTTTTGTTTTTTTCCCTCGGGATCAACAGGGGTGATATGGCATGGGCTGAACTTCACGGACATGTCTTTTTCAGCCTCCTCAACTATTACTATGTTTGTAAAGCGTTTACGATTCTAGATCTATCAACTCTCTAAATTATTAAATGTTCAATATCGTCCAAACAGACCTTTATAACTCTGGAGACTGAGGTGAGAGCCATTAAAGGTCTTAAGGACATGCTGAGAGAGACACAACTTCTTCATGTAATTTTCCATACTCTTACCTATTATAACTTTAAGAGATACAGTCTCTTCTATTGGAAGTGTGATCTTCATACTGACTGCTTCTCCAGCCTGGTTTCACTGTCTGTTGGTTGTCACAGATCCCCTTAAGCTACTATTATCACAATAATCACACATGCTGCCTCAGATTTCTATGGAATCAGGCAACCTGAGCCTGGTGGATGAGAATGGCGGCCCTCCCCGGTACCTAGTCACTGAATGTGCAAGTGCTAGAAATGATATGGCAATGATGAATTTTCTTGCGCATCCGTACATTCACTGATTGATGAATAGACCCCCAAGTGCTGCAGCTTTTACCCTCTGAAGTCATATATGATAAAACAGTTTGAACCATGATAACTTTTCAGAATGCTCCCAGCACTTTGGAGTACCATGTCTTTACTGTGTAGAAAAGCCATTCAATCTGTTGATTTTGAGTGTAATAAACATTTACTATTTCTTTAAGATAGGACTTATCAACCTGAGGCCATCGAGCTGTCGTAAACAGTTGGGGGTGTCAGATTGTCCATCCATGCTTTAGATCATAGGAGATTTTAATGTATTCCATATGGTTCATATGCTCAGAATTTAAATACAGCTGTAAATCTCAATGGAAAATAAATGTATCTTATTAACCTAAAAAGAAAAATTTGTGTTGATCCACATATAATTCCTGTCTGTTTCATCTGAATTGTGGGTGCACTTTCACCATTTGAAATTTGTGTGGACTTTTCTTGCTACTCATATACACAGATTTATTTTTTTTTAATCACACAGAATTGGACACCTGCAGTTTTAGACTTCACACTTAGCAGGTTTGCAACTTTGCTCATGTTTTATTGATTGTTGCCGTGAGCCATAGACTTTCAGGTTGCTTCCAGCCCACCTACCAGCTGAGATGTTCAATGTTCTGACCCACAGAATGGCTGACAGATGCTGTGCAGAACAGTCCCCAGCTTTTTACGGTCTACTGCCATAGGAGTGCACTTTGTGAAACATGATGATGATATTATAATTTCATTATTTTAGTGGCTTTCTTCTCAACAAATGAATCCATCATATGAGAACCTTAAACTAAAAGACATAACATTTCACTTTCAGATCCAGAATGTGTCTTGAACAACAACAACAACAGTTTCACCCGGGATGATGAAGGACCAAAGCTGGTTGGTGACCGTTCATCCCAGGAGACTCTAAGAAACACTGACACTGTGCTGGATGTGGATGTAAAGTTACACGAAAAATCAAATATCACTGATTTGCAAGCTGAACAAATAGGAACAGAATGCTTCACTACTCTTATTACCGATATGCACAGGAATTTGAAACACAAATATCACGAGCTTCTCTCACATCAGACAATTCACAGAGAGAAGAAACAGATTCAGTCCTGTATTTATGGGGAATCTTCCTCAACATGTTCCAGACTTCTGACAGATCAGAGAACACACACAGGAGAAAAACTATTCAATTGTTCAGAATGTGGGAAAACGTTCACCAGAAGATCAAGTCTTGATGTGCATCAAAGAATTCACACAGGAGAAAAACCATACAAGTGTTCAGAATGTGGGAAATATTTCACCTACTCATCTGACCTTGTTAAACACTGTAGAATTCACACAGGAGAAAAACCATACAATTGCTCTGAATGTGGGAAATCTTTTTCCCAAATATCAAATCTTGTTGTACATCAGAGGATTCACACAGGAGAAAGACGATTTCAGTGTTCTGAGTGCGGAAAACTGTTTCACCAAAATTCAGGATTGGTCAAACATCAGAAACTGCATCGCAAGAAAACATTCTAATTAAATATCAGATAATTCATGATTTTGGTTTCTCCTAATATTAGAATCAGTTCTTATGCTGACCATCTATTCGGACAACAGAGAACACATACACAAATTGGAAGCCACTTGTTTGCTGATATGGTTTACCCTGCACTTGAACTTAAACCAGTAATACACCTGACTATATTCAAGTGTACCTACAAGAATTGATGCGGTTTGAAGGCAAAGGGTGGTCACACCAAATATTGATTTGATGTAGATTTTTCTTCTGTTCACTCACTATTCATTTTGTTAATTGCTAAATATAAACTATTAACAGGTCTATTTTTGAAAGCATTCTTACTTTATGGCATTTTTTACACATACTCCCTGGAGAATTTGTGGCCCTCAATATCTGTACAGCCCCTGAGTTCATGCTGGGTCCCCACCCTCCACCATGTTGTGTACCCCCAGACCACACCTCTGCCCCCAGTGACAGCAGCTCTCATGATGCCCCCTCCTGGCTCACAGCAGCAGCACCATGTCTCAGACAGACATACACAAGCACTTATTGGAAGTGACATCAGAACCAAAACTCCCACAGCATCCCATTACCATAGAGGAGTGAAAGTATGTCCCTCCTCCATTCCCTGACTACCTCTTGTTCCATGCTCTCCAATTATATCTTTTATAACAGGCACAGGAACATTTTTTTTTTATCTCTTGCGCCCTATAAGACCGCATAATCATTTGTTTACTTTTTGACAGAGCAGACAAAATGGCAAGGTATAGAGGTGACACGGGGAGAAAGCAAACTCCCTGCTTCCATTCTACCTGGCGTATCGGGTAGGGTTGGGCGGCATCGGGAAGCCTTCTTATGTCAATGAGGGGGAGGCTTTCCCTCACTGGCGGAAGAGTGTTTGCCTATCGATACTACAGGTAGAATGGAAGCAAGAAGTTTGCTTTCTCCCCTGAGTCACCTCTGTTGAACTTGTAGCTGAATCGGCTGGGAGATCAGTAGATGGGGGGCACCACAAGGTCTGGGAGAAGCGATGAATGGAATGGAGGGGGAGATGAAGTTGATTTAACCGTTTAAAGCAATGCGTTGCGTACCCCTCTGGCACTCAAAGGGTTATATATGCTTGGCTGAGGAGGCAGGCCTCAGCCAACTCTCACTGTATTCTTCTGAGACAAATTACATTGTCCTTTTTGGCTGAGGAGGTGCTCCAACCAACTCAAACCCAGCCCCACACATCTCACTGGCTGGACAGTGGCAGTAAGCCATCCCAGGGGGGTGTGGCTGCCAACAATCCAGAAGCCTTTTCCAAGGCACCCAAACAGGGCTAGTCTTTTATTTATATATATATATATATATATATATATATATACACACACATTTATCTTTAATAACAAAGTGCTAGACTGCGTTTCTCCCTGTGTGTATAACCGCACGTGCGCAGTAGGGAACAATGCTGTCATGCACAGTAGAGGGCGCCAGCTTCAAATCATTGCTGAGCTGGAACGGGGAGCTCCGGGGCAGCAGCTGACGCCACTGGCTGCCAATTTGGCCTGTGTACACAGCCTTCAATACTAGTGTGTGTGTATAAGAGAGAGAAAATAGCTCACTAACTCACCATAATAGTTACATATATAAATGATATAATAAAAGTGACCAAGTGAATTAAATATAGATTGCAACAAAAAATGAGGGTTCTCCAGAACCCCCCCCTCCCCAAACAATAAGTCTAACGTGCAAATGCAAATCAAAAGGCAGATTTGCACTCCTCCATACAAATTGTGCAAATGTCTGCCCTGTATAAGGCATAGATTATTCTACTGTGTTAAAGTGATAGTAGTATTTCATATTTGCTGAACTTAATCTTGCTAGGCTTAAAAAAAGAAATAATCCAATCAGTGTCTCACTGCCCAAACCTTTATAGTTCTTTAGAAATCTCAATTTTTATTTCCCCCCTCCCTCCCCTTTCTCCTACGTCACCTTTCCAGCTCTCGGACCGTAGGGAGTGTCTACAGCATTGGTAAGACATGCCCCAGCCATCTTGTCATCACCATTAAGTTTTTAATTCACTCCCCTACAACACAGCAATAGATTGGAGTGGTTCTGCTCTGAAACTCAATGTTTTGTCAGCCAAGCAAGCCGATGCAATGCACCATGGGTAGGGAAAGTAGTCATGTGACAGCACAGAGCTCCGAGAAAAGGGGAGTGAATTAAAAAACTTAATTGTGACGACAAGAAGGCTGGGCAGGTCTTAACAAAGCTGTAGACAATCCCTACGGTCTGCGGACCAGATTTCAGATCTGAGAGCGGGACAAGTGACATTGGAGAAAGGGGTGGGAAGGGGGAAATAAAAATTGAGATTTCTAAAGAACTATAAAGGTTTGGGCAGTGAGACACAGATGGGATTATTTCTTTTTTTAAGCCTAACAAGATTAAGTACAGCAAAAATGAAGTATTACTATCGCTTTAATAAATGAGGGTTTTGTTCATAATTTGGACAAAGTATGTTTAACCCCTTCGTGACAATGGACGTACATGTACGTCCAAGGTAGATGTCCCTAAAGGACAAAGAATGTACATGTACATCCCGGAAATCTGGGTCCCCGCGCAGCTGCACGCCGTTCGGGGACTCCGGATTCGTTTGCTGAAAAAAAAATTTAAGTGACGGCCGCGTGCATAGCAGCCGGTCATTAAGGGGTTAAGCTTGCCCACCATGTCGTGGTATCCCAAAATCAGGCAAATTGGGGTACCACGACATGGTGGGAAAACTTAAATATACTTTGGCCAAACCATGAACAACAACTTCATATTTATTAACACAGTAGAATAATATATGCTTTATACAGGGCAGACATTTGCACAATTTGTATGGAGCAGTGCAGGCCTGTCTTTTGATTATTTCCTATATAATAATTCGCTAGGATGTTTGTCAGAAGCCTTCATGTGCAGTAGAGACTGCCCGAATGCACAGAATGCTGGGAGTTCTGTGCTGAGAGCACAGAATGCTGGGAGTTCTGTGCTGGGAGGTGTAGGAATGCTGGGAGTTCTGTGCTGGGAGGTGTAGGAATGCTGGGAGTTCTGTGCTGGGAGCATTCTGTGCTTTCAGGCAGTCTCTACAGTGCATGACTGCGACGGCGGCAGGACGCAGAGCAGGACCGGCCTTTTAACATCACCCGGACCTTGGTCCATGTACACGGGCTTATACACTAGTGTGTGTATATATATATATATATATATATATATATATATATATATATATATATATATATATATATATATATATATATATATATATATATATAATATAAAATTATGCCATAAGCCTTTCAGTTCCTGAGGGGGATCATCCAATCCTACTGCTGTTGTACAGGATTTCCTTGCATAAACTAGTGGTAACATTCTGGTTTTGTAGAGCAGCCATGAGCTCTACTGTTGCCATACCTATTTCTAATATATACTTGTATGAAGATATCTTTTATTTCTAAAATGTTTTAAGGCAACCTGGATCAGTTTTCTAGCCAAATTCCTTTTACCACTTTGTAGTGGAGATTTGCTTCCCAATCATTTCTACTGGCTTTAGTTGTGGGAAGATCCCAAATGATCTTTCAGGATCCGTTCAGAAGGCTTTCTTTCAGCACCCTCCAGGCCAGTGATTTGAGAATTTGCAGGAAAATCTTTATATTTTTATCAGTCTCTATGATGGGATTATGCCATTGCATGAGAACTTTGTGTTAGTATAGGCCTCATCTTCCATCTCACTCATTCTACAGGACATCCTATGTAGGATCCTTAAAAAATGTATCACAGATAAACACTTTTTTGGCTGCTTTCTCGTTAGTAACTGCCCCTTGCCTTGTGGTAGTCTCACAGGACTCTTGTGGACTGAATACAGTTCTCACATAAATTCCAATTTTGTTTGGGAATCTGCTGTTATTTGAGAAATTCAGGATCCATCCATAATGTTGTAGAAAAACAAGGGTTCTGTCCCGGTGCTGAATAAGAAGGCAGACATCCTGAGAGGTCAAAAGAATATCACCTAGAACACACTCCATATGATGTCCTCCAGTTGCTGCTAAACTGTAACTCCCCTATTTCATTGCCAGCTAAAGCTGTTAGGGATTGATGGGAAGGCATCTGGAGGGTCTCACGTTGTCAACCAGTGGCTTAGATTGTGGTATATTTTTAGATCACCTTTTATCAGTTCTGATACCAATGGTAAGATGATCTTTAAAAATATTCACTATGCAGTTCCTAGATAAAGTTTATAAAAGTAAAAAACTAGAACCGATGATCCTCTGCAATTAAGAAATGTTTTATGTTTCTTGTTAACAAGGGCATGCACCAATTTTGTGTGTTAACTACTGTAATAAATATTGTTAAAGTCTCTATCCTGAATGTATTCTCGGTCTTCCTTTTCTAGCCCAGAACCAGATGGGTTTATCCCTAGAGAGTTGAAACAATACCCTTTAAATTCCTTTCTCTGGAACATGGATGATGGCTTTGACTTGCAAAAGTAGTTGTAGGAAGGAAGTAATACAAAGCTTTTACTTTTTGAGAAACAGGTGACGTTGATTTTTAAGACTTTCCTTTTAGGACGGCGCACAAGCTCTAGAGCAGGGTTGTCCAAGTTCAGTCCTCAAAGACCACCAACAGGCCAGGATTTTTAAGGATTCCTTGCTTAAACATAGGTGAGTCAGTCAAAATGAATGAGTCACTGATTAACTCACATGTACTTAATCAGGGAAATCCTTAAAGGGATAGTAATACTTCGTTTTAACTTTATTTTATTTTGTAGGCATTAAAAAAAACATGAAGCATGATATAAGTCTTATCTCTCAAACCTTTATGGTTTAAGAGCTATTCACAAGCAAAGTTTCCCCTCCCCGCCCCTTTTACCTAGTGTAAGCCATCTCTTCTCAGATGTGAATCTGATTGTAAGACCAGACAGATAACAGAAGGGGACATTCTTCTTTATATGAAAACAATGAAAGCCCTTCCCCCCCTTGACAAGTTTTTCAGCTTTTTCCCTTATCTGAATTGAAGATAGTCCCTCTCTGCAGTCTACCTGGGCACCTCCCTTCTGATCTGGCTGAACAGGGTGGGGGATACTTTGCTTGTGAATATCTCTTAAACCATAAAGGTTTGAGAGATAAGACTTATATCGTTCTTCATGTTTTTTTAATGCCTACAAAATAAAATAAAGATAAAACGAAGTATTACTATCCCTTTAAATCCTGGCCTTTTGGTGGCTCTTGAGGGCTGAACTTGGACAGCAGTGCTGTAGAGCATAACCCGAGATCTGAATCACACAGTCCTCTATCTCAGTTTTGACCTACATTTCCTTGAACACCGTCCATCTTCCACCAAACGAGGTTTTCTTAGAAGGAAAATCTTTGGAATTTTCCAGAGCCCCAGTAGGAAATGGTCTTCCTCCTGGACTTGACCACCTTTCCAGGCTTGTAATTTTGTGGTCTTCTTTTCTTGTCTGTAGGATCATTCTCAAAACTTTGTTAGAAGTATTTCCCTTTTCTACCCTCTCTCGAAGAAGAAAGAATACACACTTGTGGCCCTCTTGATCATGTTGTCCAAAAGATCACCAAAGGCCAATTTCTCCAATTTCTTGAAGAAATTGTCTGCATTCAATAGAGCTCTTCTCATCGCCACATCCATTGTCATAGACATTGTATGAACATGAACCATATATAGAGAGGAATAGACAAGGAGGTGTATTACTAATTTAAAGTTTCTAGCATTCAAGACCCATCAACCCTCTGATGGCATATTCAATGTTCTCCATCCAGACCTTCATGTGCCTGGAGATACATAGTAACATAGTAAATTAGGCTGAATAAAGACACAATCTTTGCCTCATACCCTAGTGACATGAGAACTGTATTGCTTTCCTGATACCCAAACAAGTCTTTATCAGACCTTCCTGATTTTCCTACTAATATAGAGTATAACCCTGTATGTTCCCTTTTAAAAGAAATGTATATAATTTACTCTTAAATGTATCCATTGTATCTGCCATAACCACCTCCTTGGGCAAGGAATTCTACAATGTAACAGACTTTAAAAAAAAAAAAAAAAAAAACACACTTCTTCTGCTGAAGTCCAAACCTCCTTTCTTCTAATCTCAAGGGGTGTCCCCTGGTCACCTGATCAGGTCTTGGAATGAATAGCTCACCGCAGAGATCCTTGTATTGACCTCTCATATACTCGTACAATGTGATGAGATCTCCGCTCAATCGTCTTTTCTCTAGCGTAAATAAACCAAGTTTGTCTAGTTGTTCCTCATACGTCAAGTCCTCCATTTCCTTAATTGATTTTGTTGCCCTTTGCTGTACCCTCTCTAGTTCCAGTACATCTTTTTTTTTTAGAAATAGTGCCTAAAACTGTACTGCATATTCGAGGGGAGGTCTTACCAATGATTTGTACAATGGCAAAATTATGTTATCCACTCTTGCTTCTATACCCCTTTTTATGCAAGACAGGGTTTTGTTTGTCTTTGCTACTGCTGTTTGACACTGGTCACTGTTTCCAAGTTTGTAGTTGACAAGGATACCCAGGTCCCTCTCTAGCAACGAGTCCCCCAAAATGACTCCATTAAGTTCATAAGTAGCCTTGGGATTATTTCCTCCCAAGTGCATGGCTTTACTTTTCCCCACATTAAACTTCATATACCATTTGTTTGCCCAGTCTGCCATTTTATGTAAATCCCTCTGTAGAGAGCAAATATCCTATTCTGAATTAATTACTCTGTATAATTTAGTGTAAAATGCAAATATTGATATTTTGGTTTCTATATCTATCTCCAGGTCAATTATAAACATGTTAAAAAGCAGAGGACCTAACACTGAACCCTGACGCACTCCACTCCCCACCTTAACTGTATTGGACAATTGTCCATTTACAACCACACACTGTTCCCTATCCTTCAACTAGTTTTCTATCCAATTGCAAACATTATCCCCTAGCCCCAATTTCCTTATTTTATACACCAACCTTCTGTGTGGCACCGTATCAAATGCCTTTGCAAAGTCTAGATATACTACATCAACTGTCTTACCATTATCTAAGTTGCTACTTACTTCCTCATAGAACCTGAAAAGATTAGTTTGGCATGATCGATTCCTCATAAAACCATGTTGATTCCTGCTAATGATCTTATTTTTTGTATTGTAAACCTGAATATAGTCCCTTATCATCCCTTCTAGCAGTTTTCCCACTACATAGGTCAAACTCACAGGTCTGTAATTTCCAGGTTCTGTTTTAGTTCCCTTCTTTAATAAAGGCACTACATGGGATGGATGTGAGTGACTCTGAAGTACAACTTGTTGATGTCATTTTGCATCCTCTTATCATACATACTGTCTGCTTCTCAATCTTGGTTCCACTGCCTTCTAGTGGTCACAGATCAACCTCATACACTTTTAAACCCAATGGCTGATTCCACTGTCAACTAGTAGTTGCAGATTCCACATCCTACTATTACTACAATAAAAACACATACTGCCCCATCAGTTTCTATGGGAACAGCGAATCTAAACCTCGTGGTTGGGAATGGTGGATCTCCCTGGTACTTGATCCAGCCATTGATGAATTGGTGGTTTTCTTGCACTTTCGGTCATTCTCTGATTGACTCACCTTTACTTTAAAGTTGAATAGAATAACTGTACTGATATGGTAACACATACACACATGTAATATCCCTTTGAGCGCCAGAGGGGTACACAACACATTGCAAAGGGCAGTCAATGGTATATATAAATAATAGTTTATTATCATGATTTTACATTTTACTCATCAGTAAAATCACAAAAATATATTTAATAACAAAATGTACTTGAAGCCCTCTTCTAGATTACCTATGGTTGCCCAATCTGCTAGGGGACTGTAATGTATCCCCAATTGCTCCAGAATTGCTCTCTCTAGTTTGTTAAATATAGCTCTAGATACCAGTGGAAAACATCTAATTAAGATGAAAAGGAGACTTTACAGTGTTGATCCACATATAATTTCTGTTGGTTTAATCCCTGGTTGCTGGTCCAGTGTATTTAAGCACTTCCACTTTCACTGTTTGAGATGTATGTGGATTTTTAGCTCCGCTCCAATATACAGATTTTTATTCACTCAGAGTGAATTGGAAACCTGCAGTTTTAACTCTCACACTTACCAGTTGTGCATCTTTGCTCATATTTTATTAAGATTGTGACTTTGAGCTACAGACTTTTGGGTTGCTTCCAGCCCACTTACCAGACGTGGTGTTTGATTTTCTGACAGTCTGAATGGATGAAAGAAGCTGTACTGATCGGTCCCCAGCCTTTTACTATGTCTTCTGTCATAGGAGTAGATTTAGTAAAATGTGATAATTATATTATAAATGTAGTGCTTTTCTTCCCAGTAAGTGAATCAATCATATGAGAACCCTAGACTAAAAGACCCAACATTTCACTTTCAGATCCAGAATGTGTCTTGAAAAACAACAGTTTTACCAAGAATGATGAAGGACCAAAGCTGGCTGGTGACCGTTTATCCCTGAGGAACTGCGACCCAGTGCTAGATGTGGATGTCAATTTGCAATCAAATATGACAGAATTTCAAATTGAACACATAGGGACAGAATATTTCCCTATTCTTATTAATAAGCGCAGGAAATGGAAAAACAGAGATCAGAGGCCAGTCTTCTATCAGAAACGTCAGAGAGGAAAGAAGCCATATCAGTGCTCTGTATGTGGTAAATCTTTCCCAAAATCTTCTCAGCTTATTGTACATCAAGAAACACACCCTGGAGAAAGGCCATATAAGTGTTCTGAATGTGGGAAAACTTTCACCAAAAGCAAAAATCTTGCTGTACATCAGAAAATTCACACCGGTGAAAGACCATATAAGTGTTCAGAATGTGGGAAATCTTTCACCTGCTCATCTGATCTTGTTAGACACCAGAGAATTCACACAGGAGAAAAACCATACAAGTGTTCTGAATGTGGGAAAGCTTTCACACAAAACACAAATCTTATTACTCACTTGAGAATTCACACAGGAGAAAAACCATGTACTTGTTCGGAATGTGGGAAATCTTTTGCCCGAAGGTCAAATCTTGTTGTTCATCAGAGGATTCACACAGGAGAAAAACCATTTAAGTGTACTGATTGCGGAAAATGTTTTCTCCAAAGTTCAGATTTTCACAGACATCAGAAACTGCGTTGTAAGAAACCATTTTGAACGGATTGTACCAGATATTCTATGAAATAAACCAGCTCTTATTAAATATTACAGAATTAACAATTTAGGGAAATAAAGTTTTATTTCTCTTAGTGTGAAAATCATTTATTATATTGTCCAGAGAACATAGTAAATCACTTGTTTGCTAAAATTGTTTACCCTGCCCTAATTTACATCAGTAAATTGCTAGTAAACAAATTGCACATCCTAGCTGTGGGACACCTTTAAATCTTCATGGAAATCTCCTACAGCAGAGACTACACATAGGCTTGCGGAAGAACATTCTAACCAAAGTGATCAGATTAAGGAACAGCACTAAAACATATAACAAGTTATCCAAGGAAGCTACTTTTGGCAGAAAAGTTCTGCAAACGGTTTCACTAATGCCCTGCCTTAGGTTGAGTGCTATTGTCTCTCTCTTGCTCTTAGGTGTATTATAGGGAGACCTGAAGGAAGGAACACATTTTCTTAATTGTCAATTCCTTTTCCTTCATGATAGAACATAGACTTCCTTCCCTTATTGTTTATGATCATTACATTTTATTTGCTTAATCAACCTTTTCGTTTTGGTTGGGCTGATTTCAGACAATGAGGACGAGGGGGTTGGAAGATGTTTTTTTTATTTTTCTTGTCTCTGGTTTTCTGTCCTACCTGAGATCTGGGGCTCTCAAGTTTCTGCCTTTGGAGATCATGAATAAAAGAACTTCCTTATAAGAAAAATATGTGGATCCTAACACCTATCAAATCAGTGTTATTCATCAACAGGCTGGAAAAACACCAGCCACATTCTTCTAGAGGCCAAATGCACCATCTCTGCAATATGGGAACAAGAACCATACACACTAAGGAATTCATCATCTTTTAATTATAAGAAATCCAACTCTCCAATTCTTTGCCACCTGACACTTATACAATCATGAATCTAAATTAACCAGTCTCCTCTGCCTAATTCTAGCTAGTACAGTTGCATTTGCCCCAGTACCTCAGTATAAATAATTCTGGTGGTGGCAGGCCTGGACTGGGACAAAAAATAGGTCCGGGCATTTAAGGCTGAGCAGCCCATTTTTGTGGGCGGAGCTTATAATCACGTGCGGTGGGCCGCACGTTGATTGCCCACCCACCAGGAAACTTGGAACGAGGTGGGAAGTCTTTCAGAAAGTGAAAGATGGCCCAAACTCGTTTAATGATTAACGCCCGGACCGGCCCACCAAGCAAATGCCCGATGGCCAGTCCGGGCCTGGGTGGTGGGACATCCTGCCATAAAACAGTGGGTGCTTCAAAGTGCTATCATGTTAATAACCCATAAGACATGTTATACCATTTTTCTTTAAACAAGAACAGATATCTCTAATTTCTGTCTACACAAGGGGGGTGTGCAGTGCTCCCCTCTGATCCTTAAAGGTTTAAGCTCTGCTCTCTTTTGGACCCATACGTCTTTCATATAATTTATGATCCCACACTGCATTTGTTCTTACAGTTTACATTGCTGTTTCATTATATGTATGTAAACTCTTCTTATAGTTGGACGAAAATAAAGGAAATATTTGAAATTACTGTATTTGAAATCTGTCTTCTGATGGAGACTTGGACAATCTAATATATACATTCTCATAGAATAAAACCGATTCATTCAAAGCGGGCCTGTTACGTGCACAGCTTTTGGTCTCATTAGCCATATCTATTCAAACTGCCTATATACCTTGTGCTTTTTGGTTTTCACTCAGTTTAATAGTGTTAAATAATTTTGGTGTAGTAGTTGGGGAATATAATCTCAGCACAGCTTAGATCTCTGACTTGTCTGATAAAACTGCATAATTAATTACGCACATGTCCAGAACATCACCTCTTTACATTAGGCCCCTTTTATATTGGCAAGTATCACGTTGTGGGAACGCACCAAACTCCAGCATGCAGCAACTTAACTGCATTTCCTCAGGAAAGGAGATAATTCGCTCAGCGCTCTGTGGAATACACACACAATAAATGATTGATTGATGCAGCCGCAGGCTAATCTTCTATCACAGATATACAAAATTTGAACAATTTCTCAAATAATCAAGAGCTATACCATGCAGTATAAGCACGGAAAGTAAAGATAATAAGCAATAAAGAGTATAAATCATCAAAACATGGAATGAAGTGCCAGCTGTTACCCTAACTTAATAATATGGAGGAATTAAGACAGGTTGAGACAACAGTTAAAGGGATAGTAATACTTCGTTTTATCTTTATTTTATTTTGTAGGCAAACGATATGAGTCTTATCTCTCAAACCTTTATGGTTTGAGAGATATTCACAAGCAAAGTTTCCCCTCCCGCCCCTTTTACCTAGTGTAAGCCATCTCTTCTCAGATGTGGAATCCAGTCCATAGACCAGACAGATAACAGCAGGGGACAATCTTCTTCCTATGAGAACAATGAAAGCCCTGCCCCCCTTGACAAGTTTTTCAGGTTTTTCCCTTATCTTAATTGAAGATTGTCCCTCTCTGTAGTCTACCTGGGCACCTCCCTTCTGATCTGGCTGAGCAGTGTTACATCAGTAAAAGGGGCGGGAGGGGGATACTTTGTCATTGAATTACTCTTGAACTACAACTCTGACAGAATTGAAATAACACTCTCCAAAGTCCAAATACTATGATGATTAATTAGAGCTGCTTTTATTATGAAACATTACTATCCCTTTAATGTCCCCACTTGGTTTCACCAGTTGCCTTCGATTAAATTTCGTTTAGTGTATCAAATGTATAGTATCATTGTAGGACATAGGGGAGAATGAATCGATGAACAGCCACTGATTATTCATAGTCACAAGAGATGCTAGCCTAACAGACTAGGGTACCTCACTGGATCCTTAGACTGCTTGGGGCCTTTGGATCAGGGAAGAGTGTCTTCTGTCCATTAATATTCTGGAATTTAAGGTGATTTGCCTAGCTCTGTGACATTGGTCTCAGTACCTTCATGGATCTCAATATAGATTCAGTCAAAATGACAGCAGTGGCCTATATCAACCACCAGGGAGGGACCAGAAGTGTGGCCTCGTAGTTTGAGGTTCAGCTCATAAGGCGGAAACCAGGTACTGGTTCTCTATGCTATTCATAACCCAGGGTTACAGTATTATTTTAGGATTTCTCAGTTGCCAGCACTTGGATCCCAGCAATTGAGAGCTCAATCGGAGAATGTTTGAGTATATAGTTTGCCTACGGGTCCTCATGGCCTCTCGGCTGAACTCCAAAGTTCCCTAGTTGTCTGCCAGATCCCAGTTTCCTCTAGCTTTTTCTGTGGACTCAGTGGCCATTCCATGCATCTTCTGCTGCCGTACATATTTTCTCCATTTCTGCTGATTCCCAGAGTTCTGAGGAAAATCAGGATGGAGTGGGCTAATGTCATTATGATAGCTCTGTCCTGATTCCACTTGGGCCTGGTTTTCAGAATTTCTTAATGTTTCCATGGCAGAGCCATTTTGGCGTCTACTTCACCCAGATCTGTAGACGTAGGGGCCTCTGTGTCATCCACAGATGGTTTTGATGGCTTGGCTCTTGAGGCAGGCATCTTGAGAAAAAAATGTTTTTCTTATCCCGTTGCTGTCATGATGCTGCAAGCTTGTAAGCCAATCTCTTTCAAAGAATCCCACAGAATACGGTCCCTGTTCTATAAGTGATGTGAAGACAAGGGATCGCTGCTGCAGCCTTTTTTCCCACTTTCACTTCTTTTGGCCTTTCTGCAGGATGGTCTTCAGAAGGGCATAATCATAATTCTGTTCAGATTTCAGCTCTTCCTGTCCTCTTACAGAGGGTATTGCCTTATTGCTTGGTGTGCAAACTGGGGATCATGCCTATTTGGTTTTCGTCATTTCACTCCACCATGGGCTTTGAGCCTGGTTCATGGAGTGTTTCAGAAATCTCCCATTGAGCCTTTGTCTTTGGAGTTTACTGTGCTGTCTGATGTTTAAAACAGCCTTTGTTTCTGTTCTGCAGATAGCTGAACATTAGGCTTTAGCCTTCAATGACATTTGGTATTAGGACCACAGGACCTCAGGCTCCTCTCATTGCGTAGGGATGTGTCTGTTCCATAAGGGTTTAGGAACGCTTATTTGTTCTGCATAGCATAGTTCAGTGTTTCTCAACTTCAGTCCTTCGAGCACACTAACAATTCAGGTTTTCATGTTAACCCTACTTAATTACAGGTGTGTAATTAGTGTCTCTGGCATTATGACCAAGCCACCTGTACTCAACTAGGGATATGTAAGAAACATAACCTGTTGGTGTGCCCTGAGCTGAGAATCACTGGTTTATTTCGACATGGAGATGACATCCAGGAATAAATGACCAAGACCAACCCTGCGCTCCTCCATACCTATGTGTAAATGTGTGCCCTGACTTAGGCATATATAATAATAATAAAAATGTGTATATATGTGTCCTAACCTAGATATATATACTAAACTATTAAAAATTGAGAATTTAGTCCATCATTTGGCCAAAGAATGTAAGCTTGCCAACCCCGTCAAGGTATCTCAAGTTCTGGCAAGTACCTACTCTACTGCACATTTAATTCCTATCTAATATTAAAATAAATTAAAATTCTGGGCTTGATAAAGCAGCTGAAGATGGTATAAGTAAACGCGTACCTAATTCTATAACACAGTGTATGCAATTAAAAACAAAAGATCACACTACTAATTCAAAAGGTGTAAGAGAGTACTTGCCTGGTATAAAACTTCCTTGGTCTGCAGGATGTGGACACCAGCAAAAGAGGATTGTGTGTTCTTCAATACCACCCCTACAGGCCAAATAAGGAATAACAACTCTAGACAGACAAGGTATTTAAATATAAAGCAGGCCACATAACATGCCTTTAAGGACCTTTAAGAGAAGAAAAACATTTTGAAATATCATTATATGTGTATTAGTGGTGAAAAAGGGTGAAAAGCAGCTTAAATGAGCAAAGAAGAATTGCAGAAACAAAATAAGCCCACAGCGCTAGCTCACCATAGTAAATACATGTAGTGTATAAATAAAAAAGTGTTAAATAGCTGGCATCTAGAGAGCAGCAAGGAATGAGGGGGTTCTCCAATCACCCCAAAAAACATTGGGCCTAAACCCAAAGTGCACATACAAAAAGAACAAACCTGCACTCCTCTATACCTATGTATAAATGTGTGCCCTGACTTAGGCATATATAATAATAAAAATGTGATATATATATAATGCCCTAACCTAGATATATATACTAAACTATTAATAATTGAAGACTTTATTTCTTTAACAAAGGCACAAGGGCAAAATTAGTTAGGGGCATTAGGATATGCTGACTTTGTTAAGGTAAGTGGGAGGTTATTATTTAAGAGGCATTAGGTCTCCTTTAAAGACCTGAGAAATGAGAGGTAATAAAGAAAATGCATTGCCTGCCCCAAAGCTGTTGTGCAGTATGTTTAGAGCCAAATGTACAGAGAGTAAGAGCAGAAATCCTGGTGCTGACCAGCTGCCCTACGAGAAATACACATGCATTTGTTTAACCCCTTAGGGACCCTTGACCTACCAGGACCGTCAAGGGTAAATTTGCTCGAACGACCCTTGACGGTCCTGGTACGTCACGTACTTTTTACTTACAGCGCTCTACCGGGAGCGCTGTAAGTAAAAATAGGGCATGAAATAGACCGCTCCAAGATCGGAGCGATCTGTTTCAAGCCCCATAGTGATGCGCCGATACACGTGACAGGTCACGTGTACCGGCTCGTCAAAGTGCCCCTATGCGGACGTTATGGGACGGAAATGTCCCATAACCTCCGGTCCTTAAGGGGTTAATGTAATGGAGTTTTGTTTTGTTTGTTTGTTTTTAAACAAAGTTTTATTGAAAGTTTTGAAACGAACATAGTAGCATAGTTGATGAGTCTGAAAAAAGACAGGTGTCCATCAAGTTCAGCCCATGCCAAAACACCCCTGTTGATCCAGAGGAAGGCAAAAAAACAAAACACTGAAGCCATTTAAAAAAATTCCATCCTGACTCCAGATTGCAGTCAGATATTAACCTGGATCAACATCCTATCTGCATTGAAGCCAACTGTCTTAATTCTCAACATTGTTCTGTGCTAGATAGTTATCCATTACTATTTTGAAAGCAGTTACAGTATCTGCAAGCACGGCATCCCGAGGCAAAGAATTCCAAAACTTTAACACCTTTACTGTGAAAATTCCCTTCCTTTGTTTTTAGTCAAAATCCCCTTTCCTCTAATGTATGACCTCTCATTCTTAGCTCAGCTCTTTGAGTAACTAATTTGTTCGATAGATTTTTGTACTGACCTTGAATATATATGTAAACAGTAATCATATCATCCTAAAATGTCTTCTCTAATGTAAACAACCCAGTTTGGCTAGTCTGTCTTTATAACTCAGATCCTCCAATCCCTCTATCAGATTTGTTGCACATCTGCACTTTTTCCAGTTCAATAATGTCTTAAAAAAACAAAAAAAAAAAAACAGTGCCTAAAATGTACTCCATATACTAAATGAGGCCTAACCAAGGTTTTATATAGAGTTAGAATTTTATTTGCACCCTCTGCATCTGTACCCCTTTGTATGCAGGCTAGTACCCTATTTCCCCTGCTGAAGCTCAGTGACACTGCACACTGCTGTGAAGTCTATCAGTACTATTATATCTTTCTCTAATGAGGATTCCCCAAGTTTTCCTTTTTATGCTATATGTAGCATGTTTGTTTCTAGAGCCCAAATGCATAACCTTGCATTTATATACATTAAACCTCATCTGCCACTTTTCTGCCCACTGACTGTTTATTTATATCTTTCTACAGAGAAAAAAACATCCTTCTCAGTGTGTATTTCCTTAACATCCTTCTCAGTGTGTATCTCCTTACACAGCTTAGTGTCATCAGCAAAGACTGAGACATAACTTTCAAACCCCTCTTCTAGATCATTAATAAACAAATTAAAAGGCTTTGGGCCCAGGACTGGACCCTGTGGTACCCCCCTTACAACTTTAGACCAATTTGAAAAGGTTTAATTTACAACTGTCTGCCATCTATTATTTAACCAGTTCTTTATCCATGCACATATATCATCTACACACATATTATCTGCCAAACCAAAAGCCTTTTAATTAATTCAGTAACCTGTTATGAGACACGGTATCAAATGTTTTTGTAAAACACCAAATTACTACTTACCCTTAGTAAGCTTGCCATGATCTTTTCTTCATAAAATCATGCTGGCTCCTACTAATATTATTTCTGGTCTTCATATGCTTCTGAAAACAGTTAGTAACCCTTCGTACAAAAGTCAAGCTCACAGGTCTATAATTTCCAGTCTTAGATCATGCCCAATTTTTGATCAATGGTACTATATTAACTTTCCTTCAGTCACAGGGCACTAAGCCTGATGAAAAAGAATCAATAAATATTAAGTATGGTTTTGTTATTACTGAACTAAGTTCCTTAAGTAACCTTAGGTGGATGCCATCAGGTCCAGGTGCTTTATTCTTTTGGACATTGTCCTCAGTAAACCATGTATATGCTGGGGGAAATTCTGGGATATTTTTCTATTTGCCTATAGCCTGTCATTGTTGCATCCTTTGTATATACAGAATAAAAGAATGTGTTTAAGGTGTTGGTCATAGCCTTATCCTCATGAATCCGTTCTCCCATCTCAGCCTTAAGAGGACCAATATCAACCTTATTATTTTTATTTATATACTTGTAAAATTGTTTACGACTCTCCTTGCTCTCTTTTGCAATATATTTCTTTTTTTCAATTTTATCTAGCATAATTGCATGTTTGTGGAATTTATTACATTCTTTATAAAATATAGTGAAAACTAGTTGAGTTTTCTGAGAAATAACATGACATTGTCTGAGGAAGATCTATTATTGATTATGTTTACTGTGGATATGTTATCTGTCTGAAATGTAATTATTTTGCCTGACCAGAGGTATCCCCATAGGCCTGCTGCTGCTACTATTAGGTAGATTTCGAAAAGGGCTGATGTTGTGAAAAATTGAGGGATTGACTGGGTTTCTATGGGCCAGGGCTCTGAGAACCAAGATGTCCCAAAGATAGCAGCAAAATTGAATTATGTACAAGTGTCTGAAATTACTGGAAAAGATGAATCGTTAGAAACTGGGGGAAAAATAGCTTTGCCATTCCAGTGGGAGAGGAAGTTGTGCCACATCTGTAAGTCTGATTTAGATTGGGTATCTAGGCTATATGATTAGAATTGGATCTGTTATAAAGTGAAAGTAGGTGGGATATGAATGACCGCCCTTGTGGGATGATTCTCATGGCAAAGCTGAAATGTCCTAGCAGGCTCTGTAATGCTGATAGTGATAAGTCTGAATTGATGTGTTGGTGGATTGTAGATAGAATTCTGTTGAGTTTCTCAAGAGGCAGGCTAGATTCCAGTTTGACTGTGTCTAAACTAATACCTAGGTATTCTAATAACGTAAATAGACCTAGGGTTTTATGTCTAGCTAATGGAATGTTGAGGGATTTGAAGAGTGTCAGTAGTGCATTGAGATATTAGTAGAAGGGATGTGGCTAGGTTAGATGAGCAGAAAGTCATCCAAATAGTGGATTACTGAATGTCAATTATATTTATTCATTAGGAGCTAGCACAGTGTTTCCACTAATTTATCGAATATGCTGGGACTACTTTTAGAACCAAAAGATATTCTGGTGGCAAAATAATACTGGCTGGTCCATTTGATTCCTTGAAGGTGGATGGATGGGTGGTCTGGATGTAATTTAAAAGTGTTAGTGATGTCTGCTTTTGATAGCCAGCATCCTGGGCTGGCCTGTTGTATTAGTTTAATGGCATTGTCTATGTTGAATACTTTAGGGTAGCTTCTTCTGATGGTATGAGGGAGTTAATACTAGGTTGACATAAAGAATGTGGGGCAGAAAAGTAGATTATTATTCTTTTCTTTCCTGAAAATTTCCATGTAGCGATCCATATTGGATAAATTAGTTGGAAATGGGGGGATAGGAAAAGGGCCTATGCTAAAACCCTTTTCGTATTCCTCTGCCAGGAGCTGAGACACTGTATGTGGTTCTGAAGGTGCTCAAATTAAGTTTGGGCCTTCTATAGCTGTACTCGGTAAGGCTACAATCCCTGTATGAAAGCCTTCTAAAGCCTGTAGAGAGAAATTGTATGAGATATGTATCTGGATGTGATGCTAGTAACTACTCAAAGACTGTGATCTTGTACATATTACTGCTAGCTTTTTGGTGGGCATGCTTTTTGGACAGATGATTCATGAGTGAACCTTATGGCATAGCATACACAAGTGTAATAGTCTGCAGCCGCTGAAAAAGCAACCTTTGCTACTGAAGTTATTGCAAACTGGGGTGGAGCCTAGGTAACGTATTGTCCTCCCCAATTTGTTGCAGGAGGGAAACTGAGGGAATGAAGTAGGAGGAGTGGCGTAAGAAATGGATGGAATTGTGGTCATGGCGCTGCTAATTGGACTTGAATGAACTGATGGGCAGAGGTTGGGAGAGTGATAAGAGAAGTGGCAAGTGTTACAGACTGGAGCTTTGAAACCAGCAAAGTGCCTACAAAAGATCTCATTATAAAGGAGACTTCAGTCTCTTTTAAAGTTAAACTGGGATAGGCAAGCTGCCTCTTTTGAAAATGATTTATGGTAGTGGTAAAAGCACGTACCTCCGTATTTATAACCTAGCTCGACTACTCTAAACCTATAAGAGTCTAGCTTAGTATTGAGGTTGAAGTGCAAGCTGGACAGGTGTAATTTGGTGAAAATGACTGCACTGATGGCAAAATAGCAACACTAATGATTTTAAATGGGGTTATTAACCCTTTGAAAAAGTCTGCTTATAGATTTTCAGTATCCAGGGTGTAACTACTATTTATTGATATGTAAAGTAATATATTGGGTAACAACTGAATAGCATGCTATATAAATACTATGTTGTATCGAATAACTGAAGGTGTGTTGCTCTTAAAGGACCCTGTTGGCTGTGTGATGCTCCTATGCTGTGCTAGTAATAGTGCACTGAATTGAAGAGCTTATGGTAATATAGTAGAACTGACTTGTTATACGCATGCTTGTGTTGATGATTAAGACTGTGCTGAAACAATAGTATATGAATTAAAACGGTAATACGGTTCTGTAAAGTGGCCTACCTAATAGTTTAAAGGGATAGTAAACAGCCTCTCCAATTAATCTTAATAGTATTAGGGCCATAGACAGTATTATTTCAATACTGTCAGAGTTATAGTTCAAGAATAATTGAATGTTAAAGTATCCCCCTCCTGCCTCTTTTACCTAGTGTAACACTGCTCACCTTAGATGTGGAATCTGGTCTCTTGACCAGCAAGGGACAATCTTCTTACTGTGAGAACAATGAAAACCCTGCCCCCCCCCTTGACAGGTTTTAATTGAAGAGCGTCCCTGTTTGCAATCTGCCTGGGCACCTCCCTGCTGCTCTGAGGTGAGCAGTGTTACATCAGTAAAAGGGGCAGGAGGGGGATATTTTATCATTCAATTACTCCTGGACTACAACTCTGACAGTACTGAAATAACACTCTCCAAAGTCCAAATACTATGATGATTAATTAGAGCTGCTTTTATTCTGAAACATTACTATCCCTGTAATGTGAGCTAGTGAAGCGTTTGATGCTGCTGGAGGCAGTATGATAAGCCGAAAGTCAGAAGTGCGCTCTGATGACGTGGAGTGCTGGGAAACATTGTGATGTTGTAAGAAGGCTTGACAACAACTGAAAGCTGCTACGAAATGTAGATGGACACTGCCATTATGGGGGTTTCTAGGTCTTACAGCCTTCTCTGCTCAGGGAAGCTGTTTGGTGGCAGCCAGAGCAACAGCAAGACACTTTTAAATATTAGAAATTGGTGATGCTTGGTGAACTCTCTTCCTCTTGGGACCTTGCTGGCTACGGCACTTTAATTCTATTTCTCTCTCTATCCCTCTCTCCACTCTTCCAACTTTTAACCTAATCTTTAGGGGCTTCTGATTATATCAGACACCAGGGGAGACATTGGCAAATCCAAAGCTATTAAGGATTCAGGAGTCCCACTAAATATCTTCACCCATTGTATTTTTTTGGGTTACAGCACATTCCACCAGGTTGATGGGCGCATCATGGGCCTGTAAGAACCAGGCCTCTGTTGAGCAGGTGTGTAAGGTAGTGATGTGGTCGTCCCTTCACAGTTTTTGTCAAACACTCCCTTGTTAATGTTTTGACTAAAGCTGAAGCTGGCTTTGGACAGGTCCTACAGGCTCTATACTTGTGTAGGTGTCCTTTCTTATTCTATTTTGTCCAGTAACATGTTGTTGGTTTGCAATGTGTTTCCTTTGACACCTGATGTTCATGTTGTACCAGTCCATTTCCCTTGGACTTGGTCTGTGTTTTTAAGGTTTTTCTCTTTCCTTCCCCTGAAATTAATGGTTCCTTTGTCCTACATTGGGATTTTTTTTTTGTACTTACTGATAAATCATTTTTATGTGAAACAAAAAACACTCGTTCAGGTTCCAGGTGGAGGGGAGGGGTCCTCTAAGGTTCTCTGTTCAGGGGATCCCCTGTCTTGTTTCACTTCTCTTTTTGTAAGTTCCCTGCCCTCCTGAGGAAGGAACTTCACCCCATGGTTCCTGTGTTCCACATAGACACTAAAAGACAAGTATTTATAGGTAAAGATAGAAAAATGACTATATATATTTATAGTTTAACAACCATTTTATAGGTGATAAAGTGCAGGGTCTCAGTCCACTCCCAGAACCTTTGTCAACCAAAATGGGGAACGGACATAAACATTGCACTTCATCTCCAGTAAAATGGTTTAACTTGTAGATAAGTTCATGAGTGTGCAATTCTGGTTCATTGTATTATTCATTCTGCAGGGCCCGGCAATATCTGACGTTATAGTGTGAGTGCCAGTCCTTCCTTTGTACATACGTTTAGCTTTAGCTCAGGGTTTGGCTACCTGAGGCCCTCCAGCTGCTGAAGACAGGTTGCCCATCCTTGCTTTAAATCATTGGGGATTTTCATTTATCCTCCATGTTTCAGATGGTAGAGAATTGCTTCTCTTTAACTTCCTAAATGCAGCCCCAAATCCCACTGGAAAACAACATTATCCAGTGAACATGAAAATAAAACTTGACGGTAAGGACAATAAAGGTATGGAATTCACTGCCTGAGGAGGTGATGCTATCGAATACATTAGATGCCTTTAAAAAAGGCCTGGATACTTATTTAAAAGAGCAGAACATAGAGGGCTATGTACGTTAGTATTGGGATTAATATTTAGTTAGTGCTTGTTGATCCAAGGAGAAATCTGATCGCCATTTCGAATCAAGAAGGATTTTCCTCCCATTCATAGCAGAATTTGAAATTGCTGAAATAAGGGTTTTTATGCCACCTTTTGGATCAACAGCGGTAAACAGGAATAGGAAAAGGGTTGATCTTGATGGATGCCAGTCTTTTTTCAACCTAAACTACTACATAACAGTCCAGAACTGCTGGCCCAAGGTGTTTAACACTTGCACTTTCACTGTTATGTGCAGGTTTTTAGTCCAGCTTGTGTTGTATTGATTGATAAGATTAAGGCTGTGAGACAGACCTTCTGGTTGCCTTCAGCCTACCTACCAGCCAACGTGTTCAATGTTTTGACCCACAGACCGGGTGACAAAAGCCGCACACAGCAGTCCCCAGTCTTTTACTAAGTCTGCTGTCATAGGAGTGGACGTAGTAAAATATGATAATTATATTATAATTTAATTATTTTCTTCGCAACAAGTAAATCTATCCTATGAAAACCCTAAACTAAATAACATTTCACTTTCAGATCCAGAATGTGTCCCGAACAACAGTTTTACCAGGAATGATGAAGGACAAAAGCTGGTTGGTGACTGTTCATCCCAGAAAATGCTGAGAAACGGTCTAGATATGCATGTCAATTTACAAGAAGAGTCAACTATCAATGATTTCCCTACTCTTGTTAATAAGCACAGAAAATGGAAAAACAAAGATCAGGGGTCTACAATTCACACAGAAAAGAAACCGATTCTGTGCTATGTATGTGGAAAATCTTTCACAGCACCTTCCCGATTTATTATGCATCAGAGAACACATACAGGAGAAAGACCATTTAAGTGTTTAGAATGTGGGAAAACTTTCATCTTCTCATCAGATCTTATTAGACACCAGAGAATTCACACAGGAGAAAAACCATTTAAGTGCTCTGAATGTGGGAAATCTTTCACCCGAAGCACCACTCTTGCTACACACCTGAGAACACACACAGGAGAAAAGCCATGTACTTGTTCGGAATGTGGGAAATCTTTCACCTTGTCATCAGTTCTTACCAGACACCAGAGAATTCACACAGGAGAAAAACCATGTACTTGTTTAGAATGTGGGAAATCGTTTGCCCGAAGGTCAAATCTTGTTGTTCATCTCAGGATTCACACAGGCGAAAAACCATTTAAGTGCTCTGAATGTGGGAAAGCTTTCGCCCACAACACCAGTCTTGCTGCACACCTGAGAACTCACACAGGAGAAAAACCATATAAGTGCTCTGAATGTGGGAAAGGTTTCACCCAAAGCACCCATCTTGCTTCACACTTGAGAATTCACGCAGGAGAAAAACCATTTGTGCTGTGAGTGTGGGAAATCTTTCACCCACAGCACCAATCTTGGTGCACACCTGAGAACTCACACACGTGAAAAACCATATAAGTGTTCTGAGTGCGGGAAATCTTTTATCCAGAATTCAACTTTTCACAGCCATCAGAGACTGGACTGCAGGAAATGATTTTGATCTGACTGCACTAAATATTTTTCAGATAAACCAGGTCTAAAATATCAGAAAATTCAAAATTTTGTGCATAAAAAAAAAGGTTGATTGCTCCTAATTTTAGAAACATTGCTTTTTCAGACCATTTGTACTTAGACAATAGAGAATACACACAAAGTAAACCAATTTTTTGCTGAAATTGTTTACCCTGCACTGAATTTATCCCTAGTAAACAATCTGTATGTCGTAGCTGTGGGACACCTTTATATTTTCACAAAAATCTCCGACAACAAAAACTTCCCACAAGATTGTGCAAAAAAACATGTTGATAAAAATTAGCCAGTTAAATACAGCACAAAAACATGGAACAAGTAATAAAGATTAAAGCCATTGACTTTCAAGCATCTGGGGAACCTGCTTTTGACAAAAAGTTCTCCAAGCTGTTGTCACTTAATTCTCTCCCTTTGGGTGAGTCTGTTCTCTCTGAGGTGTCCTACTGGGAGATCTAAAAAAGGGAATACTTTTTCAGTTTCAGCCTACCTGAGATGTGGGGATCTCAAGTGTATATCTGTGGAGACCATGAAACCAATCAGTGTTGTTCATCAACAAACACCAACCATATTTTTCTAGTTCCCCACCCCATACATACACACAGATCCAGAGCCAGAATTAAACAGTCATTCTTAGTTTCCATAATGAAACTAAATTAATCTATCGCCTCCTCCTTCTAATTCTACCTAGGACAACTGCTATTTTCCCCATGTACCCCAGTATAAATACTTCTGGTGGTGGGACCCCTCTCTCTTCTACAAATAATGTACATTACAATGTGCCATCACTTGAATAAGAACTTGCCCATAACAAAAATAATCATCTATTTTAGAAAATGTATTTTCATTTAATTTAGGCTATCCCAATGGATTTATTATTTCAATTCACATATCAGATTCTTTGTACGAAACTAAAATTACTTATAGTTCAGCCAAAAAAAGTGAAAATAAAAGAAAATTAAAAACCTAATTTGTAGTCTGGTTTTCGTTTGAGATCCATCATTCTAATGGACAATTAGAGACCTAATATAGACAATCTCATAGAGTAAAACAGCTTCAGTAATAGTGGACCTATTACCTACACAGCTTTTAGTCTTATTATATGTATCTATTCAAACTTATACCTTGTATTTTTTTGTTTTCACTCAATTCAGTAGTTTTAGAGATTTATTGTTTAGTAGTTAGGGAATCTAATCTTATCAGATCATTGTTCTTTGAGCTGCCTTATAAAGTTGTACAAATCAATGACATGTCCAGAAAATCTCCTCTCAACCTTCTTAGACTCCTTTCACAAGGGTGACACAAGTGCATCTATGATGCGTTCATTATCTTGCCCTAGGTGAAAGTTCCTAACACTGGTAACTATTGTCTTGTTGGAATGCACCAACATCCAGCATGCAGCATTTCCTCAGGAACACAGTAAAATTGCAATAAGGAAGATCTGCAGGTAGACCTTACACACAACTGTTGATGGAGGTTATGATGCTCATCACAATGAATGGTTTACATACATGGGCACCAGCCAGTAATAATGGCTGTCACTCACAAGAGCCTGCCACCAGACATGCCTTTCCTTCATCCAGATCAGCAGGGGAATTCAGTCAAACTGCACGGGCAACAGGTCTATCAATAGTTCTATTGATTGTGTGAAAGAGACCTTAGACTGCTAGAGTCCTTTTCTAGCAGAGGGGTGACATAAAGTGATAATATGGACTAATCATGCATACTCCAAATAACTTCCTCAAAAAGACAACTAACTATCAAATTAAAGATTTTCTCCTCTAATCCTACGCCACCTGCCATTTTTCCTACACTTTCCCCTACCATCACCATTTATTGCTTCAATCCTACTACCAAACACACTCATTGTACGTCTCTTTGTTTTTTCCCCATCACCTCTTGCAAATCTAGCTATGCCAAAAAACACCTTACCCCATGCAGGGGCCAAAGGTCTACACTCATACACCTTACCCCAACTCAGGGGCCGAAGGTTTACACACTTGCACCTTACCCCACCGCAGGGGCCGAAGATGTACACACTTGCACCTTACCCCACCGCAGGGGCCGAAGATGTACACACATACACCTTACCCCACCGCAGGGGCCGAAGGTGTACACTCATACACCTTACCCCACCGCAGGGGCCGAAGATGTACACACATACACCTTACCACAACACAGGGGCCGAAGATATACACACATACACCTTACCACAACACAGGGGCCGAAGGTGTACACTCATAGACCTTACCCCACCGCAGGGGCCGAAGATGTACACACATACACCTTACCACAACACAGGGGCCGAAGATATACACACATACACCTTACCACAACACAGGGGCCGATGGTGTACACTCATACACCTTACCCCACCGCAGGGGCCGAAGATGTACACACATACACCTTACCCCACCGCAGGGGCCGAAGATGTACACACATACACCTTACCACACCACAGGGGACAAAGGTTTACACATTGTATTACCTAATGCGCCTAGCACTTTAAGTGCCCTTGGAATCGATGTTAGAGGAATAAGCCGAACACGCACACCAAGTAATACAGGTTTATTACTCGTAGTCACTTCAACAATACAGCAATAATACACACCATAACATATCCACACATAGCAGGCTCTAGTATATAGCATTACTACAATACAATAACAATACTATGTCGCACATTATCCTTCTCCTATCCTTCTAGCGTCTTAAGCTACAGCAGAGATAGATAGACAACATTACTAAGATACAATAATAATCAATACTATTTCAATATCAACTTCCCCACAATTTGTAATATTTGGGTCACACATTATCCTACACCTATCCTTCTAGCATTTTAAGCTACAGCAGAAATCGATCGAGTGGATTTACATTACCCGGAATGCTTCTGTGCCGCACTGCAATGGGGTCTCTGGACAGCAGACAGGAGCCTTCTGGGTCATCACAGGACTACGTGTCCGTACCTCCGGAACTCAGTGAGCGTGCTGTCTACTGCCCATCGGTCCCCTCTTTTTATACCTAACAAGTGGGTGGGCAGTCTAGCACTGTCTCCCCCTGATGGTCTTATCAGTACAGCACCATCAGGCCATGACACGGGCATTGAGCATATCTCGTGAGTTGGCCAGACTCCCAAGTTACCTCAAGACCTCAGGTCACATCTTCTTCTGGTGTAAAAGTTTCAGGCAATATGTCCTGACCTCGTTTGACTCGAGCACGCTGGGCTCTTTTCCCAGGAAAGTGGGCAGACGTTTCAGGCAGTACATCCTAACCTCGTTTGACTCGAGCACTCTGGGTTGGAGCGCCAGTCGTTTATAGTTGTCTGCTCTCTCCTGCATCTTCTTATCTCTTCTAACACTTCAATATTTACTTGGCACAGTTCCTAAATATGCTTACACTGTTCTTAACTAATATTTGTCAGCAATAGCTGGCTTTCCAGCTGTGCATCTATTGGCTTACAGTTTACTCATGGGTAATCAATCTTTAAATTATTACTTTTATATTACTTTTACCACACACACATACACCTTACCCCACCGCAGGGGCCAAAGGTTTACACACATACACCTTACCCCACTTAAGGGGATGTAGGTTTACTACCTTACCTCGGAGGGGCCGAAGATATCATACACACAAACCTTTCCCCAGAGGCCTAAGGCACACTTCCATATACCTCACCTCACCCAGGGGCTGTAGGTATCTCACCGCTCCTCAGGGTCTGAAGGGTAAATAAAAAAAATAAATAAATAAAAAGCTCACACTTTTCTTAAACACAAGGCAATGGATTAAATCCACATTCACACCACCCCACTTCAGGGGCTGAAGGTTACCACTTAGTCACCTTACCGTCCAGGAGCTGAAGGAATCTTCCAATTTTACCGTGCCCCATCTGTAAGGTTTGTCTCCGTCTCACCTTATCACACGGCAGGGGCCAAAGTTTTTACCACACTCACCCTATCCCACCAGGGGCCGAAGGTTTTTCCCCAAATCACCTGCTCATCGCTTATCACAGGGATTATAGATTCACCTCCACTCCCCACTTATACCATACAGGTGTAGTAGGCTGTAGCAGGTTGCTCCAAAACAACACCAACATTTACATCAGGATACACTATACATACTTTCGAGCTCTAGCTAACTAGATTCGTAACCATTCCCTCACCCCCTCTTCCGTCACACTCCCCTCCTTCCCCTCCCCCTCAGTAATTAAAGCTTAGTGTTATTAGTTCAGTCTGTTTACCCTACAGATAATGGCAAGCAAGAACTAAGAACTCCTACAGAACCAGAGCCAGACATGTCCACTACAGCAGTTCAGAGACCAAGAAGCCCATCCATGAGAGAACATGCCCTGGCTAAACTGACGGCAGAGCTGAACCGTCAAAGCATTCCTTTCCCTTCATCCAGGGACGGTGCAAGGATTTTTGCCTACATAGGCAAAGGTGCATTTTGATGCCCCACCCCGGTCGTCATCCAATACCACACTGTGCCCTCTTTGCCCTTATCCAATATCTAATACTCCTCTGTGCCCTCTGACCCTCATCATCTACCACACCATGCCCTCTAAATATATACCACCCAGTGCCCTCTCACTTCCATAACTGAATTCTACCCAGTACCCTCTCCCAATTTCTAATTCCACCATGTGCCCTCCAACACTCATCTAATAACAACCTGTGCCCATTTTCCCTTCATCCAGTATCTTGTGTCCTCTAGTCTGTCTTCTTTACCACCCAGTGCCCTCTCTGCCTTTATCATCCTTCTTTTCAATGCCATCATCTAATGCCACCCCGTGCCCCATTTCCCAATATTTAATACCAATCTATGCCCTCTCACTCCCATCATCTAATAACACCCTGTGGGACAATTAACCCATTGAATGCCAGAGGTAAATGAACCCCCATGGTACTCAAATGGTTAACCACCTTGAATGCTTTTGTACTGCATTGGAGACCACTTGTACATAAATGGGTATATGCTTTGGTTCTCTATGGTACAGCTGTTTACCAACTGCACCAGGAAATAAATACAAATTCCAGTTGATTTAAAATGTGATTTTAACCCATTCAGTAGTGGACAGCTCCCCAATAAATTGAAAGCATTCAAGATGGTAATCCCTTTGAGTGCCAGATGGGATCAAGGCAGGGTTTGTGTCCCATACAAATCTTTAGTCCTCAATACGGGCTCTCTCCTAAACTTACTCAGTAGCACTCTGGAGTCCACAAAATTCTCTCTAGGGCTTGGGGCCACTATAGCAGAGATACCACATTTACAAAAGTTGTTTCTCCCATCAAGGCAGTGAGAGGCAACCAACTCAATGTGTCTGAGCGGCTCCAAGCAGTGCGCTCTTACAAATGAGCTTACCCCGTCCCCATCATTTGCAAGTTTGAAACAACTCATTTGTACTTTGTACAGGCTACAGCAACCCATCCCGATTCCCGTGGCATGTCACTGACTCACTCATTCAATGTTTCTCACGGCACTTCGTCTCTGCTCCCCCTCGCATCGGAGTGCTCTCTCTCTCTCTTGTATGATCTTGTGGGTGCGGATGGTGGTGGTGCACAGATGCGGTGCGTGCACCTAGATTTTACAACTCACTGCCACACCAACCTGAAATTAGCTCGCCCCACCATAAAAACTTACCTGGCAGGAATCCAACATCACCTAGCACTTAGGTACCCTCTTAAACCTTCCATCACCACATACTACAATGAAAAATTATTCATCAAAGGAATTATGAAACTTCCACACGCTCCCACTATAACACGAAAACCCATAATAGGCTCCATTTTTCAAAACATTTACTCACTGCTATCCAAAAACTTATCAGACTCTTCACATAACAGTACTCCTGGCGGCAATCAGCCTAGCCTTTTTTGGCTTCTTAAGTCCAGGAGAATTTTTAGCAAAATCAATTTCATCTAAATCCCTAACAAAGGACCAACTTATTCATAAGTCCAACCATTATGTACTATACCTATCCCATTCATAAAACAGATCAGCTGAATGGCTGTTACATCCCGATCTATCCAACCCAAGATAAATTCTGTCCTTATTCCACACTCACACACCTTTCTGAGCTGATTAAAAACAATCCAAACCAGAGTCCTCTCCTTCCAGCAGAATCCGGCCCTCTTACATTAGCATAAACAAAGAAAAGCTTGCACTAGTCATAAATAATCTAACTTTGAATTAGCTTAGACTCAAATAGTCCGGTGTCTCAAAGGACAATATACCTGTACATATAGTTCAGGGAATCAAATAGAATCCCTCACAAAGAAGACCTTTTCAAAGAGGCACTCAACTCCAAGTATGACAAAATACAAAAAAAAGTTTATTAACTGTATTACTCATGAATATTATCAGGATGTACCAAATAACATAGGAAACTACCACTGAATATATATATATCAGACAGATCTGAATATAAAATATAAACAAAACAGCAGAGTCCCCAAATTAAACTTATTGTATATCCTGTTATGGGAGATCTGGGGGAAGAAAGATCAATACTCCTGAAAAAAATCACCATCAAAATATCCAGTGGGTGAAAACCATGGTGAGTTGGGCCAAATTCATGAAGGCTCACAAAAATACAAATGTAAAAACATACATGCACACAATACTAAACCCCCTGTAGTGTGAAATTCCAAATATTACAAATAAATACAGAGAGTATAAAATAAACAATCCAACCTCCGATCAACAGGTCATAGGTAAATCAGTCACTCATCCAAAGAAAGCCACATATCCTGACGCGTATTTCCGCAAGGCTTCGTCAGGGGATACAACAGCTTAAATCTGTTCAAGGACCAATCCAGGATCTCCAGAGGTTCATGTGATATGGTCTCTGTCTATCTGCAAGCCCGCTGATTTGTTTATATTTTGTTTTCAGGTCTGTCTGATATATATATTTACTGGTAGTTTCCTATGATATTTGGTACATCAGTGTACCCCTTCTGTTTGTTATTTGTTTTTAATGATGTTTTAAATGTGAGTCCTGATAATATAATATTCATGTGTAATACATTTAATAAACTTTTTGTAATTTTGTCATACTTTGATTTGAGTGCCTCTTAGAAAAGGACTTGTTTGTGAGGGGTTCTCTTTGATTCCCTGAACTATATATACACTTACATTAGCGACATTCAGCAAACATCTCCGCAATATCCTCAAAATATTAGGTTACAACCCTCTTCACTACATAAGCGACTTCCAAGAATCAAGTAACTCCCTTCATCATTCAAAAACTAGGCAGTTGGAAATCAAACTGTTTCACCAGATATATCCCAGAACCCACTCACGAAATACGTTCAGCAATTTCCCACTAATTTGTCACCTCTGTGCAAGTTAATAAAGCATTTTTAATATTACCTTTTGGCCTCTAATTGGCTCGCCTCGTCGTTGTTTCTACCTGGTTTTAGTAAGCCAAGTTTAATCTACACCTCTTATCAATCTTATACATTTGCTATAAGCCACAACCACAAGTAACAGGCTGAGCTTGTATTTGTGGGAAGGGCTGGTAGCACTACATATACTGGCCCAATCCACTCCATCTGGGCTCGACTTCAATTAAACCCCACCTCAGGTACCCAACCTCACTATAAAATACTCTAATTGGCTTGCCTTGTCGTCGTTTCTACCTGGTTTTAGTAAGCCAAGGTTAAGCCGTACCTTGTATCAATCCTATACATTGGCCATAAGCCACGACCACAAATCCTTTTTATGTGGAACAAAAAACACTGGTTCAGGTCCCAGACTTGGGGGGGGGGGTGTCCTTTAAGGTTCTCTGTTTAGGGGATCCCCTGTCTTGTTCTACTTCTGTTTCCTTTTTTTTCTTTCTTGTTTGGTGTAAGTCAGACTGAGAATGTTTGGGTATGAGTATGTCTGGGTGGGGTGAAGTGGTGCAGGATGGGTGTCTACTCTTCAAAGAGCTCTTTTTTCAAGTTACATGCCCTCCTGAGGAAGGAACTTCACCCCCATGGTTCCCGTGTTCCACATAGACACTAAAAGACAAGGATTTATAGGTAAAGACAAAAAAATGCATATATATATATATATATATATATATATATATATATATATATATATATATATACATATATATATAATCAAACAACCATTCTATAGGTGATAAAGTGCAGGGTCTCAGTCCACTCCCGGAACCTTTGTCAACCAAAATGGGGAATGGACAGAAACATTGCACTTCATCTCCAGTAAAATGGTTTAACTTGGAGATAAGTTCATGAGTGTGCAGTTCTTGTTTGATTATTCATTCTGCAGTGCCCAGCAATATTTGTGACTGCCAGTCCTTCATTTAGAAACATAGAAACATATGTTTAGCTTTAGCACAGGGTTTGGCTACCTGAGTCCCTATAGCTGCTGAAGACAGGTTGCCCATCCTTGCTTTAAATCATTGGGGATTTTCATTTATCCCCCATGGTTCAGGTGGTAGAGAATTGCTTCTCTTTAACTTCCTAAATACAGCCCCAAATCCCACTGGAAAACAACTTTGTCCAATGAACATGAAAAGAAGACTTGACGGTAAGGACAATAAAGGTATGGAATTCACTGCCTAAGGAGTTGGTGTTATCGAATACATTAGATGCCTTTAAAAAAGGGCCTGGATCCTTTTTTTAAAAGAGCAGAACATAGTGGGCCGTGTGTGTTAGTATTGGGATTAATATTTAGTTAGGGCTTGTTGATCAAAGGAGAAATCTGATCGCCATTTCGAATCAAGAAGGACTTTTTCCCCCCCATTCAAAGTAGAATTTCGTTCAACAGCGGTAAACAAGAATAGGAAAAGGGTTGAACTTGATGGACGCGAGTCTTCTTTCAACCTAAACTACTATGTAACAGTGTTGAGCCACATATGATTCCAGTCTATTTCATCCAGAAATGCTGGCCCAAGGTGTTTAACATTTGCACTTTCACTGTTATTTGTGGATTTTTAGCTCCGCTCATGTTTTATTAATTGGTAAGACCTTCTGGTTGCTTTCAGCCTACCTACCAGCCAACGTGTTCAATGTTTTGACCCACGGACTGGCTGACAAAAGCTGCACACAGCGGTCCCCAGTCTTTTACGAAGTCTGCTGTCATAGGAGTGGACGTAGTAAAATATGATAATTATATTATAATTTATTTTCTTCTCAACATGTAAATCTATCCTATGAAAACCATAAACTAAATAACATTTCATTTTCAGATCCAGAATGTGTCACAAACAACAGTTTTACCAGGAATGATGAAGGACCAAAACTGGTTGGTGACTGTTCATCTCAGAAAACTCTGAGAAACTGTCTAGATATGCATGTCAATTTACAAGAAGAATCAACTATAAATGATTTCCTTACTCTTGTTAATAAGCAGAGAAAATGGAAAAGCAAAGATCAGGGGTCTACAATTCACAAAGAAAAGAGATCGTTTCAGTGCTGTGTATGTGAAAAATCTTTTACAGCACCATCTCAATTTATTATACATCAGAGAACACATACAGGAGAAAGGCCATTTAAGTGTTCAGAATGTGGGAAATCATTCACCTTGTCATCAGATCTTATTAGACACCAGAGAATTCACACAGGAGAAAAACCATTTAAGTGTTCTGAATGTGGGAAAGCTTTCACCCAAAGCACCAATCTTGCTACACACCTGCGAATTCACACAAGAGAAAAGCCATGTGTTTGTTCAGAATGTGGGAAATCGTTTGCCCGAAGGTCAAATCTTGTTGTTCATCTCAGGATTCACACAGGCGAAAAACCATTTAAGTGCTCTGAATGTGGGAAATCTTTCACCCACAGCACCAGTCTTGCTGCACACCTGAGAACTCACACAGGGGAAAAGCCATGCACTTGTTCGGAATGTGGGAAATCATTTGACCAAAGCACATGTCTTATTAAACATCAGAGGATTCACACAGGAGAAAGACCATTTAAGTGCTCTGAATGTGGGAAATCTTTCACCAACGGCACCAATCTTGTTGCACACCTGAGAACTCACACAGGAGAAAAACCATTTAAGTGCTCTGAATGTGGGAAAGCTTTCACCTACAGCACCAATCTTGGTGCACACCTGAGAACTCACACAGGAGAAAAACCATATAAGTGTTCTGAGTGCCGGAAATCTTTTATACAGACTTCAGCTTTTCACAGGCATCAGAAACTGCACTGCAAGAAATGATTTTGATCTGACTGCACTAAATATTTTTTCAGATAAACCAGCTCTAAAATATCAGAAAATTCTATATTTTGTGCAAAAAAAAAAGGTTGATTGCTCCTAATTTTTGGAAACATAGCTTTTTCGGACCATTTCTACTTAAACAAGAGAGAATACAGAAAAAGTAAACCACTTGTTTGCTGAAATTGTTTACCCTGCTCTGGGTTTATTCCAAGTAAACAATCTGTATGTCGTAGCTGTGGGACACCTTTATATTTTCACAAAAATCTCCTACAACAAAAACTTCCCACGAAATTGTGCAAAAAAACATGTTGATGAAAATTAGCCAATTAAAGGGATAGTAATACTTCGTTTTAATTTTATTTTATTTTGTAGGCATTAAAAAAATATGAAGAATGATATAAGTCTTATCTCTCAAACCTTTATGGTTTAAGAGATATTCACAAAGTATCCCCCCCTGTTCAACCAGATCAGAAGGGAGGTGCCCAGGTAGACTGCAGAGAGGGACAATCTTCAATTAAGATAAGGGAAAAAGCTGAAAAACTTGTCAAGGGGGGAAGGGCTTTCATTGTTTTCATACAAAGAAGATTGTCCCCTTCTGTTATGTCTGGTCATACAACCTGATCCACATCTGAGAAGAGATGGCTTACACTAGGTAAAAGGGGCGGGAGGGGAAACTGCTTGTGAATATCTCATAAACCATAAAGGTTTGAGAGATAAGACTTATATCATTCTTCATGTTTTTTTAATGCCTACAAAATAAAATAAAGTTAAAACGAAGTATTACTATCCCTTTAACTACAGCACAAAAACATGGAACAAGTAATAAAGATTAAAGCCATTGACTTTCAAGCATCTGGGGAGCCTGCGTTTGGCATAAAAGTTCTCCAGGCTGTTGTCACTTAATTCTCTCCCTTTGGGTGAGTCTGTTCTCTCTGAGGTGTCCTACTGGGAGAATACTTTTTCAGTTTTCTGGCCTACCTGAGATGTGGGGATCTCAAGTGTATATCTGTGGAGACCATGAAACCAATCAGTGTTGTTTATCGACAAACACCAACCATATTTTTCTAGTGCCCCACCCTATACATACATACACATAGGTTCAGAGCCAGAATTAAACGGTCATCCTTAGTTTCCACAATGAAACTAAATTAATCTAACGCCTCCTCCTTGTAATTCTACCTAGGACAACTTCTATTTTCCCCATGTACCCCAGTATAAATACTTCTGGTGGTGGGACCCCTCTCTTCTACAAATAATGTGCATTACAATGTGCCATCACTTGAATAAGAACTTGCCCATAACACAAATAATACCCATCTATTTTAGAAAATGTCTTCTTATGGATCACACATCTGATCCATAAAGGGTTTAGCTGTGCTTTATTTTGGAACCAGAGTTCTTGTTTATCTTCTGAATATTCTTTTCATATAATTTAGGCTATCCCACTGGATTTATGAAGTCAATTCACATAGCAGATTCTTTGTATGAAGCTAAACTTTACTTACAGTTCAACCAAAAAAAGTGAAAATAAAAGAAAATTAAAAACCTAATTTGAAGTCTGGTTTTCATTTGAGGTCCATCATTCTAATGGACACTTAGATACCTAATATAGACAATCTCATAGAGTAAAACAGTTTCAGTAATAGTCGACCTATTAACTACAAAGCTTTTAGTCTTATTATATGTGTCTATTCAAACCTATACCTTGTGTTTTTTATTTTGTTTTCACTCAATTCAGTTTTAGAGATTTATGGTTTAGTAGTTAGGGAATCTAATCTTATCAGAACTTTGTTCTTTGAGCTGCCTTATAAACTTGTACAAATCACTGACATCTCCAGAAAATCTCCTCTGAACCTTCTTAGACTCCTTTCACAAGGGTGACACAAGTACATCTATAATGCGTTCATTATCTTGCCCTAGGTGAAAGGTCCTATCCTGGCTGACGGTGCTTTTCACACCGGTAACTATTGTCTTGTTGGAATGCACCAACGTCCAGCATGCAGCATTTCCTCAGGAACACAGTAAAATTGCAATAAGGAAGGTCTGCAGGTAGACCTTACACACAACTGTTGATGGAGGTGATGATGCTCATCACAATGAATGGTTTACATACATGGGCACCAGCCAGTAATAATGGCTGGCACTCACAAGAGCCCGCCATCAGACATGCCTTTCCTTCATCCAGATCAGCAGGGGAATTCAGAAAAGATGCGAGTCAAACTGCACGGGCAACGGGTCTATCAATAGTTCTATTGTTTGTGTGAAAGAGACCTTAGACTGCTAGAGTCCTTTTCCAGCAAAGGGGTGAAATAAAGTGATAATGTGGACTAATCATGCATACTCCAAATAACTTCCTCAAAACTATCAAATTAAAGATTTTCTCCTCTAATCCTACACCACCTACCATTTTTCCTACACTTTCCCCTACCATCACCATTTATTGCTTCAATCCTACTACCAAACACACTCATTGTACATCCTTGTTTTTTCCTCATCACCTCTTACAAACCTAGCTATGCCAAAAAACACCTTACCCCATGCAGGGGCCAAAGGTTTACACTCATACACCTTACCCCATGCAGGGGCCAAAGGTCTACACTCATACACCTTACCCCAACTCAGGGGCCGAAGGTTTACACACTTGCACCTTACCCCACCGCAGGGGCCAAAGATGTACACACATACACCTTACCACAACACAGGGGCCGAAGATGTACACACATACACCTTACCACAACACAGGGGCCGAAGATGTACACACACCTTACCACACCGCAGGGGCCGAAGGTTTACACACTTGCACCTTACCCCACTGCAGGGGCCGAAGATGTACACACATACACCTTACCACAACACAGGGGCCGAAGATATACACACATACACCCTACCACAACACAGGGGCCGAAGATGTACACACATACACCTTACCACAACACAGGGGCTGAAGATGTACACACATACACCTTACCCCTCCGCAGAGGCCAAAGGTCTACACTCATACACCTTACCCCAACTCAGGTGCCGAAGGTTTACACACTTGCACCTTACCCCACCGCAGGGGCCTAAGGTGTACACTCATACACCTTACCACAACACAGGGGCCGAAGATGTACACACATACACCTTACCACAACACAGGGGCCGAAGATGTACACACACACACCTTACCACACCGCAGGGGCCGAAGGTTTACACACTTGCACCTTACCCCACCGCAGGGGCCAAAGGTCTACACACATACACCTTACCCCACCGCAGGGGCCGAAGATGTACACACATACACCTTACCACACCGCAGGGGCCGAAGATGTACACACATACACCTTACCACACCGCAGGGGCCGAAGATGTACACACATACACCTTACCACAACACAGGGGCTGAAGATGTACACACATACACCTTACCACAACACAGGGGCCGAAGATGTACACACACACACACACACCTTACCACACCGCAGGGGCCGAAGGTTTACACACTTGCACCTTACCCCACCGCAGGGGCCAAAGGTCTACACACATACACCTTACCCCACCGCAGGGGCCGAAGATGTACACACATACACCTTACCACAACACAGGGGCTGAAGATGTACACACATACACCTTACCACACCGCAGGGGCCGAAGATGTACACACATACACCTTACCCCACCGCAGGGGCCAAAGGTGTACACTCATACACCTTACCCAACCGCAGGGGCAGAAGGTTTACACTCATACACCTTACCCCACCACAGGGGACAAAGGTTTACACACTGTATTACCTAATGCGCCTGACACATTAAGTGCCCTTGGGATCGATACTAGCAGGCTCTAGTATATAGCATTACTAGAATACAATAACAATCAATACTATGTCACACATTATCCTTCTCCTATCCTTCTAGCGTCTTAGGCTACAGCAGAAATAGATTGGATTTACATTACCCGGAATGCTTGCCTCATTGTTCTGTGCCGCACTGCAATGGGGTCTCTGGACAGCAGGCAGGAGCCTTCTGGGTCATCACAGGACTACGTGTCCGTACCTCCAGAACTCAGTGAGCGTGCTATCTGCTGCCCATCAGTCCCCTCTTTTATACCTAACAAGTGGGCGGGCAGTCTAGCACTGTCTCCCCCTGATGGTCTTATCAGTGCAGCACCATCAGGCCATGACACGGGCATTGAGCATATCTCGTGAGTTGGCCAGACTCCCAAGTTACCTCAAGACCTCAGGTCACATCTGATAGCTCTTGTTCCGGTGTAAAAGTTTCAGGCAATATGTCCTGACCTCGTTTGACTCGAGCACACTGGGCTCTGTTCCCAGAAAAGCGGACAGACGTTTCAGGCAGTACGTCCTGACCTCGTTTGACTCGAGCAATCAGGGCTGGAGCGCCAGTCGTTTATAGTTGTCTGCTCTCTCCTGCATCTTCTTATGTCTTCTAACACTTCAATATTTACTTGGCACAGTTCCTAAATATGCTTACACTGTTCTTAACTAATATTTGTCAGCAATAGCTGGCTTTCCAGCTGTGCATCTATTGGCTTACAGTTTACTCATGGGTAATCAATCTTGAAATTATTACTTTTATATTACTTTTACCACACACACATACACCTTACCCCACCGCAGGGACCGAGGTTTACACACATACACCTTACCCCACCGCAGGGGCCGAGGTTTACACATATACACTTTACCCCATTTCAAGGGCTGAAGGTTTTCACACATACACTTTACCCCACCTCAGGGGCCAAAGGTTTACACACATACACCTTACCCCACTTAAGGGGATGTAGGTTTACTACCTTACCTCGGAGGGGCCGAAGATATCATACACACTCACCTTTCCCCAGAGGCCTAAGGCGCACTTCCATATACCTCACCTCACCCAGGGGCTGTAGGTTTTCACTCTAGTATCTCACCGCTCCTCAGAGTCTGAAGGGTAAATAAAAAAATAAATAAATAAAAATCTCACACTTTTCTTAAACACAAGGCAATGGATTAAATCCACATTCACACCACCCCACTTCAGGGGCTGAAGGTTACCACTTAGTCACCTTACCGTCCAGGAGCTGAAGGAATCTCCCAATTTTACCGTGCCCCATCTGTAAGGTTTGTCTCCGTCTCACCTTATCACACGGCAGGGGCCAAAGTTGTTAACACACTCACCCTATCCCACCAGGGGCCGAAGGTTTTTCCCCAAATCTCCTGCTCATCGCTTATCACAGGGATTATAGATTCACCTCCACTCCCCACTTATACCATACAGGTGTAGTAGGCTGTAGCAGGTTGCTCCAAAACAACACCGACATTTACATCAGGATACACTATACATACTTTCAAGCTCTAGCTAACTAGATTCGTAACCATTCCCTCACCCCCTCTTCCGTCACACTCCCCTCCTTCCCCTCCCCCTCAGTAATTAAAGCTTAGTGTTACTAGTTCAGTGTCTGTTTACCCTACAAATAATGGAAGAGCAAGAACTAAGAACTCCTACAGAACCAGAGCCAGACATGGCCACTACAGCAATTCAGAGACCAAGAAGCCCATCCATGAGAGAATGGACCGTGGCTAAACTGACCGCAGAGCTGAACTGTCAAAGCATTCCTTTCCCTTCATCCACCTGTACAGCAGAACTTTTCCACCTCCTATTCCACCCAACCCCAGAACCTTTTCCTTCCCCCAACGGCCAACCAATAGCACCAAGAGCAGCTCAGTCTCATCCTCAAGCTCCTCAACCTCACATTTGATCATCTGACCAACATCAACAGACTTCTCACAGACCTTCAGGCTTGAGTTGTCACATTATAAAATGCTACTTCCCACATCAATCTTCACCATCTCTTTCTGCTTCCCCCAGCCAGGTACATCCTTTAATTCTTCCCCCAGCATTACTCCAGCTCACTTAGTTCCCACCCACCTATGCAGGGACCAGGGGAGGGCTGGCAACCTGTGGCCTGGGGGGCCAAATACAATGAAATGGCCCGTTTCCACTATCGTTACTGCCCACTGTCCCTGCACATTGTTCTTGTTCATTTTAAAATTGTCATTAATGTTGTGAAGTAAGTCATACCATATAACTTACTACTGGAATGGGCTACACGAGTGATACTACAGAGCTTACAGCTGAAATGGAGCTACACTAAAGATACCACAGAGATTACAATGTAAGTAAAACTACACTAGTGATACCACAGAGATTACAGTTTAAGTAAAACTACACTAGTGATACCACAGAGATTACAATGTAAGTAAAACTACACTAGTGATACCACAGAGATTACAATGTAAGTACAACTACACTAGTGATACCACAGAGATTACAATGTAAGTAAAACTACAATAGTGATACCACAGAGCTTACAGTTTAAGTAAAACTACACTAGTGATACCACAGAGATTACAATGTAAGTAAAACTACACTAGTGATACCACAGAGCTTACAATGTAAGTAAAACTACACTAGTGATACCACAGAGCTTACAAAGTAAATGCATTATGCTACTAGTGTATCTCCATTTCAGTTATAAGCTCTGTAGTATCACTAATGTAGCTCTGTTTACAGCAACAAGAAGGAGACTGAGTGAGGCAGTGGCCCACCAGCCCAGAGCTGTGACTGGCCCAGGGGGCAATTGCCCCTCTGCCCCCCAGGCCAGCCCTCCCCTGGCAGGGACATCCTAGAGGGCAAAGATGTCAACTTAGTTGCTCTTCTTCTGGAGTCACAGGACCTAGCGGAGCAGAAGACGGTAATATGCAGCAACAATGTCGGTCACACTTAAAAGCAGGGATCCACGCTTATCTAAAAAGCTGTCCCTGGCCAAGTTTGTGCTGGTATTTAGCATCTAGTTCGACATATTCTGCTTCGCTTTCCCCAATAGGCGTCAGGAGTTGGACCGCTACCTATACACGGTAGTTGACCTGGCATACAAATACAGGGGACCCACCTTCTTTGATTACCACAAAGCATTTTCAGCAAAATCAGCCGCCGCAATATCTCAATTCAATTTCACGACAGACTGGAGTCAATTAGATTATGAACTCTTTTGCCGCCACTTCGCAGGCCTAAAGGCTCCAGTCTGTCAAACATGCTCCTTGCCATTCCACTCACCCAGTCTTTGCCCATCAAATCCCCCTTCAACCCAGTTTAACCAACCACAGCTAGCTTCCAACACTCAATTTGTCTCATCACCCTCAAACCAATCATCATACCAACCAAGAGATAAACTTTGCAGACAAATCCATTACCACAGCAACACACCTATTTGCAATAACTTTAATTCAAAAGGCTGTTTCTTCAGCGGCTGCAGACTGTCACACCTATGTTCCATTTGCCATGAAGCCCATTCACAAATCATCTTCACACGCAACATCCCCAGCAATAACAGATTCAGAGGCATTTACCTAAATGTCTTGCAGTCTTTATTAAAAAAATCATCCAGACTATCATCAAGTACAATTCAGAATTACAGGTTTACAAGAATGTTTTCATACTGGAATCCTAGCATGTCCAGCCTCGTCGGTACAATGCCCCAACCTGCATTCAGCACTAAACGATCCAGACACAGTTACTCAACTCATATACCAAGAACTGAAAAAAGGTTTTCTCGTTGGCCCCTTCACATTTCACATCTGGCATATAAATCCCATCAGTTTAGCCTCCAAAACATTTTCCTCTAAAAAAAAGGCCTAATAATAGACCTGTCAGTGCCCCATTCCTCTCACATTCCCAGTATTAACTCACTCATCCCCTCAAAAGAATACACATTACAATACACCAACATTGACAACACCAGTTGACTCATTTCACAAGCAGGACAAGGATGCTGCCTCTCCATATCAGACATACGTAATGCATTCAAACTTCTACCAGTCAACCCTGCCCTCTGGCATTTGCATTGCTTGGCATCACTCATTTTACTTTTCCACTAGCCCAAAAATATAGGATTTGTTTGCAGAAATTCTCTGCTGGCTGCTCTTAAACCACAGTCACTGCCCATCAGTCATACACCATCTCGATGACTTTCTGCTAATTGAACCTTCCTCAACAGTCCCATCCAGTCTTAACAAACTCCTAACCATATTCCAGTCACTCAACATCTCAGTCTCCTCCGACAAAACCATGGGGGTCCATACACCTCAATAGAATTCCTTGGCATCACAATCAACTCCGTCCTACAAGAAATAAGCCTTCCCACTGATAAACAAAACCGCATTCAATCTATTTTTCACCAATACTCTACCAATTCATCATTAACCAAAGCAGAACTCCAATCCCTCATTGGTCACTTAAATTACACCATGAAAGTTATTCCCCAGGGCAGATCATTCATGTCACACCTCCTAAACATACTAAACCAAACACCCCAGGCACACTCCATCATTCACATTGTCCACTCCGCTTCTGCTGATCTAAGAATGTGGTCCAATTTTCTTTTTCATTGGAATGGCCGAATGATGTTCCCCCCACAAATTCACCAATCCTTACCAAACATATACACTGATGCAGATGCAACCAAGGGTTACGCAGCAAAATGGGAATCAGAATGGTTTTCTGAACATGGGCCAGCACAGGTTCACACTTTTCACCAATTCTCAAGCACCTTTACACTCTTTGAAATTTACCCCTGTCACTGCGTGGGGAGTAGGGACCCTCGCAGCCTTGGTACCAGTTGTGCTTGGGTTCGACGCTAGAGTGTGATGCTTGGGTGCGTGGACGGCGTGCCAGGTACTCCTTTGCTGCAGCTGAAGCTGGATAAAGGTGCTGGTCGCGAAACCAGATTGTTCCACCCCAGTTAAGCCGGGGTGCAACCAGGATGGGAGTAACTGGGAACCGTGTGAACCAGGACCGGGAGGCCAGAGGAGGGAGGAACAGACAAGCCGGGAGGTATGTCAGAGAACAGCGGTGGTCAGACAAGCCAGGTCAGGATATCAAAAAGCAGAAATACACTGGAACTAACAGAACAAGCTTGTGGAACGGGCAAGGACTGAGGAACTGACAGGAGATTTAAACAATAATCCTCCAATAGGAGGAGGAGGCAGACCCAAGTCCTAATGGACAACTAGACCAAGCCCAATTAGGACAAACCTGAACAGAATGCCCAAATGGACTATAGCATTTCCAATGGGCAAGACACAAGCCACACTCCCACTGGGCTATGGAACAGTTTCCAATGGGAGAGAAGAAGCAGGAGCAGCGGAGGGACACCTTAACGTCCGCACACAACGGACACTGAAACGGACGCATGCGTGTCGGCTGAGGAAGCCGGAAGTACACGTGCATGCGCTGAAGAAGGAACCCAGCGGGGACCCGGCTGTGGCCAGGAATGGAGCAGCGGCAGACGCAGAAGGTGACAACCCCATAGTGGAAGCCGCAGCTCTGTGGGGCCACAATTGGTCAGGCCAAGCCATCATATTTATTACTGATAATCAAGCCAATTCTCAAATAATATCAAAAGAACATTCACCTTCCCCAACATCATGCTGTTCCTCAGAAAACTCCCCTGGCTCTCTACATACTATAAATTCTTCATACACTCTTCTTTTATCGCAGGCCACCTCAATACGTCAGCTGATGCTCTCTCACGTTTTAATCTTCAGGTATTCTTCAGCAACTCCCCAACAGCAAATCCAATACCAGTTCACCCTCCACTGTTCAAATACCTCATTCTTCCATAAGTCAACTTCTATCTACAGAATCTTTAATCATGGACCATGCCCTAGCTACCAGTACAAAGAGAACATATTCTATAGCATGGAAATCCTTCCTATCCTTCAGAACCCAAACACTATCCTACATTTTACAACTCACTGCCACACCAACCTAAAATTAGCTCCCCCCTCCATAAAAACTTACCTGGCAGGAATCCATCATCACCTAGCACTTAGGTACCCTCTTAAACCTTCCATCACAACATACTACAATGAAAAATTATTCATCAAAGGAATTATGAAACTTCCACACACTCCCACTATAACACGAAAACCCATAATAGGCTCCATTTTTCAAAACATTTACTTGCTGCTATCCAAAAACTTATCAGACTTTTCACATAACAGTACTCCTGGCGGCAATCAGCCTAGCCTTTTTTGGCTTCTTAAGACCAGGAGAATTTTTAGCAAAATCAATTTCATCTAAATTCCTAACAAAGGACCAACTTATTCATAAGTCCAAACATTATATACTATACCTATCCCGTTCATAAAACAGATCAACTGAAAGGCTGTTACATCCCGATCTATCCAACCCAAGATAAATTCTGTCCTTATTCCACACTCACACACCTTTCCGAGCTGATTAAAAACAATCCAAACCAGAGTCTTCTCCTTCCAGCAGAATCCGGCCCACTTACATTAGCATAAAGCTTGCACTAGTCATATATAATCTAACTTTGAATTAGCTTAGACTCAAATAGTCTGGTGTCTCAAAGGACAATATACCTGTACATATAGTTCAGGGAATCAAAGAGGACCCCTCACAAAGAAGACCTTTTCAAAGAGGCACTCAACTCCAAGTATGACGAAATACAAAAAAGGGTTTATTAACTGTATTACACATGAATATTATCAGGATGTACCAAATAACATAGGAAACTACCACTGAATATATATATATATATCAGACAGATCTGAATACAAAATATAAACAAAACAGCAGAGTCCCCAGATTAAACTTATTGTATATCCTGTTATGGGAGGTCTGGGGAAAGAAAGATCAATACTCTCTTTTCCTGAAAAAATCACCATCAAAATATCCAGTGGGTGAAAACCATGGTGAGTTGAGCCAAATTTGTGAAGGATCACAAAAATACAAATGTAAAAACATACATGCAAACAATACTAAACCCCCTGCAGTGTGAAATACCAAATATTACAAATAAATACAGAGAGTATAAAATAAACAATCCAACCTCCGATCAACAGGTCATAGGTAAATCAGTCACTCATCCAAAGAAAGCCACATATCCTGACGCGTAGTTCCGCAAGGCTTCGTCTGGGGATACAACAGTTTAACTATGTTCAAGGACCAATCCAGGATCTCCAGAGGTTCACGTGATATGGTCTCTCACTATCTGCAAGCCCGCTGATTTCTTTATATTTTGTATTCAGGTCTGTCTGATATATATATTTACTGGTAGTTTCCTATGATATTTGGTACATCAGTGTACCCCTTCTGTTTATTTGTTTTTAATGATGTTTTAAATGTGAGTCCTGATAATATAATATTCATGTGTAATACATTTAATACACTTTTTGTAATTTTGTCATACTTTGATTTGAGTGCCTCTTAGAAAAGGACTTGTTTGTGAGGGGTTCTCTTTGATTCCCTGAACCATATATACACTTACATTAGCGACATTCAGCAAACATCTCTGCAATATCCTCAAAATATTAGGTTACAACCCTCTTCACTACATAGGTCATTCTTTCAGATTTGGAGCCGCATAAGCGGCTTCCAAGAATCAAGCACCTCCCTACATCATTCAAAAACTAGGCCGTTGGAAATCAAACTGTTTCACCAATATATCCCAGAACCCACTCACGAAATACGTTCAGCACTCTCGTCAATTTCCCACTAATTTGTCACCTCTGTGCAAGTTAATAAAGTATTTGTAATATTACCTTTTGGCCTCTAATTGGCTCGCCTCGTCGTTGTTTCTACCTGGTTTTAGTAAGCCAAGTTTAATCTACATCTCTTACAATACTATACATTGGCTATAAGCCACAACCACAAGTAATAGTCTGAGATTGTATTTGTGGAAGGTCTGGTAGCACTACATATACCTGCCCAATCCACTCCATCTGGGCTCGACTTTGATTGAGCCCCACCTAAGGTACCCAACCTCACTATAAATTACTTTATTAGTAGCCCTCTAATTGGTTTGCCTTGTCATCGTTTCTACCTGGTTTAAGTAAGCCAAGGTTAAGCCACGCCTTGTATCAATCCTATACATTGGCCATAAGCCATGACCACAAATCCTTTTTATGTGGAACAAATAAACACTGGTTCAGGTCCCAGGCTGGGGGGAGTGTCCTCTAAGGTTCTCTGTTTAGGGGATCCCCTGTCTTGTTCCACTTCGGTTTACTTTTTTTTCTTTCTTGTTTGCTGTAAGTCAAACTGACAATGTTTGGGTATGAGTATGTCTGGGTGGGGTGAAGTGGTGCAGAATGGGTGTCTACTCTTCAAAGAGCTCTTTTTTCAAGTTCCCTGCCCTCCTGAGGAAGGAATTTCACCCCCACGGTTCCCGTACTCCACATAGACACTAAAAGACAAGGATTTATAGGTAAAGACAAAAAAATGTGCATATATATATATATATATATATATATATATATATATATATATATACATATATATATAACCATTTTATAGGTGATAAAGTGCAGTGTGTTTCAGTCCACTCCCGGCACCTTTGTCAACCAAAATGGTGTATGGACAGAAACATTGCACTTCATCTCCAGTAAAATGGTTTAACTTGGAGATAAGTCCATGAGTGTGCAATTCTTGTTCGATTATTCATTCTGCAGCGCCCAGCAATATTTGGAGTTATAGTATCAGTGCCAGTCCTTCATTTAGAAACATATAAAAATACGTTTAGCTTTAGCACAGGGTTTGGCTACCTGAGGCCCTCCAGCTGCTGAAGACATGTTGCCCATCCTTGCTTTAAATCATTGGGGATTTTCATTTATCCCCCATGGTTCAGATGGTAGAGAATTGCTTCTCTTTAACTTCCTAAATGCAGCCCCAAATCCCACTGGAAAACAATTTTATCCAGTGAACATGAAAAGAAGATTTGACGGTAAGGACAATAAAGGTATGGAATTCACTGCCTAAGGAGGTGGTGTTATTGAATACATTAGATGTCTTTTAAAGAGGGCCTGGATCCTTTTTTAAAAGAGCAGAACATAGTGGGCTATGTGTGTTAGTATTGGGATTAATATTTATTTAGTGGCTGTTGATCCAAGGAGAAATCTGATTGCCATTTGGAATCAAGAAGGATCTTTCCCCCATTCAAAGCAGAATTTGGTTCAACAGCGGTAAACAGGAATAGGAAAAGGGTTAAACTTGATGAACGCAAGTCTTTTTTTTAACCTAAACTACTTCGTAACTATGTAACAGTGTTGAGCCACATCTAATTCCAGTCCAGTCATAGGAGTGGACGTAGTAAAATATGATAATTATATTATAATTTAATTATTTTCTTCTCAACAAGTAAATCTATCCTATGAAAACCCTAAACTAAATAACATTTCATTTTCAGATCCAGAATGTGTCACGAACAACAGTTTTACCAGGAATGATGAAGGACCAAAGCTGGTTGGTGACTGTTCATCCCAGAAAATGCTGAGAAACGGTCTAGATATGCATGTCAATTTACAAGAAGAGTCAACTATCAATGATTTCCCTACTCTTGTTAAGAGAAAATGGAAAAACAAGTATCAGGGGTCTTCAATTCACACAGAAAAGAAACCGATTCAGTGCTATGTATGTGGAAAATCTTTCACAGCACCTTCCCGATTTATTATGCATCAGAGAACACATACAGGAGAAAGACCATTTAAGTGTTTAGAATGTGGGAGAGCTTTCACCTTGTCATCAGATCTTAATAGACACCAGAGAATTCACACAGGAGAAAAACCATTTAAATGTTCTGAATGTGGGAGAGCTTTCGCCCAAAGCGCCACTCTTGCTGCACACCTGAGAACTCACACAGGAGAAAAGCCATGTACTTGTTTGGAATGTGGGAAATCTTTCACCTTGTCATCAGTTCTTATTAGACACCAGAGAATTCACACAGGAGAAAAACCATTTAAGTGCTCTGATTGTGGGAAAGCTTTCACCTGTTCATCAGGTCTTGTTAAACACAAGAGAACTCACACAGGCGAAAAACCATTTAAGTGCTCTGAATGTGGGAAATCTTTCGCCCAAAGCACCCATCTTGCTGCACACTTGAGAATTCACGCAGGAGAAAAAACATTTGAGTGTTCTGAGTGTGGGAAAGCTTTCACCCACAGCACCAATCTTGGTGCACACCTGAGAACTCATACAGGAGAAAAACCATATAAGTGTTCTGAGTGCGGGAAATCTTTTATCCAGAATTCAACTTTTCACAGGCATCAGAGACTGCACTGCAAGAAATGATTTTGATCTGACGCACTAAATATTTTTCAGATAAACCAGGTCTAAAATATCAGAAAATTCAAAATTTTTAGAAAAAAAACGTTGATTGCTCCTAATTTTACAAACATTTCTTTTTCTGACCATTTCTAGTTAGACAATTAAGATAATTATTTGCTGAGATTGTTCACCCTGCACTGGATTTATTCCTAGTAAACAATCTGTATCTCGTAGCTGTGGGACACCTTTATATTTTCACGAAAATCTCCAACAACAAAAACTTCCCATGAGATTGTGCAAAAAAAACATGAAAACTAGCCAATTAAATACAGCAGAAGAACATGGAACAAGTAATAAAGATTAAAGCCATTGACTTTCAAGCATCTGGGGAGCCTGCTTTTGGCATAAAACTTCTCCAAGCTGTTGTCACTTAATTCTTTCCCTTTGGATGAGTCTGTTCCATCTGCGGTGTCCTACTGGGACATCTAAAAAAGGGAATACTTTCAGTTTTCTGGCCTACCTGAGATGTGGGGATCTCAAGTGTATATCTGTGGAGACCATGAAACCAATCAGTGTTGTTCATCAAGAAACACCAACCATATTTTTCTAGTGCCCCCCCATACATACATACACACAGGTTCAGAACCAGAATTAAACGGTCATCCTTAATTTCCATGATGAAACTAAATGAATCTAACGCCTCCACCTTGTACTTCTACCTAGGACAACTGCTACTTTCCCCATATACCCCAGTATAAATACTTCTGGTGGTGGGACCCCTCTCTTCTACAAATAATGTGCATTACAATGTGCCATCACTTGAATAAGAACTTGCCCATAACACAAATAATACCCATCTATTTTAGAAAATGTCTTCTTATGGATCACACATCTGATCCATAAAGGGTTTAGCTGTGCTTTATTTTGGAACCAGAGTTCTTGTTCATCTTCTGAATATTCTTTTCATATAATTTAGGCTGTCCCACTGGATTTATTAAGTCAATTCACATAGCAGATTCTTTGTATGAAACTAAACTTTACTTACAGTTCAACCAAAAAAAGTGAAAATAAAAGAAAATTAAAACCCTAATCTGAAGTCTGGTTTTCATTTGAGATCCATCATTCTAATGGACACTTAGATACCCAATATAGACAATCTCATAAAGTAAAACAGCTTCAGTAATAGTGGACCTATTACCTACACAGCTTTTAGTCTTATTATATGTATCTATTCAAACCTATACCTTATGTGTTTTTTTTGTTTACACTCATTTCAATAGTTTTAGAGATTTATGGTTTAGTAGTTAGGGAATCTTATCTTATCAGATCTTTGTTCTTTGAGCTGCCTTATAAAGCAACACAAATCACTGACATGTCCAGAAAATCTCCTCTCAACCTTCTTAGACTCCTTTCACAAGGGTGACACAAGTGCATCTATGATGCGTTCATTATATTGCCCTAGGTGAAAGGTCCTAACACTGGTAACTATTGTCTTGTTGGAATGCACCGACGTCCAGCATGCAGCATTTCCTCAGGAACACAGTAAAATTGCAATAAGGAAGATCTGCAGGTAGACCTTACATACAACTGTTGATGGAGGTTATGATGCTCATCACAATGAATGGTTGACATACATGGGCACCAGCCAGTAATATTGGCTGACACTCACAATAGCCTGCCATCAGACATGCCTTTCCTTCATCCAGATCAGCAGGGGAATTCAGTCAAACTGCACGGGCAACAGGTCTATCACAGGGGGATGCAATAGTTCTATTGTCTGTGTGAAAGAGGCCTTAGACTGTTAGAATCAGTTTCCATCAGAGTGGTGCAATAAAGTGATAATGTGAACTAATCATGCATTTCATTTCAAGATGCGGCTGTTACTGAGGTGAGAGAATGTATTTTTATTTATTTATTTAATTTAAATAAAGGTTATGATAGAGAAATATGGCGTAGGGGGTACGTGTCTGAAAGGCACACACAGTGATACACAGACACACATATACAGGGGGACACACAGTGATAGATACGCATGCAACACACATACATACACACACATGCACTGACATACACAATCAGTGAGACACAGATGCAAATCAGAACATACATACATACAGTGTGAGCAGTGTAAGCAAGGTGAAAAAAGAAAAGGCTTTTCCGGAAGGCCATAAAACCCCCACCCTTGTAGTGGGGTGCCCCAACACACACAAAAATGTACAAGGCAATAATTAATCGTTTGAGTGCCAGAGGAGTAAGCAACGCATATCCCTCTGGCACTCAAAGAGTTAAGGAAAATAGAATGCAGCACACTGTACAGGGGTCATGGAGTTGTTGGTGCACACGGTGATGCGTCTAAAAGCCAAATGAACATGCCACAGGGACGAAATTCGAAAGTATTTCTAAAGTGAGTGTGTCCTGATGGCATGTAGTTTTTCTATGGGTGAAACCTGACTGAATTGGTGAAGGAGCTGATCCGGGGTAGTGTAGGAGGCGACGGTGTGTGACAGAGGGTAGATAGTGGCAGTATAGAAGGTTGGGTGCAGCAAGAGAGTAGAGATGGCGCTACAGGACTTGTAGGTCACGAGGAATGTCTGGAGTCAGCATCATGATCCTGTTGTATGATTGCCCGGTACAATGCCACTCCTGCCTGGCATCTATGCAGCCCCTCAGTCACCTGCTACTGGTAGAAATCTGTGTGAATGGCTGCTTGACCGGGCCTGTCGCAGGGGGCGGACTCCCGCTTGGTGTGTGTTGAATGGGGGAAGGTGAAGGATTTCGTAGTGGCAGGCGTGCCCAGTGAACGGAGGCTCATCAGATCATTCCCCAAATAGTTCTCCCTTTCAGTGTGAGAGGTGTATGCAAGTCATTAGAAATCAATGCGTTACGCACTTCTGGTACTGAAAGAGTTAATAATTTAAACAACGGAATATAACGTGGCAAATAGTGAACTCCACTAAGAGGGATCCTCTTCATTATCATAGTACCCAGCGAACCGCAAAGCCCAGTTGTTTTGATCAGTAACTATTCGGGGAATGATTTCATGAGCCTCCGTTCACTGGGCTTTGCTGTGCACTGGGTAATATGATAGTGAGGAGGATCCTTCTTAGAGGAGAGGTGCACAACACATTGATTTCTAATGCCTTGCGTACCCCTCTCACACTGTGTGTGTGTGTGTGTGTGTGTGTGTGTGTGTTCAGACTAGGATAGTGGTGTGCGGGCTGGATAGTGGGGTAGGGCCAACTCCCTGCATGATTTTCACAGGATTTGCAGGGGCCCCCATTGAATCACCCAATGGGAGCAGTAACTGCTCATTACTGTAGCCCTTGGGTGTGTTTTGCCAGGAAAAGAGACTATATATATACACATTCTCAAAATGTTCAGGCACACACCGTTACGGTTTGAGAGATATATGAAAATAAAGTTCTCCCCTTTCTCATATGTCAGCTGTAGAGATAACTGCATAAGATCCTAGTTCCTGGACCAGACGGCAGCTCTTCAGCAGCACCGACATAGAGATACCTAAAAATAAAAACTTAATTGGAATGGTCTACAACGTGTGCCTGGTGTCTGCAAGCACATGTTGTAGACCATTCCGATGAAGTATTTATCTTCAAACAGTTAATCTAACTGAACTCCCGTGGCATCTGATTGCTGTCCTAGAGACTATGGAGCTTGTGTAGAGGCAGACAAAACCCTCTGACCGAAAAGTTACATTGAAAGCTAAATGCTGCTAACAACTTCCTATTAACATCCCTTTAAGCCCTGCCCGCGAATACCTGCACACGCTGTACATGGGGTATCCCTGGAACACTCATACACCCGGTGATTGCTAGATAGCCGCCAATTCATTTAAATAGCGGCCGCTGCCGGAGGGGCATCCCGAAGCAGAAGAATGTACATCTGAAGTGCCATCTTGTTGTTGACGTCATGGAAGCAAATTGTCGGAGGATACAGCTCTATAGTCAGGAGAGGTAACAACTGGACAGCCTTACAGACTCCTGTACAATACAGCCCAGGCATCTACGCCTCAGTGTCTACTTAACTTCAGTTTAGTCTGAGTGGTAACACTGAAACATATTTTTAATAATTATGAACATGTTTTTTTAGATATGCAGATCTACATATGCTTTATGTGTTGTAATCTTATGTATATGTTTATTTTTCATTACATATTTTCATTTCAGTATTTGTGCTATTGTGTGCTCTAAGACATAGTAATGGATCGTATTACTAGGTATCTGTGTTAAAATATATATATATATATATATATATATAATAACTAGTGCTCTCCTTTGGTAATATTTGTTATTTATCTTTAGATATCATTATATCAGCGCTGCTTCTGGTCGAGAATCTGCTTCTGACAGCTTTACAGCTTGTCAAGCAGAAAGGGGAGGGACCAGAGAACTTTATTTTCCTATATCTCTCAAAACATAACGGTTTGAGAGATACGAATAAGTGCAAGTACTCACTTTTAATTGTAGCTACCATATAGTTAATACTTTTTTTCTGACATTATGACATTACTATCCCTTTAAGTAACCTTGGGTGCTTTATTCTTTTGGACATTGTCCTCAGTAAATCATGTGCATACTGGAGGAGATTCTGGGATTTGTTTCTAGAGCCCAAATGCATAACCTTGCATTTATATACATTAAACCTCATCTGCCACTTTTCTGCCCACTGACTGTTTATTTAAATCTTTCTACAGAGTAAAAAACATCCTTCTCAGTGTGTATTTCCTTACACAGCTTAGTGTCATCAGCAAAGACTGAGACATTACTTTAAAAACCCACTTGTAGATCATTAATAAACAAATTAAAAGGCATTGGGCCCAGGACTGAACCCTGTGGTACCCCCCTTACAACTTTAGACCAATTTGAAAAGTTTTAATTTACAACTCTCTGCCATCTATTATTTAACCAGTTCTTTATCCATACACAGATGTCATCTACACACATATCATCTGCCAAACCAAAAACCTTTTAATTAATGCAGTAACCTGTTATGAGGCACGGTATCAAATGTTTTTGCAAAATCCAAGTGTACTACACCAAATTACTACTTACCCTTAGTAAGTTTGCCATGATCTTTTCTTTATACAATCATGTTGGCTCCTACTAATAATATTTCTGATCTTCATATGCTTCTGAAAACTGTTAGTTAGTAACCCTTCCTACGAAAGTCAAGCTCACAGGTCTAAAATGTCCAGTCTTAGATCATGCCCAATTTTTGATCAATGGTAGTATATTAGCTTTCTTTCAGTCACAGGGCACTAAGCCTGATGAAGAAGAATCAATAAATATTAAGTATGGTTTTGTTATTACTGAACTAAGTTCCTTAAGTAACCTTAGGTGGATGTCATCAGGTCCAGGTGCTTTATTCTTTTGGACGTTGTCCTCAGTAAACCATGTACATGTTGGATGAAATTCTGGGATTTTTATTTCTATTTGCCTATAGCCTGTCATTGTTACATCCTTTGTATATACAGAATAAAAGAATGTGTTTAAGGTGTTGGTCATAGCCTTATCCTTACATATAGTTACATAGTAATTTAGGTGAAAAAAGACTTGTGTCCATCCAGTTCAACCCTTTTCCTATTCCTGTTTACCATCGCTGACCCAAAAGAAGGCATCTGACTCCAAATGGCAATCAGACTTCTCCCTGGATCAACAAGCCCTAACTAAATATTAATCCCAATACGAACGTACATAGCCCTCTATATTATGCTCTTTTAAATAAGTATCCAGGCCCCTTTTAAAGGCATCTAATGTATTTGATAGCACCACCTCCTCCGGAAGTGCATTCCATACCTTTATTGTCCTTACTGTAAAGAAACCCTTCCGCTGTTGTAGATTAAATCTCCTTTCCTCAAGTCTAAGCGGGTGGCCCCTTGTCCTGTGTACTGTTCTGTTAATGAACAGGTCTTTTGAAAGCCCTTTATATGGACCTTGAACATATTTATATAGTGTTATCATATCCCCTCTAAGACGCCGTTTCTCTAGTGTGTACAAGTTTAACTTTTCTAGCCTCTCTTCATAACTAAAACTTTCCATTCCCCTTACTAGTTTTGTAGCCCTCCTCTGCACTTTCTCTAGTTCCATAATGTCCTTCTTCAGAAAGGGCGCCCAGAATTGAACAGCATATTCTAGGTGGGGTCTTACCATGGACCTGTAAAGAGGCATAATTATATCTTCCTCCCTTGAGTCAATACCCCTTTTAATACATGCCAATATCTTATTGGCCTTTGCAGCTGCCAGTTGGCACTGCATGCTACTGTTAAGTCTATTGTCTACCATTACTCCCAAATCCTTTTCATTAGTAGATTTCCCCAGAGAAACACCATTTAAACTATATGTTGCATTTTTATTATTATACCCAAAATGCATAACTTTACACTTGTCTATATTGAATCTCATTTGCCATTTGCCTTCCCAGTTACTCAATTTGTCCAAATCCTCTTGTAATGAAGACACATCCAGTTCAGACTTTATTACCTTACTTAATTTTGTGTCATCGGCAAACACTGATACATGGCTTCCTATGCCCTCTGGGAGGTCATTAATAAACAAATTAAAAAGAAGAGGACCCAGGACAGATCCCTGAGGCACTCCACTTATCACGTTTATCCAACTGGAGAACTTGCCATTTACTACCACTTTTTGCATTCTATCTTTCAGCCAATTTCCAATCCACACACAAACATTTTCCCCTAGTCCTATTTCATTCAATTTGTACAGTAACCTCTTGTGCGGAACTGTATCAAATGCCTTGGCAAAGTCTAAATAGATCACGTCAACCGCCACTCCCTCATCTATATTATTACTTTTTCATAAAATGCGATCAAGTTCGTTTGACAAGACCTATCTTTCACAAAGCCATGTTGGCTATTGCTAATGATATTCCTGTTCCAGCAGAATTCTTGAATATATTCCCTTAGCAACCTTTCAAACAGCTTCCCTACCACAGATGTCAAGCTTACAGGTCTGTAATTTCCTGGCTGGGACTTTGATCCCTTTTTAAATATGGGCACCACATCTGCTTTACGCCAATCCATGGGCACCATACCAGAAATAAAAGAATCCCTGAAAATCAGATATATCGGTCTAGCCAGGGTCTGGCTTAGCTCTTTAGGTACCCGTGGGTGTATACCATCTGGCCCCGGAGCTTTGTCTACCTTGACACCATTCAATTGTTTTAACACTTTTTCTTGTGTTAGCCAGTCCCATGCTTGCTGTGACTGTTTTGTAAAAGTAGTTTGCAGATTCTTGTCCAATGGGTCTTCCTTGGTAAAAACAGAAGAAAAGAAATTATTTAAAATATCTGCCTTCTCTCTGTCCCCTTTGACCATCTCCCCCGTTTCAGATAACAAGGACCCAACATTATCAGACTTTAATTTTTTGCCATTAATGTATTTAAAGAATTTTTTTGGGTTGCTTTTGCTCTCCTTAGCAATATTTTTTTCATTCTCCAGTCTAGCTAATTTAATAGCCTTTTTACAGGTTTTGTTGACATTTTTGTATTCTGCAAATGCCTCTGCTGATCCCTCAGCTTTGTAATGTTTAAATGCCGCTTTCTTGTTATTTATTTCATGGATTACTTTACTGGTTAGCCACATTGGTTTTAATTTGCTTCTTTTGTATTTGTTTCCAACAGGGATAAATTTATATGTGTATTTTTGCAATGTTATTTTGAAGGCATTCCACTTACCTTCTGTCAACGAGACCAAGGGATGAATTAAACCTGCTAAAGTTGGCCTTTTTAAAATTCAGTGTTTTGGTGGAACCCATATCAACTTGTTTTTTTGAATTAATCTCAAACGATACCATGTTATGGTCACTATTCCCCAAGTGCTCCCTTACTTGGATGTTAGAGAGAAGTTCTTCATTGTCAGTTATTACCATGAATCCATTCTCCCATCTCAGCCTTAAGAGGACCAATATCAACCTTATTATTTTTATTTATATACTTGTAGACTTGTTTATGACTTTCCATGCTCTCTTTTGCAACATATTTCTCTTATGTAAAAATTTGTTAGGATGTTTGTCAGAAGCCATCATGCACAGTAGAGACTGCCTGCGTTCGGGCAGTCTCTACTGCACATGATTGCATCATGTGGAGCAGTGAGGTAGTGGCCTCTTAACCCTTGGAGTGTCAGAGGGGTACGCAATGCATTGCAAAGCAATGCTTTGCGTACCCCTCTGGCACTCAAAAGGTTCTGGACCTTGGCCTGTTTACACGGGCTTTAACACTAGTAACTAAAATACCGCTCAGCTGAAGCACGCTACATATATTGAGTCATTTTGCTTTTGATTAGATGCATTGCTGACAGAATGTTAGTGGGGGCCTGATACACTATATCTCTTTGGGCTGTTAATTGAGATTTGGTGATCACTACACCTGGGAGTTCTGAGGCTTCTACCCCCTACCACCCAGGACCACTGTATTGCCCTTTTCTCTATAGATTCGGCTATTATTGGAATACTGAAGACTATTCGGATATATTAGGTATTTAACAGAGAGTGAAGGTAGATCATCAGAGCTGTTATAATCAATATATTAAGTAAACACGGATGAGATACGTTAGATCTGTGTCAGCACTGATTGCCTGTTCTTATTCATTTATTTTTAAATTCTTCCGTAATTAAATAGGATTAAATGTAAATATTTTATATATGATAATTAAAGGTTATGTCGTAAACCATCTTATATACTGTGGCTATTGATTTACTGAACTGCTCTTTTTATCCGGTCACTTGCAGAGATATATAGCTTGATTTATTCTGAGATTCTCTGTAGCTAGAATTCTCATCTGCATCTGTTAATGTTTTAGTACATTTATTATAGAGCAGCAGTAGGAACTTATGAATAGGTTTCAATAGTTTCCTACAATTTGTTTAAGGCCCAATCCCGAGTGAAGCCATCTATATCTGGCATGGTAACTTCCTTGCTAGACCTGCAAGTCTTAATAACGGTTCCTTCTCAGGACAGATTCATGGAGTTCTCCAGCCTTTTTGTAGTACCCAGGAAGGATGGAGAATATCGTCCAATTCTTGACTTGGAACTTCTCAACCTGCTCCAAAGTACAAAATGGAGTCCTTTTGCTCCATCACTGCTGCCATGGATTAAGGGGAGTTTCTAGCTTCCTCCATATAAACAAAGTCTACCAATATATTCCTCTTCACGCAGACCATCATCATTTCCTATGCTCTCTTAATTTTAAAAAAGCTAATGTTAAGTGCCTCAATGCAACATATAGTCTTGGATAAGTTATATAAAGCAAAAATACTGAGGGAAAAAACAGTCAGAATTTAGTTTGCAGAAATGTAATCAACAGTATATATCAATGGGGAACAAATGCAAAAGAAACAGATCAAAGCCAACTGTGGTTAAATGTAACGAAATAAATAGCAAAAAAAGGGATTTAAACTATGTACGTCTGAAGGAACAGAAAATTCTTTCTTGAAATACAGGGAGTGCAACAAAGATTGCAAAAATGCAATTAGGTTAGCAAAAATGAAACTCAGTTGCAAGGGAGAGCAAGACTAATCCTAAAAACTTAAGCAAAAAAAAAAAAACTTAAGAGGGAGCGCACTGAGCCTTTCAAAAATGAGATGGGTGAGTTGATTAGAGAGAATAAGGAAAAGGCTGATGTTCTAAATACTTTCTTTGCATCAGTATATACCAGAGAACAAAGAATGGTAGCCTCAATAAGTAATAAATAAAACCATACCATTATCAGATATTGGGTGTAACGGTATGTTTTGACACTCAGACCAGTAGGTAAAATAATTCAATCTTTTATTGAAAGAAATAAAATGCAAAGGATCGCCCTCTACAGTTGACAGCAACAACTGCAGGCTATTACACAGTACACATAACTTTAATACAATATTCAGAAGGCACCCAACATAGGTACAGATAATAGGGAATAGGACCCTAAAGGGTGTAGGAAAACAATTTGTCAATCTCAGCTGTGGGGTTTGGCACACCCGTGTGGTGTAGAGATAAACTGAGCAAATGTGCACAGCACAGAGTTCATATGAAGATGAGTAGAAGATGTTCAGTGACCAATATAAGTTATAGCAGCACAGTAACCCTCGATAGCCCCCACGGGCGTTCGTCAATAGACCAGAGAGCCCGCAAGTGCGAGAGTATGTAGCCCCCACGGGCGTGATCGAGACTAGCCTGAGATGCGAAGCTGGCGTTTTAGCCCCCGCGGGCGTATGACTGGAGACCACTGTAAGCACAACACGAGCCAAGAGCCCCCGCAGGCGTTTACCTACAGATTGAGCAAGAGCTTGGAGCCTGACCTTGCCACCAATAGCCGCACCGGACACCTCCGTCATTAACTGTGAGACCAAGAACGCCCAAACGGCCTACCGGAATTGACTACTCTGCAAATATAACCAGAAGTCGCCGTCCAAGTAGCAGCCAACTCAGCAGCAGTAGACTTACAAGGTAATGGTTCTATATTGAGCAAGGAGGTCCGGTCAGTGAGGAGCGGCAGTGCAAGGGTTAATAGGTACGTTTGAATCTCCCAGGCTCGGTATGGTAGCTTAGCACTGCAACGTGTAAAGGCTCGGTACGAGAGGCACAGCTTCTGCAAGTCAGCAAGGAACTCTGCACAGATGGATGGGTTACCCAGGAGGGTAATGGTCACACTAGCTTGGCACAGCAATGCAGGATACAGAATGTCGCGGCGGCGACAACAAGCCTGGCAGCCGCAAAGAACTTGAAGCAGGAAGTCAGCCAGCCGGGTCGTAGCACGTAGAGGGTTCTCAAACAAGCCGGGTCAGAGCACGTAGAGGATTCTCAAACAAGCCGGGTCGTAGCACGTAGAAGATTCTCAGACAGGCCGGGTCGTAGCACGTAGAGGATTCTCAGACAGGCCGGGTCGTAGCACGTAGAGGATTCTCAGACAAGCCGGGTCATACACGATCAGGAACACAGGAGAGTAGTCAGAACAGGCCAAGGTTGGTACACAGGAATCCGGATACAGGAACACAGCAACAGCAAGTCTGGCTCAGAAACACCACGAAAGAGCATCTGACAGATGCAAGCGTCAGGTATAAAAAGGTCACCAAGGGGCAGGCCAAACCAACCGAGCAAATCACAGTCTGCCACAGATGAGAGTGACAGAAAGATCACAGGCACTGTGATAGTACCCCCCTCTCAAAGACCCCCTATCCCAGCTGGAGGCTTAGGTTTCTGAGGATATTTAGAGTGGAAGCTGCGCACAAGTGTGGGCGCATGGAGGTCCTTCTGGTCAACCCAAGAGCGCTCCTCCGGGCCATAGCCCTTCCAGTGGACCAAATATTGCAAATTCCCTCTAAATCGCCTAGAATCAATAATGCTCTGAACCTCATATTCCTCTTGCCCCTGGACGTCCACCGGCCCAGGAACTACTGGAGTGGTCGTGTAACGATTGCAAACCAGGGGTTTTAACAGAGACACATGGAACACATTGTGAATGTGCATAGACGGTGGGAGTTCCAATGCATAGGAGACAGGATTAATTTTGCGAATAACTTTAAATGGGCCAATAAACCAGGGAGCCAGCTTATTCGAGGGAACCTGCAGGTTGAGGTTTCTGGAGGAGAGCCATACCCTATCCCCAACGTGGTAGGAGACCGCTGGCAGCCGTCTACGATTGGCATATCGCTGCTGCCGCTGGAAAGACTGACTGAGGGTCCTTTGTACCTGTGCCCAGGTGGAACGGAGCTGCTCCATATGCTCATCCAGAGCCGGAATCTGCTGAGACTGGAACGAGTCCGGGAGCAAACCTGGCTGGAACCCATAGTTGATTAAGAACGGAGAGCTCCCGGACGATGAGTTAACTGCACAATTCCTGGCAAACTCCGCCCATGGCAAGAGGTCGGCCCAATTGTCATGATGATCAGTAATAAAACAGCGCAGGAACTGTTCCAGTCCCTGGTTAGCACGCTCAGTGGCTCCGTTGGTCTGGGGATGGTAGGCGGAGGAAAAGGATAATTGAATGCCCATCATGTCACAGAATGCCCTCCAAAACCTGGACACGAATTGACTCCCACGGTCGGAGACCACCACTCTAGGTACCCCGTGCAAACGAAACACTTCTTTAGCAAAGACCTTAGCCAATTCCTGAGCCGATGGAAGACCCCTGAGTGGCACAAAATGAGCCATTTTAGAGAACCTATCGACCACCATAAGGATAAATGTATACCCCCTCGAGATAGGCAATTCTCCCAGAAAATCGATAGATATATGGGACCAGGGCCGGTCTCCATTAGGCACAGGTTGAAGCAAGCCCACTGGGAGATGCCTGGGGGTCTTAGCACGGGCACATGTGGAACAAGTGGCAGTAAAAGCGGAACAATTGGCTCTGAGCGTAGGCCACCAGAATAATTGTGAAAGAGACCAAACCAGCTGATCCCTGCCGATGTGCCCGGCTGCCCTAGAAGAATGATAGGTCTCCAATAGACGAGTGCGAAAAGGCTCATCTACGAAACATTTGCCAACTGGAGTCTCAGGTGGGGCCCTCGCTTGAGACCCCAAAATCTCCTCCCCCAGGGGTGAGGTTATACTAGTGCGAATAGTAGCCAATATACGGTCGGGCTGGATAATGGGCACCGGTGCTTCCTCCCTGTCAGTGTCCGACACGAACTGACGAGACAATGCATCTGCCCTCACGTTCTTAGATCCCGGGAGGTACGATACTACAAAGTTAAACCGGGACAAAAAGAGTGCCCACCTGGCCTGTCGAGAAGACAACCTCTTAGCCTCAGAGAGATATGTCAGGTTTTTGTGATCGGTCAGGATCAGTACTGGGTTCTTGGTACCTTCCAACAAGTGACGCCACTCCTTCAGTGCCAGAATAATAGCCAATAACTCCCTGTCGCCAATCTCATAGTGGCTCTGTGCGCTGGACAATTTCTTAGAAAAGAAACCACAAGGTTTCAAGGTACCACCTCCCACAGGACGCTGGGAGAGTACTGCCCCAACCCCAACCTCAGAAGCGTCAACCTCCAAGGTAAAAGGCAGGGAGGGATTGGGATGGGACAGTACTGGGGCAGACGCAAAGGCAGATTTTAATGTCTCAAACGCATTTTCAGCGGCCTCGGACCACTGAGAAGGAGTAGCGCCCTTATGTGTCAAATCCGACAAAGGTTTCACAATAGTAGAAAAGTTACGTATGAATTTTCTGTAATAGTTGGCGAACCCTAAAAAGCGCTGAATTGCTTTTAACCCTTTAGGGCGAGGCCATTGTAATACCGCTGCCAACTTGTCCTGGTCCATAGCGATTCCATCCTTGGAGATCACGAACCCCAAGAATGGTACTTGTGAGACATGGAATTCGCATTTTTCAATTTTACAAAACAGCTTATGCTCCCGGAGTCGCAACAGAGCTTGCGTGACATCTTTAATGTGTTGGGAAAGAGTGGCGGAATGAATCAATATATCGTCCAGATATACCACCACACAGGACTGAAGCATGTAACGCAAGATATCATTAATCAGCTCCTGGAATACCGCAGGTGCATTACATAAGCCAAACGGCATTACCAGATATTCGTAGTGCCCAGTTCTGGTATTAAATGCCGTTTTCCACTCATCACCCTCTCTGATTCTAATCAGATTGTAGGCGGCCCGCAAATCAAGTTTGGTGAAGACAGAAGAGCCCTTCGATCTGTCAAATAACTCGGTGATGAGTGGAATAGGGTATGCGTTCTTGGGCATCAGCTTATTAAGCCCCCGGTAGTCAATACATGGCCTAAGTTCACCACTTTTCTTCTTTACAAAGAAGAATCCGGCACCAGCCGGAGAAGTAGACTTGCGAATAATTCCCCTGCAAAGGGCGTCCTCAATGTACTCCTCCATTGCCCTGTTCTCTTCGCATGACAGTGGGTAGGTTCGTCCCCTCGGGGGAATCACACCTGGAGGCAAATCGATAGCGCAATCATAGGGTCTATGTTCGGGCAATGCGCTAGCCTCCCCCTTGCTGAATACGTCACTGAATTCCCCATATTCAACTGGCACAGCAGGAGAGGTACACATAATTTTGACAGGAAGCGATAGACAGTTTTCTTTACAGTAATCAGACCAGGAACTAACCTCACATTTTTGCCAATCAAATTGGGGATTATGCCGAAGCAACCATGGAAACCCCAAAATGACTGCATGGTGAGGTGAACAAATAATTTGAAACTGAACCTCCTCCTTGTGGAGTGCCCCAATTGACATAGAAATAGGGGTGGTCTCCATTGTAATAAAGGCAGGTTCCAATGGTCTGCCATCAATAGCCTCTACTGCCAATGGAGATTCTTTTTTGCATAGGGGAATATTGTGTGAAGCCGCAAAAGATTGGTCCATAAAGTACCCGGCTGCTCCAGAGTCCACCAGTGCCAAGGTTTCTGCGCCCTTGTCGGCCCAAAAGAACGTCACCTGGATGGTGGGTTTAGCAATGTTAGAATCTAGGGACTGTTGAACACCACCTAGGGCCTGTCCCCCAAGGTACCCTAGGTGCGTGCGTTTCCCGGCCTCACCGGACAATTGTGCAAAAGGTGCCCCTGTTTGCCACAATATAAACATAGGCCTTGCCTTTTACGAAAAGACATTTCCTCTTTGGAGAGTCTAGTGAACCCCAGCTGCATTGGCTCAGCTGCCTCTCCTGGACGCTCAGTAGGAAAGGGTGGAGAGGGTGGGTCAAAGGAGCTGTCCTGCCCATGTTTTCTGGAGGTTGCCCTTCGTGCCAACCATCTTTCCCGGATACGAGAATCAATGAGCATTACATAATCAATGAATTCGTCCAGGTCACTCGGTACATCTCGAGCAGCTATCTCATCTTTAATTGGTTCAGAGAGACCCTTAGTGAAAGCTGCCAATAATGCCTCATCGTTCCAGCCCACCTCCGCTGCCAGGGTCCGGAATTCTATTGCGTAATTGCCCAATGTACGTTCGCCCTGCTGTATCTCCATTAGCCTTTTGGCAGCGGAGGCCACTCTGCCAGGGACCTCAAACACGCGGCGGAACTTCTTTACGAACTCATAAAAGTTCAGCGTGCAGGGTTTGGCACTCTCCCACAAGGGGTTTGCCCAAGCCAGAGCTTTGCCTGTTAGTAACGATATCATGAAACCGACCTTGCTTCGGTCGTTAGGAAAAGCCTGGGGCGTTAATTCCAAATAGATCTCTAGCTGGTTAATAAAACCCCTGCAAAGAGAAGGCTCGCCATCATATATCAATGGTAACGGCGCCGCAGCCGTTAAGCCTCTGACACAAGTGGGAGGAGCTAGAGGCAGATTGTCCGGTGTCAAGACTGGGGGGACCACCGGATTCGGATTAGGCTTGTCTAGGTGTACCGTACGCTCAAGTAGGGTTTGTAGAGTCAGTGCCAATTGATCTAGGCGCTGCTCATGGACATCCATTCTCCAGTGGATGTTTTGTGCGTTACTTTCACCCTTACTGTCTGAGGTCATGGCCCTTTCGTACTGTAACGGTATGTTTTGACACTCAGACCAGTAGGTAAAATAATTCAATCTTTTATTGAAAGAAATAAAATGCAAAGGATCGCCCTCTACAGTTGACAGCAACAATTGCAGGCTATTACACAGTACACATAACTTTAATACAATATTCAGAAGGCACCCAACATAGGTACAGATAATAGGGAATAGGACCCTAAAGGGTGTAGGAAAACAATTTGTCAATCTCAGCTGTGGGGTTTGGCACACCCGTGTGGTGTAGAGATAAACTGAGCAAATGTGCACAGCACAGAGTTCATATGAAGATGAGTAGAAGATGTTCAGTGACCAATATAAGTTATAGCAGCACAGTAACCCTCGATAGCCCCCACGGGCATTCGTCAATAGACCAGAGAGCCCGCAAGTGCGAGAGTATGTAGCCCCCACGGGCGTGATCGAGACTAGCCTGAGATGCGAAGCTGGCGTTTTAGCCCCCGCGGGCGTATGACTGGAGACCACTGTAAGCACAACACGAGCCAAGAGCCCCCGCGGGCATTTACCTACAGATTGAGCAAGAGCTTGGAGCCTGACCTTGCCACCAATAGCCGCACCGGACACCTCCGTCGTTAACCGTGAGACCAAGAACGCCCAAACGGCCTACCGGGATTGACTACTCTGCAAATATAACCAGGAGTCGCCGTCCAAGTAGTGGCCAACTCAGCAGCAGTAGACTTACAAGGTAACGGTTCTATATTGAGCAAGGAGGTCCGGTCAGTGAGGAGCGGCAGTGCAAGGGTTAATAGGTACGTTTGAATCTCCCAGGCTCGGTATGGTAGCTTAGCACTGCAACGTGTAAAGGCTCGGTACGAGAGGCACAGCTTCTGCAAGTCGGCAAGGAACTCTGCACAGATGGATGGGTTACCCAGGAGGGTAATGGTCACACTAGCTTGGCACAGCAATGCAGGATACAGAATGTCGCGGCGGCGACAACAAGCCTGGCAGCCGCGAAGAACTTGAAGCAGGAAGTCAGCCAGCCGGGTCGTAGCACGTAGAGGGTTCTCAAACAAGCCGGGTCGGAGCACGTAGAGGATTCTCAAACAAGCCGGGTCGTAGCACGTAGAAGATTCTCAGACAGGCCGGGTCGTAGCACGTAGAGGATTCTCAGACAAGCCGGGTCATACACGATCAGGAACACAGGAGAGTAGTCAGAACAGGCCAAGGTCGGTACACAGGAATCCGGATACAGGAACACAGCAACAGCAAGTCTGGCTCAGAAACACCACGAAAGGGCATCTGACAGATGCAAGCGTCAGGTATAAAAAGGTCACCAAGGGGCGGGCCAAACCAACCGAGCAAATCACAGTCTGCCACAGATGAGAGTGACAGAAAGATCACAGGCACTGTGATATTGGGTTAACCTAAGAAGAGGTCATGGGAAGACTGAACAAAATTAAGATTTTTAAGATTCTCTCAAGCCAGATGATTGTCATAAAGCCAGTGTAGTGCCTTATTTAAGAAGACAACTAAAACAGGACCTGAGAATTAAAGACCTGTGAGTTTGACCTCTGTAGTGGGAAAACTGCTAGAAGGGATAATAAAGGATTATATTCAGGATTACACTACAAAAATAAGATTATTAGCAGGAATCAACATGGTTTATGAGGAATAGATCATGCCAAACTAACCTTTTCAGCTTCTATGAAGAAGTGAATAGCAACCTAGTTAATGGTAAGGCAGTTGTTATAGTATATCTAGACTTTGCAAAGGCATTTGATATGGTGCCACACAGAAGGCTGGTGTATAAAATAAGGAAATTGGGGCTAGGAGATAACCTTTGCAATTGGATACAAAACTGGTTGAAGGATAGGGAACAGTGTGTGGTTGTAAATGGACAATTCTCCAATACAGTTGAGAGTGGAGTACCTCAGGGTTCAGTACTTGGTCCACTGCTTTTTAAAGCAGAGCTATCACCCAAATAAAAGTTACCCCCAAATAATTATGCACATATCCATACTAATATTATCCAGAATAAGTCCACCATTATAGAGAAATTCAACTCGTTCTGAGACAGTCAGGCAGGCATCAGTGCAGACATCTTGCCAAAGAGACAGCTGTGCATGTGTGCTGTCTGTCCAGGTCTCATCTTGGAGGTGTGGCATTGCAAGGTACAGGAAGGGACTGATGGCACAGGAACGCAGATGCCTCTACAGCAAGCTGCTTCCCTGACCGTCTCAGAATGAGTTCACTCTGGAGTATATGTTTCCTCCAGTTCCCCTGGGTGTTGGGGAAAATCAGAATGGATTGAGTCCTGGTTCTCAGATCTTCTCAATCTATCTGTGGTGGAGGCATTTCGGCTCCCCCCTGCATCCGGACCTTTTTACTCTGGGTCTATTGTGTCATCCACAGGTAGAGAAGTTGGCTTCAACGGGTTTGGTCTTGAGGCCAGCATTTGGAGACTGAAGGGGTTTTTTTTGCCATTGTTATCTCTACCATGCAACCTGCCCAGAAGCCAGTCTCTTCAAAGGCATGTCACAGGGTATGATAGTAACATAGTAGTTAAGGCTGAAAAAAGACATGCGTCCATCAAGTCCAGCCCATGTCAAAAACACCCCTGCTGATCCAGAGGAAGGCAAAAAAAGCCCTCTAGAGCCATTACCAATCTAGTCCCTAGTGTGTGTGTGTGTGTGGGGGGGAGAATTATTCCTTCCTCCAATTGGTAGTCAAAATAGTTCCCCGGATCAATATCCTATTTGCTTTGAAGCCATCTGTCATAATTGTCAATATTGTTCTGTGCTAGATAGGCATCCATTGCTTTTTTGAATGTAGTTGCATTATCTGCAAGCACAACATCCTGAGGCAAAGAATTCCATAGCCTTACCTCCCTTATTGTATAGAATCCCTGTCTTTGTTTTAGTTGAAAGCGCCTTTCCTCTAGTCTTAATGGATGACCTCTTGTTCTTAGCTCATCTCTTTGCATAAATAATTCATTGGATAGTTCTTTGTATTGACCTTGAATGTATTTGTGAATGGTAATCATATCACCCCTTAGACGTCTCTTCTCTAATGTAAACAAACCCAGTTTGGCTAGTCTCTCTTTGTAACTCAGATCCTCCAATCCCTTTATCAGTTTTGTTGCACGTCTCTGCACCTTTTCCAGTTCAGTAATGTCTTTTTTTTAGAACAGGCGCACAAAATTGTACTCCATATTCTAGATGAGGCCTAACCAAGGATTTATACAGAGGTAGGATAATATTAGCATCCCTCGCTTCTACACCTCTTTTTATGCAGGCTAGTACTCTATTTGCTCTTGCAGCAGCTGAGTGACTGCACTGCTGTGAAGTCTTTTGTCTATCAGTACTCCTAAATCTTTCTCTAATGAGGATTTCCCAAGTTGTTTCCCATTTAGAGTATATGTAGCAAGTTTCTTTCTATAGCCCAAAATGCATAACCTTACATTTATGTACATTAAATGATATCTGCCACTTTTCTGCCCATTCCCTTCTGTAGGGAAAAAACATCCAGCTCTGTATGTATTTCCTTATATAGTTTAGTGTCATCAGCAAAGATTGAGATGCTACTTTCAATTCCCACTTCTAGATCATTAATAAACAAGTTAAAAAGCATTGGTCCCAGGACTGAACCCTGCGGCACCCCACTTATAACCTTAGACCAATTTGAAAAAGTCCCATTTACAACGACTCTCTGCCATCTATCATTTAACCAGCTCTCAATCCATGTACAGATAAAAGGCTTCAGTTTGGCCGGTGTTAATTTATGCAGTAACCTGTTGTGAGGCACTGTATCAAAGGCTTTTGCAAAATCCAAGTATACTACATCAACAGCAATTCCCCTGTCCAAATTACTACTTACTCTTTCATAAAATGCAAGTAAATTAGTCTCACATGATCTGTTCTTCATGAAACCATGCTGATTCCTACTAATGATATTGTTTGTTTTCACATAGTTCTGAAGACTGTCAGTTAATAACCCTTCTAGTATCTTACCCACTATGGAAGTCAAGCTCACAGGCCTATAATTTCCTGGTTTGGATCTTGCTCCCTTCTTAAACAATGGAACTACATCAGCTTTCCTCCAATCCCAGGGCACTATGCCTGATGCAAGTGAATCAATAAATATTAATTATAATGGTTTTGCTATTACTGAACTAAGTTCCTTAAGTACTCTTGGGTGTATACCATCTGGTCCAGGCGCTTTATTTACTATAACCCTTTCCAGTCTCTCAAGATCCATGTGAGGATCGAAATGTTGACCACAGAATAAAGCTACTTGGAACACTATGTTATGGAGTCCTGTGAGTGCTGATTTCTTTAACTATTATTACGAATACTGATCGTGCACCCAGGCATTTATCCTGTTGTCATGAGTGCGTCCTACTTAACTTTATTATATATATATATACACACTAGCAATGTGGGTTGGCACTGCCCGTCAGGGTATATAGGGAATTAATGCACACCCACACACACACGGATGCAAGACAAACACACATACAGACACACACACACACACACATGCACACTCATGCAATGCAAAACATGCAGACACAGACTGTGATACAGACATGCAACACACACAGTGAGGAACACACAGGCACACAGAGACACACACACACACACACACACACAGAAGTGAGTCATAAGGGGTGACTTATGTGTCATTGTAATGAGTTTGTGTTTGTACTTATGCCTCCACTGTGGCATTCATTCATACAGTTGAAATGCATGTGGTAATTGCACATACTATGGTAGAAGGTGGATCGTGCTGGCTCCTGGGGTGTGAGTGAGTGCGAGAGTGAGTGATTGCGTGTGAATGATTGAGTGTGAGTGATTGCTTGAGTGTGTTAGTGAGTGTGTGAGTGAGAGAATGTGTGAGTGAGAGGGTGTATGAGTGAGTGAGAGTGTGAGTGAGAGTATGAGAGTGAGAGTTTGAGTGAGAGTGTGAGTGTGTATGATTGAGTGAGAGTGTGTGAGTGTGAATAAGAGAATGAATGAGAGTTAGTGTGTGTGACTGAGTGTGTGTGTGAGTAACTGTGTGTGAGTGTGTGAATTATTGTGAGTGTGTAAGATTGAGTGAGTGAGAGTGTGTGAGTGTGTGTGTGTGTTTTTTGTCTGATGTGTTTGTATCTGTGGTGTAGGAGCGAGTGGCAGCCATTTTGTTTTTTCAGTTACTTGGATACTGGTGGACGGGCTGGATAGTGGGGGCAGGCCAACTCCCTGCATGATTTAAATCACTCCCTCATTGAATCACCCAGTGGGAGCAGTAACTCCTCCTTACTTAACCCTTTGAATTCCAGAGGGGTACGCAACACATTCCTTTGCAATGCGTTGCATACCCCTCTGGCACTCAAAGGGTTAAGTTGAGGTAACATAGCAATATAATACACGGTGGCTTTTCAGTTGAGGCAACGTAGCAATATGCTGAGGGAACAAATAGAAAGTGGTGTTTGAGGCTTGCCCTCTGTAACATACAGCAAAGCATCTTTCTCCCTTTAAGGAGAAAGGGTGAGAAGCAGGAGATGGAGGAGTGATGGTTGAAAACAGACAGTTAGTGAGGTTGACTGAAGAGATTAAAAGAGTTGCTATTAAGTTTATCCCTGAGTGTTTGTATTTTATGGAAATATTACACCCTCGTACTGAAACAGAGTGCATGGAGGGTTACAGATATCTGTGGGAGGTGAAACAGTGTGTTTGTGGGGTCATGATCCTGAGTGAGAGTGTGTGTGGACCAGGAGAAGTTATTGATATCCCTACTTCAGGAGCGAGTGGCAGCTATATTTTTTTTGTCAGTTGGTTAGTGGTGGGTGGGCTGGAGGGGGCGGGCCAACTCCCTGTATGATAAAAATGCCCCCACTGAATCACCCAATGGGAGCAGTAAAGTCCCCATTGAGTCACCCAATAGGAGTTGTGTCTCCTGATGAGACATAAATTATGTAATGAGGCATTCTGTTCAATGTGTGTTTGTTTTCTGAGGAGACATAAATTATGTTCTGTGTGTGAGGTACCATAAATTATACAATGAAGCTTATTCTTTTATATATATAGAAGATATATATCTCGAACAACCATTCTATATGTGATGAAGTGCAATGTTTCAGTCCACTCCCGGAACCTTTGTCAACCAAAATGGGGAACGGACAGAAACATTGCACTTCATCTCCAGTAAAATGGTTTAACTTGTAGATAAGTCCATGAGTGTACAATTTTTGTTCATTGTATTATTCATTCTGCAGGGCCCAGCAATATCTGACGTTATAGTGTGAGTGCCAGTCCTTCCTTTGTACATACGTTTAGCTTTAGCTCAGGTTTTGGCTACCTGAGGCCCTCCAGCTGTCTTCAGCAGCTGGAGGGCTGCAGGTTGCCCATCCTTGCTTTAAATCATTGGGCATTTTCAGTTATGCCCCATGGCTCAGATGGTAGACAATTGCCTCTCTGTAACTATCTAAATGCAGCCCCAAATCCCACCGGAAAACAAGTGTATCCAATGAACATGAAAATAAGACTTGACGGTAAGGACAGTAAAGGTATGGAATCACTGCCTGAGGACGTGGTGCTATCGAATACATTAGATGCCTTTGAAAAAGGGCCTGGATACTTTTTTTAAAAAGAGCAGAATATAGAGGGCTATGCATGTTAGTATTGGGATTAACATTTATTTAGTGCTTGTTTATCCAAGGAGAAATCTGATTGCCATTTGGAGTCGAGAAGGATTTTATCCCCCTTTCAAAGCAGAATTTGAAATAACTTTAATAAGGGTTTTTTTGCCCTCTTTTGGATCAACAGCGGTAAACAAGAATAAGAAAAGGGTTGAACTTGATGGACGCAAGTCTTTTTTCAACCTAAACTACTATGTAACTATGTAAAAGTGTTGAGCCACATATGATTCCAGTCCATTTCTTCCAGAAATGCTGGCCCAAGGTGTTTAACACTTGCACTTTCACTGTTATTTGTGGATTTTTAGCTCAGCTCATGTTTTATTAATTGGTAAGACATACTGGTTGCTTTCAGCCTACCTACCAGCCAATGTGTTCAATGTTTTGACCCACGGACCGGCTGACAAAAGCTGCACACAGCAGTCCCCAGTTTTTTACTAAGTCTGCTGTCAAAGGAGTGGACTTAGTAAAATATGATAATTATATTATAATTTCAGTATTTTCTTCTCAACAAGTGAATCTATCCTATGAAACCCCTAAACTAAAAGAAAAAACATTTCACTTTCAGATCCAGAATGTGTCACGAACAACAGTTTTACCAAGAATGATGAAGGACCAAAGCTGGTTGGTGACTGTTCATCCCACAAAACGCTGAGAAACTGTCTAGATATGCATGTCAATTTACAAGAAGAATCAAATATCAGTGATTTCCCTACTCTTGTTAATAAGCACAGAAAATGGAAAAACAAAGATCAGGGGTCTACAATTCACACAGAAAAGAAACTGATACAGTGCTGTGTATGTGGAAAATCTTTTACAGCACCTTCCCGATTTATTATACATCAGAGAACACATACAGGAGAAAGACCATTTAAGTGTTTAGAATGTGGAAAATCATTCAGCAGAAGCGCAAATCTTGTCAGACATCAGAGAACTCACACAGGAGAGAAACCATTTGTGTGTTCTGAATGTGGGAAATCTTTCAGGCAACACTCAAATCTTGTTATACATCAGAGAACTCACACAGGAGAGAAACCATATGTGTGTTCTGAATGTGGGAAATCTTTCAGCCAACTTGCAAATCTTGTTGTACATCAGAGAAAACATACAGGAGAAAGACCATTTAAGTGTTCAGAATGTGGGAAAGCTTTCACCTTGTCAACAGATCTTACTAGACACCAGAGAATTCACACAGGAGAAAAACTATTTAAGTGTTCTGAATGTGGGAAAGCTTTCACCCAAAGAACCAATCTTGCTACACACCTGAGAACTCACACTGGAGAAAAACCATTTAAATGTTCTGAATGTGGGAAATCTTTCACCCAAAGCGCCACTCTTGCTGCACACCTGAGAACTCACACAGTAGAAAAGCCATGTACTTGTTCGGAATGTGGGAAATCTTTCACCTTGTCATCAGTTCTTATTAGACACCAGAGAACTCACACAGGCGAAAAACCATTTAAGTGTTCTGAATGTGGGAAATCTTTCATCCAAAGCACCCATCTTGCTGCACACTTGAGAATTCACGCAGGAGAAAAAACATTTGAGTGTTCTGAATGTGGGAAAGCTTTCACCCACAGCACCAATCTTGATGCACACCTGAGAACTCACACAGGAGAAAAACCATATAAGTGTTCTGAGTGCGGGAAATCTTTTATCCAGAACTAGCAATGTGGGACGGCGTTGCCCGTCATGTCATGACCGTTGGGCGCATGTGTGTGAAATGCAGACACACTGATAAACACAAACATATGCAACACACAGGCAGACACATACCATACATCCCAAGTGTCCCTCTTTGAGGGCCAAATCCCTCTGTCCCTCTTTCCCACCCTGTTGTCCCTCTTTTTAGGAGGTCAGCCTGTGTGCAGGGCCGGCTCCACCTATAGGCGAGGTAGGTGCCGGCCTAGGGTGCACACGTACTGGGGGCGCGGGCATGCAGCGGAGAAGAGCTGCGCCCGCACACACCACGCCGGGAACCACAACACAGTCAGGTCTGTGTTGCTACATCGCTCCCTCATTGGGTCGGATCTTTAGTAATGCAGAGTGCGCTGGGAGTCATGATCTCCCGCCGCGCTCTGCATTACTGAAGAGAAGACTGCGTGGGAGCTACAGGTATGTGATGGGGGGCAAGTTGGAGCTGAGGGGGCATACTGGAGCTGCTGGGGCCAAGTTGGAGCAGATGGGGGGCAAAGTGGAGATGATGGGGGCAAGTTGGAGCTGATAGGAGCAAGTTGGAGCTGAGGGGGCATAGTGGAGCTGCTGGGGGCAAGTTGGAGCTGATGGGGGTAAGTTGGAGCGGATGGAGGTCAAAGTATAGCTGATGGGGGCAAGTTGGAGCTGAGGGGGCATAGTGGAGCTGCTGGGGGCAAGTTGGAGCTGATGAGGGTAAGTTGGAGCGGATGGAGGTCAAAGTGGAGCTGATGGGGGCAAGTTGGAGCAGATGGGGGTCAAAGTGGAGCTGAAGGGGGGTCAAAGTGGAGCTGGTGGGGGCAAGTTGGAGTGGATGGGGGCAAAGTGGAGCTGATGGGGGCAAGTTGGAGCGGATGGGGGGCAAAGTGGAGCTGTTGGTGGCAAGTTGGAGCTGCTGGGGGCATAGTGGAGCTGCTGGGGGGCAAAGTGGAGCCGATGGGGGTAAGTTGGAGCTGATAGGAGCAAGTTGGAGCTGATAGGGGCATAGTGGAACTGAAGGGGGGGCAAAAGTGGAGCTGGTGGGGGCAAGTTAGAGCGGATGGGGAGCAAAGTGGAGCTGATTGGGGCAAGTTGGAGCGGATGGTGGGCAAAGTGGAGCTGATGGTGGCAAGTTGGAGCTGCTGGGGGCATAGTGGAGCTGATGGGGGGCATAGTGGAGCGGATGGGGGGCATAGTGGAGCTGGTGGGGAAAAAGTGGAGCTGGTGGGGGGCAAAGTGGAGCTGTTGGGGGCCAAAATGGAGCTGGTGAGGGGCAAAGTGGAGCTGATGGGGGTAAGTTGGAGTTGATGGGGGCAAATTGGAGCTGATGGGGGCAAGTTGGAGTTGATGGGGGACAAAGTGCAGCTGATAGGGCCAAAGTGAAGCTGATAAGGGGCAAGATGGAGCTGGTGGGGGGCATCTCTTACAGGCATCTCTAGATCAGGGGCAGACTGGCGCAGGGGGCAGAGAGAGGACAATCATGAAAAGAGGTGGGGTATAAGTAGGCAGGGTATAAAGGGGTGGGACACAAGGGGCGGATCGAAATGGGCGGCAAAATTAGGTTTTGCCTAGGGTGGCAAAAATCCTTGCACCAGCCCTGACTGTGTGGTGTGTATTACTTTGCTCTGCAGCAATAAAGCAATAAACGTCAGTATATGTGTTTATACATTAGTCTGTGCAAATAAAATACTTTAGTCTCGCACTAAATAATTTATTCAGTTACATAAATAGTCAGTAATAGGTCATGAAATAACCTAAAAATTCTTACTAATGCCCTGCCCACCAGCCATGCCCCAACAATATCACCTAAAAGTACAGCGTCCCTCTTTGGCCATGTGAAATGTTGGGAGGTATGCACATACACACAGTGAGCGGAAGAAACATGCAAAAGACACGCACACACAGACACACTGGAGATGGACAAACATATGTAACAGAGATGTACACACACAACATATATAAGCAGAAACACATGCGTGCATGAGTTGTGCACCCCTCTGGCAGTCAAAGGGTTAAGATATAGAGAGGCATGTCAGAGTTAAATAGCAGTGGGAAGTGTATCCATACCTGGGAACACTGACTTGTGTAGTCCCTAGAGGGGACTGATGTGGTGCTGATGTGGAGAGACAAATGGGGCAATCTGGGTTAAAAGGGGGCGGGGCTTAATCGCGAGTAGGGGCGGGGCTTAACATAAATGTGGGAAAAGTGTTAGTAATAGGCTGGGGAAGGAGGAGAAGTGGGAGGGAAATGCAAGTTTACAGTGTGAGGGGTTTGAACACACTCCCTGAGGGCTAAAACTTGATACACAACCCTGTGGCAGTCAGTGGGTTAAGTGTGTACCTGATGGCTGTCTGTCCTGTGTCTTGCATGGCAAATAATGACAGTGAAGAAATAATTGAGCAATGAGGGCCTACCTTAACCCTTTGAGTGCCATTTTGTTCCTCAGTGGCTGTAGTACATGTCCTACTGAGGTCACTGGGAGTCAGGGTGAGTGACGGTGTGTCAGCCATATTTCTTTCTGGCATTGTGTGTGTTTGGTGCTGTGTGAGTGGGGCATGCATGTGTTATACCTGGAAACTTTTACTTGTGGAGTCCCTCATGTGGTGCTGATGTGGAGAGAGCAATGGGGCAATTTTGGTTTAAAGTGGGCGGGGCTTAATCGCGAGTAGGGGCGGGGCTTAATATAAATGAGGAAAAGTGTTAGTAATAGGCTGGGGAAGGAGGAGAAGTGGGAGGGGAATGCAAGTTTACAGTGTGAGGGGTTTGGACACACTCCCTGAGGGCTAAAACTTGATACACAACCCTGTGGCAATCAGTGGGTTAAGTGTGTACCTGATGGCTGTCTGTCCTGTGTCTTGCATGGCAAATGATGACAGTGAAGAAATAATTCAGCAGAGGGCCTACCTTAACCCTTTGAGTGCCATTTTGTTCCCCTGGTGCTGCACTACAGGTCCTGCTGAGGCCACTGGGAGTCAGGGTGAGTGACTGTGTGTGTGTGTGTGTGTGTGTGTTTCAGCCATATTTATTTCTGGCTTTGTGTGTGTATGTGGTGCTGTGTGTGTGTGTGAGTGGGGCATGTGTGTGTGTGCTGCTCTGTGTTTGTGAGTGGGGCATGTGTGTGAGTTTGGTGCTGTATGAGTGAGGCATGTGTGTTTGTCTGTGGTGTAGGAGCAAGTGGCGGCCATATTGTTTTTTCTGACTTTGATAGTGGTGGGCGGGCTGCATAGTGGGGGCGGGCCAACTCCCTGCATGACTGAATCACCCAATAGGAATAGTAACTCATGCTTTATGCCTCCCCTGGGTGTGTTTTGGCAGGCACAAAGTCTTCTTTTATATATATAGATTCAACTTTTCACAGGCATCAGAAACTGCACTGCAAGAAATGATTTTGATCAGTTCTTACTAGACACCAGAGAATTCACACAGGAGATAAACCATTTAAGTGCTCTGAGTGCGGGAAATCTTTTATCCAGACTTCAACTTTTCACAGGCATCAGAAACCGCACTGCAAGCAATGATTTTGATCTGATGCACTAAATATTTTTCAGATAAACCGGGTCTAAAATATCAGAAAATTCTAAATTTTGAGAAATAAAGGTTGATTGCTCATAATTTTACAAACATTGCTTTTTCAGACCATTTCTAGTTAGACAATAGAGACTAGACAAAAAGTAAACCACTTATTTGCTGAAATTGTTCACCCTGCACTGAATTTATTCCTAGTAAACAATCTGTATGTCGTAGCTGTGGGACACCTTTATATTTTCACGAAAATCTCCCACAACAAAAACTTCCCACGAGATTGTGAAAATAAACATGTTAATGAAAATTAGCCAATTAAATACAGCACAAAAACATGGAACAAGTAATAAAGATTAAAGCCATTGACTTTCAAGCATCTGGGGAGCCTACTTTTGGCATAAAACTTCTCCAAGCTGTTGTCACTAAATTCTCTCCCTTTGGGTGACTCTGTTCTCTCTGAGGGGAGATCTAAAAAAGGGAATACTTTTTCAGTTTTCTGGCCTACCTGAGATGTGGGGATCTCAAGTGTATATCTGTGGAGACCATGAAACCAATCAGTGTTGTTCATCAACAAACACCAACCATATTTTTCTAGTGCCCACCCCATACATACATACACACAGGTTCAGAACCAGAATTAAACAGTCATTCTTAGTTTCCATAATGAAACTAAATGAATCTAACGCCTCCACCTTGTACTTCTACCTAGGACAACTGCTACTTTCCCCATGTACCCCAGTATAAATACTTCTGGTGGTGGGACCCCTCTCTTCTACAAATAATGTGCATTACAATGTGCCATCACTAGAATAATAACTTGCCCATAACACAAATAATACCCATCTATTTTAGAAAATGTCTTCTTATGGATCACACATCTGATCCATAAAGGGTTTAGCTGTGCTTTGTTTTGGAACCAGAGTTCTTGTTCATCTTCTGAATATTATTTTCATGTACTTTAGGCTATTCCATTGGATTTATTCTGTCAATTCACATATCAGATTCTTTGTATGAAACTAAACTTGACGTACAGTTCAACAAAAACAAGTGAAAATAAAAGAAAATTAAAAACCTAATTTGTAGTCTGGTTTTCATTTGAGATCCATCATTCTAATGAACACTTAGAGACCTAATATAGACAATCTCATACAGTAAATCAGCTTCAGTAATAGTGGACCTATTACCTACACAGCTTTTAGTCTTATTATATGTATCTATTAAAACCTATACCTTATGGGGTTTTTTTGTTTACACTCATTTCACTAGTTTTAGAGATTTATGGTTTAGTAGATAGGGAATCTAATCTTATCAGATCATTGTTCTTTGAGCTGCCTTATAAAGTTGTACAAATCACTGACATGTCCAGAAAATCTCCTCTCAACCTTCTTAGACTCCCTTCACAAGGGTGACACAAGTGCATCTATGATGCGTTCACAGAGGCATAAGTAGAAGTCACTGGGCCCTGGTGCAAAAATTGCCATGGGACCCACCCCCAACCACATTGCCCTTACAGTACCCATCTCCTACCTCCCTGGTGGTCCAGAGGCGTGGCAGGAGAGGCCTGTGCCTCCTTCTGCAAGACCTCTATTAACAGCTGGAGCTCCCACACGGTACTCTCTCTAGTAATGCAGAGCGCTAGGAGATGATGTCTTCTCCCAGAGCTCTGCATTTCTAGAGTACCGAAGTGGGAGCTCGGTTGCTAGAGGTCTGTGCTGAAGAAGGCACAGACCTCAGCTTGTTGTGGGCACCAGGCGGGGCATCACTGGGGGCAGCCAGGCCCCTGGAGTGATCGGCCCAGTCACAGTTGCTACCCCTTTGACCCCTAATGTTACGCCACTGTGCGTTCATTATCTTGCCCTAGGTGAAAGGTCTTAAAACTGGTAACTATTGTTTTGTTGTAATGCACCAACGTCCAGCATGCAGCATTTCCTCAGGAACACAGTAAAATTGCAATAAGGAAGGTCTGCAGGTAGACCTTACACACAACTGTCGATGGAGGTTATGACGCTCATCACAATGAATGTCTGACATACATGGGCACCAGCCAGAAATAATTATTACTGGCTGTCACTCACAAGAGCCTGCCATCAGACATGCCTTTCCTTCATCCAGATCAGCTGGGGAATTCAGTCAAACTGCACGGGCAACAGGTCTATCACAGGGGGATGCAATAGTTCTATTGTCTGTGTGAAAGAAAATCAGTTTCCACCAGACGGGTGCAGTAAAGTGATAATTTGTATTAATCATGCATTTTGTTTCAAGGTGGGGCTCTTACTGAGGGGAGAGCTTGGACAGGTGACCATTCCTGTTCAGTAAAGGTTCATGATAAAAAATGTACAGGTATTCGGTAATGAAGTTTTAAACTAAGAAAAAGAAAAAAAATGTGTACTGTAGGACTGTGATGTAACAATCTATACTAGATCACACTGATACAGCTGTGTACTGTAGGACTGTGATGTAACAATCTATACTAGATCACACTGACACAGCAGTGTACTGTAGGACTGTGATGTAACAATCTATACTAGACCACACTGATACAGCTGTGTACTGTAGATCTGTGATGTAACAATCTATACTAGATCACACTGATACAGCTGTGTACTGTAGGTCTGTGATGTACAATCTATACTAGACCACACTGATACAGCTGTGTACTGTAGGTCTGTGATGTAACAATCTATACTAGACCACACTGATACAGCAGTGTACTGTAGGACTGTGATGTAACAATCTATACTAGATCACACTGATACAGCTGTGTACTGTAGGACTGTGATGTAACAATCTATACTAGACCACACTGATACAGCTGTGTACTGTAGGACTGTGATGTAACAATCTATACTAGATCACACTGATACAGCTGTGTACTGTAGGACTGTGATGTAACAATCTATACTAGATCACACTGATACAACTGTGTACTGTAGGTCTGTGATGTAACAATCTATACTAGATCACACTGATACAGCTGTGTACTGTAGGTCTGTGATGTAACAATCTATACTAGATCACACTGATACAGCTGTGTACTGTAGGACTGTGATGTAACAATCTATACTAGATCACACTGATACAGCTGTGTACTGTAGGACTGTGATGTAACAATCTATACTAGATCACACTGATACAGCTGTGTACTGTAGGACTGTGATGTAACAATCTATACTAGATCACACTGATACAGGTGTGTACTGTAGGACTGTGATGTAACAATCTATACTAGACCACACTGATACAGCTGTGTACTGTAGGACTGTGATGTAACAATCTATACTAGATCACACTGATACAGCTGTGTACTGTAGGACTGTGATGTAACAGTCTATACTAGATCACACTGATACAGGTGTGTACTGTAGGTCTGTGATGTAACAATCTATACTAGATCACACTGATACAGCTGTGTACTGTAGGACTGTGATGTAACAATATATACTAGACCACACTGATACAGCTGTGTACTGTAGGTATGTGATGTAACAATCTATACTAGATCACACTGATATAGCTGTGTACTGTAGGACTGTGATGTACCAATCTATACTAGATCACACTGATACAACTGTGTACTGTAGGACTGTGATGTAACAATCTATACTAGATCACACTGATATAGCTGTGTACTGTAGGACTGTGATGTACCAATCTATACTAGATCACACTGATACAACTGTGTACTGTAGGACTGTGATGTAACAATCTATACTAGATCACACTGATACAGCTGTGTACTGTAGGACTGTGATGTAACAATCTATACTAGATCACACTGATACAACTGTGTACTGTAGGACTGTGATGTAACAATCTATACTAGACCACACTGATATAGCTGTGTACTGTAGGTCTGTGATGTACAATCTATACTAGACCACACTGATACAGCTGTGTACTGTAGGACTGTGATGTAACAATCTATACTAGATCACACTGATACAGCTGTGTACTGTAGGTCTGTGATATAACAATCTACACTAGATCACACTGATACAGCTGTGTACTGTAGGTCTGTGATATAACAATCTATACTAGATCACACTGATACAGCTGTGTACTGTAGGACTGTGATGTACCAATCTATACTAGATCACACTGATACAACTGTGTACTGTAGGACTGTGATGTAACAATCTATACTAGATCACACTGATACAGCTGTGTACTGTAGGACTGTGATGTAACAATCTATACTAGATCACACTGATACAGCTGTATACTGTAGGTCTGTGATGTAACAATCTATACTAGATCACACTGATACAGCTGTGTACTGTAGGACTGTGATATAACAATCTATACTAGATCACACTGATACAGCTGTGTACTGTAGGACTGTGATGTAACAATCTATACTAGATCACACTGATACAGCTGTGTACTGTAGGTCTGTGATGTAACAATCTATACTAGAGCACACTGATACAGCTGTGTACTGTAGGATTGTGATGTAACAATCTATACTAGATCACACTGATACAGCTGTGTACTGTAGGACTGTGATGTAACAATCTATACTAGATCACACTGATACAGCTGTGTACTGTAGGTCTGTGATGTACAATCTATACTAGATCACACTGATACAGCTGTGTACTGTAGGACTGTGATGTAACAATCTATACTAGATCACACTGATACAGCTGTGTACTGTAGGACTATGATGTAACAATCTGTACTAGATCACACTGATACAGCTGTGTACTGTAGGACTGTGATGTAACAATCTATACTAGATCACACTGATACAGCTGTGTACTGTAGGTCTGTGATGTAACAATCTATACTAGATCACACTGATACAACTGTGTACTGTACGACTGTGATGTAACAATCTATACTAGATCACACTGATACAGCTGTGTACTGTAGGACTGTGATGTAACAATCTATACTAGATTACACTGATACAGCTGTGTACTGTAGGACTGTGATGTAACAATCTATACTAGATTACACTGATACAGCTGTGTACTGTAGGACTGTGATGTAACAGTCTATACTAGATCACACTGATACAGGTGTGTACTGTAGGACTGTGATGTAACAATCTATACTAGATCACACTGATACAGCTGTGTACTGTAGGACTGTGATGTAACAATCTATACTAGATCACACTGATACAGCTGTGTACTGTAGGTCTGTGATGTAACAATCTATACTAGATCACACTGATACAGCTGTGTACTGTAGGACTGTGATGTAACAATCTATACTAGATCACACTGATACAGCTGTGTACTGTAGGATTGTGATGTAACAATCTATACTAGATCACACTGATACAGCTGTGTACTGTAGGTCTGTGATATAACAATCTATACTAGATCACACTGATACAGCTGTGTACTGTAGGATTGTGATGTAACAATCTATACTAGATCACACTGATACAGCTGTGTACTGTAGGTCTGTGATGTAACAATCTATACTAGATCACACTGATACAGCTGTGTACTGTAGGATTGTGATGTAACAATCTATACTAGATCACACTGATACAGCTGTGTACTGTAGGTCTGTGATATAACAATCTATACTAGATCACACTGATACAGCTGTGTACTGTAGGTCTGTGATGTACAATCTATACTAGATCACACCGATAGAGCTGTGTACTGTAGGACTGTGATGTAACAATCTATACTAGATCACACTGATACAGCTGTGTACTGTAGGACTGTGATGTAACAATCTATACTAGATCACACTGATACAGCTGTGTACTGTAGGACTGTGATGTAACAATCTGTACTAGATCACACTGATACAGCTGTGTACTGTAGGTCTGTGATATAACAGTCTATACTAGATCACACTGATACAGCTGTGTACTGTAGGACTGTGATGTAACAATCTATACTAGATCACACTGATACAGCTGTGTACTGTAGGTCTGTGATGTACAATCTATACTAGATCACACTGATACAGCTGTGTACTGTAGGTCTGTGATGTAACAATCTATACTAGATCACACTGATACAACTGTGTACTGTAGGACTGTGATGTAACAATCTATACTAGATCACACTGATACAGCTGTGTACTGTAGGTCTGTGATGTACAATCTATACTAGATCACACTGATACAGCTGTGTACTGTAGGTCTGTGATGTAACAATCTATATAGACCACACTGATACAGCTGTGTACTGTAGGATTGTGATGTAACAATCTATACTAGATCACACTGATACAGCTGTGTACTGTAGGTCTGTGATGTAACAATCTATACTAGATCACACTGATACAGCTGTGTACTGTAGGTCTGTGATGTAACAATCTATATAGACCACACTGATACAGCTGTGTACTGTAGGATTGTGATGTAACAATCTATACTAGATCACACTGATACAGCTGTGTACTGTAGGACTGTGATGTAACAATCTACACTAGATTACACTGATACAGCTGTGTACTGTAGGACTGTGATGTAACAATCTATACTAGACCACACTGATAAAGCTGTGTACTGTAGGACTGTGATGTAACAATCTATACTAGATCACACTGATACAACTGTGTACTGTAGGACTGTGATGTAACAATCTATACTAGATTACACTGATACAGCTGTGTACTGTAGGACTGTGATGTAACAATCTATACTAGATCACACTGATACAGCTGTGTACTGTAGGACTGTGATGTAACAATCTATACTAGATCACACTGATACAGCTGTGTACTGTAGGACTGTGATGTAACAATCTATACTAGATTACACTGATACAGCTGTGTACTGTAGGACTGTGATGTAACAATCTATACTAGATCACACTGATACAGTTGTGTACTGTAGGACTGTGATGTAACAATCTATACTAGATCACACTGATACAGCTGTGTACTGTAGGACTGTGATGTAACAATCTATACTAGATTACACTGATACAGCTGTGTAATGTAGGACTGTGATGTAACAATCTATACTAGATCACACTGATACAGCTGTGTACTGTAGGACTGTGATGTAACAATCTATACTAGATCACACTGATACAGCTGTGTACTGTAGGTCAGTTATGTACAATCTGTACTAGATCACACTGATACACCTGTGTACTGTAGGATTGTGATGTAACAATCTATACTAGATCACACTGATACAGCTGTGTACTGTAGGACTGTGATGTAACAGTCTATACTAGATCACACTGATACAGCTGTGTACTGTAGGACTGTGATGTAACAATCTATACTAGATCACACTGATACAGCTGTATACTGTAGGTCTGTGATGTAACAATCTATACTAGATCACACTGATACAGCTGTGTACTGTAGGACTGTGATATAACAATCTATACTAGATCACACTGATACAGCTGTGTACTGTAGGTCTGTGATGTACAATCTATACTAGATCACACTGATACAGCTGTGTACTGTAGGTCTGTGATGTAACAATCTATACTAGATCACACTGATACAACTGTGTACTGTACGACTGTGATGTAACAATCTATACTAGATCACACTGATACAGCTGTGTACTGTAGGTCTGTGATGTAACAATCTATACTAGATCACACTGATACAGCTGTGTACTGTAGGACTGTGATGTAACAATCTGTACTAGATCACACTGATACAGCTGTGTACTGTAGGACTGTGATGTAACAATCTATACTAGATCACACTGATACAGCTGTGTACTGTAGGACTGTGATGTACAATCTATACTAGACCACACTGATACAGCTGTGTACTATAGGACTGTGATGTAACAATCTATACTAGATCACACTGATACAGCTGTGTACTGTACGACTGTGATGTAACAATCTATACTAGATCACACTGATACAGCTGTGTACTGTAGGTCTGTGATGTAACAATCTATACTAGATCACACTGATACAGCTGTGTACTGTAGGACTGTGATGTAACAATCTGTACTAGATCACAATGATACAGCTGTGTACTGTAGGTCTGTGATGTAACAATCTATACTAGATCACACTGATACAGCTGTGTACTGTAGGTCTGTGATATACAATCTATACTAGATCACACTGATACAGCTGTGTACTGTAGGACTGTGATGTAACAATCTATACTAGATCACACTGATACAGCTGTGTACTGTAGGTCTGTGATATAACAATCTATACTAGATCACACTGATACAGCTGTGTACTGTAGGTCTGTGATGTACAATCTATACTAGATCACACCGATAGAGCTGTGTACTGTAGGACTGTGATGTAACAATCTATACTAGATCACACTGATACAGCTGTGTACTGTAGGTCTGTGATGTAACAATCTATACTAGATCACACTGATACAACTGTGTACTGTAGGACTGTGATGTAACAATCTATACTAGATCACACTGATACAGCTGTGTACTGTAGGTCTGTGATGTAACAATCTATACTAGACCACACTGATACAGCTGTGTACTGTAGGACTGTGATGTAACAATCTATACTAGATCACACTGATACAGCTGTGTACTGTAGGTCTGTGATGTAACAATCTATACTAGATCACACTGATACAACTGTGTACTGTAGGACTGTGATGTAACAATCTATACTAGATCACACTGATACAGCTGTGTACTGTAGGTCTGTGATGTACAATCTATACTAGATCACACTGATACAGCTGTGTACTGTAGGCCTGTGATGTAACAATCTATACTAGACCACACTGATACAGCTGTGTACTGTAGCACTGTGATGTAACAGTCTATACTAGATCACACTGATACAGCTGTGTACTGTAGGATTGTGATGTAACAATCTATACTAGATCACACTGATACAGCTGTGTACTGTAGGACTGTGATGTAACAATCTATACTAGATCACAGTGATACAGCTGTGTACTGTAGGTCTGTGATGTAACAATCTATACTAGATCACACTGATACAGCTGTGTACTGTAGCACTGTGATGTAACAATCTATACTAGATCACACTGATACAGCTGTGTACTGTAGGTCTGTGATGTAACAATCTATACTAGATCACACTGATACAGCTGTGTACTGTAGGACTGTGATGTAACAATCTGTACTAGATCACACTGATACAGCTGTGTACTGTAGGACTGTGATGTAACAATCTATACTAGATCACACTGATACAGCTGTGTACTGTAGGACTGTGATGTACAATCTATACTAGACCACACTGATACAGCTGTGTACTATAGGACTGTGATGTAACAATCTATACTAGATCACACTGATACAGCTGTGTACTGTACGACTGTGATGTAACAATCTATACTAGATCACACTGATACAGCTGTGTACTGTAGGTCTGTGATGTAACAATCTATACTAGATCACACTGATACAGCTGTGTACTGTAGGACTGTGATGTAACAATCTGTACTAGATCACAATGATACAGCTGTGTACTGTAGGTCTGTGATGTAACAATCTATACTAGATCACACTGATACAGCTGTGTACTGTAGGTCTGTGATATACAATCTATACTAGATCACACTGATACAGCTGTGTACTGTAGGACTGTGATGTAACAATCTATACTAGATCACACTGATACAGCTGTGTACTGTAGGTCTGTGATATAACAATCTATACTAGATCACACTGATACAGCTGTGTACTGTAGGTCTGTGATGTACAATCTATACTAGATCACACCGATAGAGCTGTGTACTGTAGGACTGTGATGTAACAATCTATACTAGATCACACTGATACAGCTGTGTACTGTAGGTCTGTGATGTAACAATCTATACTAGATCACACTGATACAACTGTGTACTGTAGGACTGTGATGTAACAATCTATACTAGATCACACTGATACAGCTGTGTACTGTAGGTCTGTGATGTAACAATCTATACTAGACCACACTGATACAGCTGTGTACTGTAGGACTGTGATGTAACAATCTATACTAGATCACACTGATACAGCTGTGTACTGTAGGTCTGTGATGTAACAATCTATACTAGATCACACTGATACAACTGTGTACTGTAGGACTGTGATGTAACAATCTATACTAGATCACACTGATACAGCTGTGTACTGTAGGTCTGTGATGTACAATCTATACTAGATCACACTGATACAGCTGTGTACTGTAGGCCTGTGATGTAACAATCTATACTAGACCACACTGATACAGCTGTGTACTGTAGCACTGTGATGTAACAGTCTATACTAGATCACACTGATACAGCTGTGTACTGTAGGATTGTGATGTAACAATCTATACTAGATCACACTGATACAGCTGTGTACTGTAGGACTGTGATGTAACAATCTATACTAGATCACAGTGATACAGCTGTGTACTGTAGGTCTGTGATGTAACAATCTATACTAGATCACACTGATACAGCTGTGTACTGTAGCACTGTGATGTAACAATCTATACTAGATCACACTGATACAGCTGTGTACTGTAGGACTGTGATGTAACAATCTATACTAGATCACAGTGATACAGCTGTGTACTGTAGGTCTGTGATGTAACAATCTATACTAGATCACACTGATACAGCTGTGTACTGTAGGTCTGTGATGTAACAATCTATACTAGATCACACTGATACAGCTGTGTACTGTAGGTGTGTGATGTAACAATCTATACTACACCACACTGATACAGCTGTGTACTGTAGGACTGTGATGTAACAATCTATACTAGATCACACTGATACAGCTGTGTACTGTAGGACTGTGATGTAACAATCTATACTAGATCACACTGATACAGCTGTGTACTGTAGGATTGTGATGTAACAATCTATACTAGACCACACTGATACAGCTGTGTACTGTAGGATTGTGATGTAACAATCTATACTAGACCACACTGATACAGCTGTGTACTGTAGGTCTGTGATGTAACAATCTATACTAGACCACACTGATACAGCTGTGTACTGTAGGACTGTGATGTAACAATCTATACTAGATCACACTGATACAGCTGTGTACTGTAGCACTGTGATGTAACAATCTATACTAGATCACACTGATACAGCTGTGTACTGTAGGATTGTGATGTAACAATCTATACTAGACCACACTGATACAGCTGTGTACTGTAGGTCTGTCATGTAACAATCTACACTAGATCACACTGATACACCTGTGTACTGTAGGACTGTGATGTAACAATCTATACTAGATCACACTGATACAGCTGTGTACTGTAGGTCTGTGATGTAACAATCTATACTAGATCACACTGATACAGCTGTGTACTGTAGGTCTCTGATGTAACAGTCTATACTAGACCACACTGATACAGCTGTGTACTGTAGGATTGTGATGTACAATCTATATTAGATCACACTGATACAGCTGTGTACTGTAGGAATGTGATGTAACAATCTATACTAGATCACACTGATACAGCTGTGTACTGTAGGTCTGTGATGTAACAATCTATACTAGATCACACTGATACAGCTGTGTACTGTAGGACTGTGATGTAACAATCTATACTAGATCACACTGATACAGCTGTGTACTGTAGGACTGTAATGTAACAATCTATACTAAAACTACACTGATACAGCTGTGTGCTATAGAATGTGCATTTCTCAACCTGCTGTGGCACTCAAATGGTTAAAATGAGTACACCAACCACTACACAATTATCCCCTTAGCTTTGTATCATATATGATACATGTTGTACACTCCCAAGGGAACAGTGCTGGGGCTCTGGTAGCATCTGTGGGGATTTGTGGCTACCACTTGCGCCCCGACTTGTTCCATTGCCCACTTGTAGCCACAGATCTCCATGTACACTGTCTGAACCTTTCCAGCCTTTTCCCCTTGTCTACTTGATAGCCCCATATCCACATGGGCACTGCCTGGGCAAGGGGAGAAGGCTGGGGGTGTCAGGCAACGTATGTGGGGCTAACAAGCAATGGTGATGTTCCCTATGCTGCCCCACAATATACACCTCTGACATGCTGCCCCCCCCCAGGTAAAATTCAACATATGGTGCCATATTACTTAAACATGTTGCCCCCCCACTAGCAAAATTCAGCATATTGCCCCACAATCTATAACACTGTCATGCTGCTCCCCCCAGTAAAATTGAACATGTACTGCCCCCACACAGTTGATAGTCGACATATGTTGGCGCCAAATTTTGCTTGCCTGTAGAAAAGCGCGCATTTTGTTTAAATTAATTCAGACATTGCAGGGTGCATCAGGACCCGTTCTGATGCCCCCCTGACATTGATCACCTATCCAATAAGTGATCAATGTGGCGACCAGGAAGGCTATTATTGCCTTGCTCTGCTCCTACTGAAGCCGGCTGCTTTTTTAGCAATGACAGAAGAAGGCAGTAATAGCTTTCCTTGTTGCCGCATTGATCACCTATCCTATTGGTTAACTGTGTGGGCGCAGTATATGTCAGATTTCCGTGGGGGGCATCATTTCGGAGTTATAGATTGTGGGGCACCATGTTGGATTTATATGGCACCATATGTCGAATTTTTCTAGGGGGGAGCAGCATGCCGGAGTTATGGATTGTTGGCCAGCATGTTGGATTAATGTGGCACCATATGTAGAATTTCACTGGGGGGAGGGCAGCACATCAGAGTTGTATATTGAGTGGAAGCATGGGGGACATCACCATTATGTGTTAGCCCCACACTGCCTGACACCTCCCAGCTTTCTTCCCTTGACTAGGCAGTGCCCATGGGGATTTGTGGCTAGCCATAGGCAAGGGGCAAAGGCTGGAGAGTGTTGGACAGTGTACATGGGGTTCTGTGGCTACCATTCGGCAAGGAAACAAGGCTGTGGGTAAGTGGTAGCCACAAATCCTCATAGATTCTGTCTGACCCCCAGCCTTTTTCCCTTGGGAGTGTAAAACATGTATCATCTATATATATAAAAGAAGACTTTGTGTCTGGCAAAACACACCCGGGGGCGTCAGTAAGGAGGAGTTACTGCTCCCATTGAGTGATTCAATGGGGGCGTGATTTTCACACCAGTTGCAGTGGCCACTGCTACTGGTGTGAAAATCATGCAGAGAGTTGGCCCGTCCACCACTATCCAACTGAGGGAAAAAACAAAATGGCTGTCACTTGCTCCTACACCACAGACACACACACATGCCCCACTCACAGAGCACCAAACACACACACACGCAGTCACTCACTCACATACTCTCTCCTAGTGATAGTGGAGACCAGCCTCACAAGCCTACTCCTCATATCCCTGGGAGGTGACTGGATTTGGCCATCGGGTAAGAGCAGAACAAGTGGGGTAAGCATGGCACCGTGCAACCTGCTCTCCACCACTCACAGTTCTCACCGTCACTCATCTATATCTCTGGCCTTTAATAGAGCTGCGCCTTTTCAGCAAGGACTTTTAAGTGGCCTGACTCTTCCGTCGGGCCCTCTCTGGCTCTGTGGCAATTCCACCTGCCATTGCCTGCTGGCTGTGGGTATTCTGGTGGAGCCTGTTGAACTTTACTCCTCATATCTGCCTTCCAGCACTGGCAATGTGAATAACATCGGCAAGGCATGCACATAAAATAATTACTTAACCCCTTGAGTGGCAGAGTGGTACGCAAAGGAACCCTTTACATACCACTCAAGGGTTTAAGTAATTATTTTATGTGCATGCCTTGCCGATATTATTCATATTGCCAGTGCTGGAGCCAACTTTGGATACACCCGACCCGGCCTGTATCATATTATGTTGTGTAGGCTGACACACTTCTAACGCATTTCGTGCTATACCATCTCTGAGGAGGTGTGGTATAGCACAAAACTCCTTACAAGTGTCTCAGCCTACTTGCACTGGTGGATGCAGGAATCAAAATGTTTTGGGTAAAGATGCCATGTGAATTCACCCGGAGGCGCGATCTTCTACACCCTCAGGAAGAAGCGAGGAGCACAGGGACTATGAGAGAGTAACGGCATGTGTGGCCTGCAGATGACAGCCTCCTCGATGCTCCGCCGCTGTTGTGTGTGGTGAAACAGCCCTGATCACTACACCTGTGCTGCTGAACGTGGATGACAGCCTCCCCGATACTCTGCATGCTAATATTGTGTGTTGGGAAACAGCCATCATCACTACACATGGGGCACGTAGCTGAAGGATAGAGGTACACTAATCACATCACATGTAGCATCCTAGTAAAAGTTCTGAATAATGTTTAACTGATGGGCTCAATGTGTTGTGGAGGTTCACACTGATTAGTCCATATTCCATTTCAATATCTCTGTAGCGGATGACAGAAGTGAGCGACTTCAACGTTATTCTGCATTTTATTACGATGCTTCATGTGATGTCATTAGTGTACTCCTTTCCTTCTGCTAGTACCCTAGGTCTACTGATCATGCTATATGAAGCCACGATGATCAAACATTTCATCCCTGCACCCCAGCAGTTGAATGATCCTGGGGACCAAACCTGTGTTCACTACTACATCAATGCCATCATTACACTCATCCATGAGGTAGGAGACAGCCCAGCATGTGTCAGCAAGGACCTCACTGTCATCCATACCCTATAACACAATGTAGGTGGAAGTATTACTCTTCACACCACTGCCATTTCCTTATATGTGCACTGTTATGTTTGTCATGTGTCTCATCTCCCTGAATGGCTCTATGATGCAGATGTCTATAGTATTCATATACATATCTAATTTTAAACACATACACCCAACTATCAAAATATGACGGGCAACGCCGTCCCTCATCGCTAGTATTTATATATATATATATAGAGAGAGAGAGATATATATAGATATATATAATATTTAGAAAGTGTTTTACCAAGAATACATTGAGAGTTCACTCGTCTTCAGTTATGTCTTGGGGAGCATTTACAGTACAGATAATTTAAACTCTTAAATCATTTGACTAAGGTTGTTTTTCAACCATTACTCAACCTTAAAAGGCTATAGCAGTGGAATAAAGAAAAGTAATAAGTGCTAAAAAATATATAAATTACAATAAGGTAATTACATAGGTAGAGAACCTATGACATGACACATTTACTTGCCCTGCCCCAAAAGCCCTCTTATCCTGGTACTTAGAAAACCTGTGTGTTTCATTAATAAACTTGATGATAATCTCCAACCATATCCATGCAGCAGTCAGATACGTCATCTCACTAAGGTGAAAACAAGAATATACATACCTCTGAGACAGAATTGAAGAAGAGGGATATATGGAATTTCTTACATCTTTTAATCAGGATAGTCATTTCTAGAAATATGAGCCCCCCTGGAATATATACAATGACTGATATAGCTCCTTCTCTTAATTCTACATAGACTTTACCTCTATACCCCAACATCAGTATTTTTAGACCGGTAGGAGTTTATAAGTGTGGGGGTCAGCTGTGTATTACGTGCAAATTTATTTCACATAACAATAAAGAGTTTAGGGATGGAAGAGATAAAATACACAAGATAAAACAACATATCACTTGTAATACTAATTTTGTTGTATATAGTATTATTTGTCCCTGTAATAAAAAATATATAGGGCGTACGAAGAGGAGACTTAAGGATAGGTTTCTTGAACATCGTAGGGCTATAATAAATGAGGATCCAAAATATCCTTTATCATCACATTATAAACAATATCACAATAGTAATATTGATGGAACTGTAATAATGCCTTTGTAAAATATTCCTTCTGTTTTGTCTCAGGGACAACGTTTCCAACAATTATGTCAAAAGGAGAGTTTTTGGATATTTTATTGGATACCTTAGTTCCTAAGGGACACAATGATAAGCTAGATGTTAGTACCTTCATCTAAATATATGGTTTAATTTTCATTTATCTTAACATTATTTATTTTATTAGCTTTGCTTGATTTATCATTTATATTGTAAAGTTATATTTGATATTTTAGTTAAGGATTCTTAATCCCATGGTAAGGATGCAATATCTTCATTGTGCAGCATTCCCTTTAAGAGAAATTTTCCTTTTTAAAACTTTCTCTTTAAGAATGTATGTTATAAGGATGTCAATGATTGGAGAGTTAATTAAAGAGTTAATTAAGGATGTTAATGATTGGAGAGCCAATTAAATATATGTTTTAAATAGCCGTTAGATTCATTATGGGGTATTAGCCCTGATGAAGTATCTGTGATACGAAACGCGTTGGCATATACCCGTAGTGGGCTTTACTGCTTGCATAATATTTTGTTCCACTGGTTTGGAAGCTACAGATCGGAATTGCAGTCTGCCTGTTATGATATTTGAACAGAAGCAGCTGTTGGGATCGTATACTCAAGTGTTCTCAGATGCTGATTTAGAGCACAGACAACTGTGAAGTGATTCGGAGAGGAACGCTAATATTGAACCTGAGCCAAGTTTGACCTATTCCTCGTGACGGTTCCTTTGACCACAGAAGTACACAGATTCGGATGAGGACGGAGGATCCAGTGTAAGTGTGTATGGACGGATGTAGGAGTCTACAAAGAGTACAGCGAAGGTGATCATAACTGAACCGGAGTAAGGTCAGAGTTACCCTTTTGTATATCTACAGATTGTTGGTTCATGGTTACCTCTAGACAGAGCGGAGCGTATCATTACCGAATCACTACCTGAGTATAAGTGCCACCTGATCCGCTAGATAGAGCGGAGGTCCCGATTTTTGTTTTGTTTATTTAGTTCTGCTTGTTTTCTCAACTTGTAGTTGGGTCGAATGGAGGCATATTTACCCATACTATTTTAACAGGCTGATCTTTAAGAGGATTATTCCCATTGCATGAGGACAAGTGCATTGATCATCTATTCCATCGGGTTTCCTTGTATTACAGAGGATATATATTTTATTCTATTTTTTATATTTTTTACTTTTTATTTTTTTCATTTTTATATAGTGCTGGCCAGCATTAGTAGGATAGATTTTTATATTAGCTTGTATAGCAGTTTGCCTTGCTACATTGTATCAGTATTCTGATCACGTTGCAACATTGTATCTACTGGATACATGGTTAATTGTTAGATAATTGGTGTCATATTATCTTTATATTTGGAGTATTGGATTATCGCCTTTCTAGTCCAACTGGAAATGTATTTTTCAGTTTTGGAATATAGATAGACGATTTTGTTTTTATGGTTGGATTGTATTTACACTTTAAATAAACTGATATTTATAGTATATTGAGTGCTTTTCCTTGTTGTTTGTCTTTAACCCCTTAACGACCGGCAGGCCTGGGACATTTCCGTCCCATAAGGACCGCATAGAACCACGTGGACGCGCCAGTACATGTGACCTGTCGCGTGTATCGGCGCGTCACTATGGGGCCTGATAGAGATCGCTCCGATCTTGGAGCGGTCAATTTCAGGCCCTATTTTTACTTACAGCGCTCCCGGTAGAGCGCTGTAAGTAAAAAGTACGTGACGTACTATGACCGAGTATTTCAAGGACCGTGACGGTCATAGTACGTCACATGTCGTTAAGGGGTTAATATATATATATATATATATATATATATATATATATATATATATATATATATATATATATTAAAAGCCCCATTTAAAGGGATAGTAATACTTAAAATGTAAAAAAAAATATGTGGTAGGGTTTATCCCCCTGAGTAAAACAAGAGTACTCCCACTGCTGAAAGGTGTTTCATTCAAAAGTTATTAATTTTCAAAGTTGAATTTTTTAGGTGCAATATCAGTGGCCTGAAATTGTACAGTGGCGCTGTTGCTACACCATCCTATGGAGATTTATGGTCCCGGGACCAGAGCTGTCCATAGGATCGTGTAGCAACAGCACCACTGTACAATTTCAGACCACTGTGATATTGCACCTAAAAAATTCAACTTTGAAAATTAATAACTTTTGAATGAAACACCTTTCAGCAGTGGGAGTACTCTTGTTTTACTCAGGGGGATAAACCCTACCACATATTTTTTTTTACATTTTAAGTATTACTATCCCTTTAACCCTTTGCAAGGCAATAAAGGGTTAAATCAATTGAAAATTCTGATTTGTCCTCTATAAAGCAGGGGGCTTACTCTCTGGCTTTTTGAATTGCCCCTTATGTAGCTCTCTTACGCATAAAAAGCTGACGTACTAAGCTGGTGTAATTCTGGAATAAACCAAGTGCACCATAGGGGATATATACATATTTCCACATTTCCCAATTAATTAAAACAGCTTTTAACCCCTTGTATGCTAGAGAAGTCTCCATCACTGGAATAATTCTAGAGTAAACCAAGTGCACTACAGGGGACGTATGCAAATTTCCAGAATTCCCGTTGAGTTAATCCTTTGGGTGTCATATGGGTGCACAACACATTGATAAATAGGGATTTTAACCCCCTGAATGCTAGAGAGGTCTCCAATGCCTTTTGCCTCTCTAGCGTTCAAGTACTTTAAAACCAAGGTAACCCTTTGAGTGCCAGAGAGATATTCACCGCTTTGTTTTGAAATGCGTTGGATACATCTGTGGCACTCAGAGGGTTAAGTCGATGGAGATGTGAATTTGTCCCAATGGTGCAGCTGGTTTTTAACCCCTTGAATGCTAGAAACGTTTCCAATGCACTGCTGCAGGTTAAAATCCACATTTTGAAAGCAACAGTTTGTGGAATTTTTATTTGGGCCAGGTGTGTTTGTACATATGGCCCAGCGAGGTACGGGCAAGCTGCATCAATTCAACTTCTAATTAACTACAACTACAATCAGCCTGCCATTAGCTGTCTGAAAAGAAGATGAGGTGCAGAGAACCAGCTAAAGAGCAACTGGTTGCACATCTCTGTATTAGAAAATGTGTGCAATAGTTCTCTACAGAAGATAAGGCTTTCCTGGTGTTAGAGGCCTTTGCTGTTATCCTTACATAACACAGTTTATAAGAAGCATATAGAGTAATTCCGCGCTCAGCCACCTCCTGACTAGGAGAGAGACCCAGGCCTGCAGGCACAGGCTGTTCCCTCCTCCCGCCCTGCACAGCACAGCTGCGGATACTCAGCACAGAGAGCAACTTATGTCAGGACCTTCACTGCGGCCTGACACTCACTGGCTTGTGGCTCCCAGAAAGTTAATATTAGTGCGCAAGGCATTGTTTTTATGTATGTGAGGAGTCGGCAAATTGCTGCCTTTGTCACAGTGCCTCCTGGTTCCCATGGACCCACCAGGAACCATGTAAGGGCCGGCTCTGGAAGAACCAGAATGCAAAACTAGCCAAATCACCACACACCGCAGAATGTGACTGCTAGACAGACAGACATACTCACAGGACCTGTGCACTCTGAGAAGTGGAATCCGTGTCTTTTTTCAGGCTCCCATATGAAATTATAGGAAAAGGAAAATTACTAAGTGAAAGTGTGAAAGCCATCTTCTAGCAGGTTCAGTTCCATTAAAAGTCTGCTCTCTGGTCCTTTTCCATCATCAGCCCCATATAAGTTAAGAATCTCCTTCCACATAGCAAGATTCTGTTGCAGTCTCTTCGGGTATCTCAGGTAGTTTCTTGGACATCTGCGATGGTGCAGGGAGCACAGGTACTAGGCTACCTAGTCTCTGCACTAGAGGTAGTTCAGTTTTCTCAGTTTCATACGTGTGAGGTGCATTGGGAATTTCTCATGAATTGGTCCATACGACAGTGCCATCTCTCTGATATCATGTCTGTATCTGAGCAGATGAAGATTGACCTTCGTTGGTGGCTGCGGAGGCCCCATCTGTTGCTGGGATGCTCGTTATTTAGCCCCAACTAGGCCCCATCTGTCACTGAGATGCTCGTTATTTAGCCCCAACTAGGTTATAATCATCAAGGATGCCAGCCTAGTCTTTGGATAAGGGTGGAGTACATTCTGACCATCAATGTTCTGGTTCTTCTGGTGATTTTCGTAGCCATATGGCATTGTTCTATCCTTTCTGGGGTCCCCAGTGTGAATCCAGTCTTACAATCAGACAGTGGTTGATATACCAGTTGTAGACAATGTTGTGGCAGACTCTGTCACCACTGCCCAGATCCCAAAAATGAGGAGCCCGCTCAGAGCATATTTGTTTGTCTTGTATTCCTCCCTTTCTGTATTTTCACCAGGTATATCATTTTTTATTTTACTCTTATGGGTTTTCTGCCCAAGGTTGTTTCAGATTTTCACATCAACCAGAAACTGTTCTTCTACCTTCTGCCCTTCTCCTTCTCTTAGAAAGAGCTGGACCTTCATCTGTTGAATGTGGTCAAGTTCTTGAAGTATTATGTTTATCGCACACAGCCTTTTTGGAAATCTACTTTGATTTTTGTCATTCATGAGGGCCCGCGTGTGGTCTCTGAGTTGTCTAAGGTTACTGTAGCTTCTTGGATTAAGACAACCATTTACCAGGTGTATATCATCAAGAAGAAACCTTTACCTTTTCGGTTACTGCACATTCCATCAAGTCAGTCAGCTCCTACAAGAATCAGGACACTGCTGAGCAGTTGTGGAAGGTGGCAACATGGTAACAACTGAATACCTTTGTCAGACACTGGCGTATTAATGTGCTGACTTCGGCTGAAGACTGTTTTGGCCAGAAGGTTTTACAGGCTAATGTGCCTGTATCACTGTCCTCGGATTCCTGTGAACAGCACCCTGTTGATTTTCTGTTATTTCAAATTTGCTATCCGTTTATACCTGAGGTTCATGATGCACCAGTTTTGTCCTGTGGATACTGGTCCCTCCCTGAAAACTCGGTGAATGCTGTGGTATATCCCCATGGTTCTTGTGTTCCACTCTGGACAAAAGAGAAAAAAGGATTTTTGTGTACTTGCTGATAAATCCTTTTCTCTTAGGCCATGTGGCATGCATAACCCTCCTGGAGAAAAAAAAACTGGTTTAAGTCCCTGGGCATGGGGAGTCCTCTGGGGTTCTCTGTCGAATTTGTTATATGTAAATCTAAGTTTAGCAGGCAGGGATAAAGTGGTAGGAAGGTGGGAGTCTCTGCTCAGTGACCTTTATTTGAAGTGCTCTGCAGGAGGAGACTTTACCTGATGGTTCCTGTGTTAAATCAAGAGAAAGATTTATCAGCATATATCTTGAAAGAGCAACACTTTATAGGACCACGATTCTCAGTGCCAGACACACACCCAAGGGTGGCAGTAAGGAGGAGTTATTAAAATCTCTTCTATATTGGCACTCCCATAGGCCCTTCATGGGCCATGATTTTTCATAGGAATGGTCAGGTGGGTGAAAGCCTTATGCGCCTTCTATACACACATACACATCTGTAATACAGACATATACACATTAACCCATTAATGACCCTGGACGTGGCACATTATGAATTTTTTGATCAAAGAGCTCCTGTAGGAGTGCCGTGATCATTCCGGGAATCTAAAACTGACAGCTACAAGACTGGAGTTTCAGCCTCTTTCTCTCTCTCGCTCACATGTGCCAACTCTCCAGTTAAAATGGCCTTGATCTTCTAGGGGGAAAAACCCTTTTCCACCTGCCCCTTGAGGGGTTAAAGACTCAATGTTCATAATGTACTCAAAACATAATGCATGCTATATAAAAAAAAAAGCCATATGCAAAACACTATACCCAAACACAATATGAAAAATGCTAAATGCAATATGTAAAAAAAAAAGGCTATACGCAATATTCTATATGCAAAATGCTATATGAAATACACAAAACGCTACATACAATACACAAAAAGCAATATGCAAAATGCTATGCGTAATATTCTATACACAAAATTCCATATGTAATATGCAAAACGCTATAAGCAATATGTCATACGCTACACGCAAAACACACACTACATGCGCACACACACTCATATGCTCACACTTATGCTTACTGATGAAGAGTTGTGTAATACAGTGCTTTACAACGAGTCGCGGACTTTTTTGGAGCTGAAAGGACTAAGCAATGAAAATTCTACAAGCCAGTCATTAACCCCTTAAGGACCGGGAAAATCTGAAGTGGATTTCACTTAAAGGGATAGTAATACTTCGTTTTAACTTTATTTTATTTTGTAGGCATTAAAAAAACATGAAGAATGATATAAGTCTTATCTCTGAAACCTTTATGGTTTAAGAGATATTCACAAACAAAGTATCCCCCCCCTGTTCAACCAGATCAGAAGGGAGATGCCCAGGTAGACTGCAGAGAGGGACAATCTTCAATTAAGATAAGGAAAAAAGCTGAAAAACTTTTCAAGGGGGGAAGGGCTTTCATTGTTTTAATACAAAGAAAATTGTCCCCTTCTGTTATCTGTCCTGTCATACAACCAGACTCACATCTGAGAAGAGATGGCTTACACTAGGTAAAAGGGGCAGGGAGGGGAACTTTGCTTGTGAATATCTCATAAACCATAAAGGTTTGAGAGATAAGACTTATATCATTCTTCATGTTTTTTTAATGCCTACAAAATAAAATAAAGTTAAAACGAAGTATTACTATCCCTTTAAGGACCGGAGCAATTTTGACTATGTCGTTCTTCAACCATGTTTTCTCTTTAATTTCCTTTGTACACCCACACAAAATATGTACTGTTTTTAAGCACAAGTAGGGCTTTCTTTTGATACCACAATATATAATACATGAATACCTCATTGTTTAATTTGAGTAAAATAGAAAAAAAGAGCAAAAAAATAAAAAAAACAACAACAACATTTTGTTTACATTTCCTGTCAGAATTTGCATACCATTAGTTCTTTACAAAAAAATACACCTAAATATATTCATTTGCTTCTCCTGAATTTAAGAGTACCCCATATGCCTAGTATTTCAATCCCTTTCTCACGGTTACAAGGTAAATATGACAAGATGGACATCATTATTTTCAACCTGCAATTTTTCAACAATTGGCATGTGAGCATCATAGCTTAGTTGACGTTGCCAGAACCAAAAATGTCCCACAAAGGTATATGTTTCTGAAAACGAGACAACATAAGGTAAATAATCAGGAGAATTTGGGAGTTTTTTATACAGCTATTTCTCCAGAAATATTTTTCAAATTTTGGTAATATTTTTTTTTTGCAGTTTTACCCCCAAAAGTGTATATTTTTGGAAAGTAGACACCCCAGGCTTTCATTGTATGTATGTTTTCAAATTTTTTAGGCAGCCATTTTACCACCAAACCCTCATAAAACTTGATGTAAGTAAAAAAAAATCTGCCTTTTTCATACTTTGACTTCAATGTTGATGTGAATTTCAAGCACAGAATACGTGAAGATTTTTAAAAATGCATTGTTTGGTGTTCAGCTCCTTCTTCTGAGTACGGCAATACCCCATATGCATAGGTTTCTCAAGGTTTTGGGGAGCTACCGTCCCAAATTGGAACGTGTCCTTTTCCAGTTTCACATTTTGAATCTTCACAGCTTGCGTCACTGATGCCATGTCTCATTTGGGGCTGTGTACCAGTACCCCACTTTAATATTTCCCCCAAAAGTGTATATTTTTGGGAAGTAGACACCCCAGGCTTTCATTTTATGTATGCTTTCAAAAATTTTTAAACAGCCATTTTACCACCAATCCCTCAAAAATCTTGACGTAACTAAAAAAAATCACTGTTTTTCATACTTTGACTTCAATGTTGATGTGAATTTCAAGCACAGAATACATGAAGATTTTTTTTAAATTCATTGTTTAGTGTTTGGTTCCTTCTTCTGAGTACGGCAATACCCCATATGCATAGGTTATTCAAGGTTTGGGAGAGCTACGGGGCCCAAATTGGAACATGCGCGTTTCCAGTTTCACACTTTGAATTTTCACAGCTTGCATCACTGGTGCCATGTCTCATTTGGGGCTGTGTAACAGTGCTCCACTTTAAGATTTCCCCCCAGAAGTGTATATTTTTGGAAAGTAGACACCCCAGGCTTTCATTTTATGTATGATTTCAAATTTTTTACACAGTGATTTTATCAGCAATCCTGTGAAAACTTGATGTAAGCAAAAAAAATCAGCTTTTTACACACTTTGATGTCAGTGTTGATGTGAATTTCAAGCACAGGATAGGTGAAGATTTAAAAATGCATTGTTTAGTATTCAGCTCCTTCATTGTTTAGTGTTCGGTTCCTTCTTCTGAGTACGGCAATACCCCATATGCATAGGTTTCTCAAGGTTGGGGGAGCTACGGGGCCCAAATTGGAACATGCGCGTTTCCAGTTTCACACTTAGAATTTTCACAGCTTGCGTCACTGGTGCCATGATACCGATTAATCAGCAGGAGTGGCAGTACTTGTGGCAGGTCTTGGGGCAGCTCTTGAGGCATTTCTTAGTGCAGCTCCTGGAGCATTTCTTAGGGCAGCTCTTTGGGAAGGTCTTTGGGCAGCTCTTTGGGAAGTTGCTGGAGCAGCTCTTGAAGCAGTGCGTTTTTTTTTTTACAGAAGGCCCAGCGTCATCACTAGAGCTGCTCTCACACTCAGAAAACTGAGTGATGTCGAAGTCTGACGCAGTGTCTGTGGCTTCTGAGTCAGATGCCAAAAAGGAATACGCCTCTTCTAAAGTGTATCTCCGCTGCATTGTATACACTTACTCTAAACTAAATAAATTACTAACTACTATACCTAACTACACCTAACTCTCACCCCAAATGGTCACTATTCCTATGATAATTTTTTTTTTTTTGTATTATATTTTTTTTCTCTTTGCTACTCCTAAACCTAAATCTAACCCTAAGCCTTACCCTAACACATGTATTCCTTGAACCTACCCAACCCAACTACATATCTAAACTGGCTTATAATATAAAATCAATGTTTGAATAAAATAAACTCTTTTTTGGCTTTTTTTTTTCCTATGCTACTCCTAAATCTAACCCTAAACCTTACCCTAACCCACGTATACCCTGAATCTACCATATTTTTTTTGTGTTTTTTAATGGGGGGTTTTTTCCTACTCTACTCCTAAACCTAAATCTTACCCTAAACCTTTCCCTAACACACGTAGACTAAACCTACCCAACTACCTACCTAAACTATGTAAAATTCACTAAATAATCAGATTTTATTTAAAAAAATTTAAAAAAATATAAGGGGGATGGGAAATGTACGACAGATCAGCGAAAGCTGATCTGCAGCAAACTGATCACTACTAGACTGATAAGAGGGGGAGAAATGTGTTGATCACTGCAACCACAGTGATCAGGGGGTTAATTCTGTTTTTTAACTGGGGTTTTTTTCACAGGAACGCTGGAACAGGCCCTGGAACATAGCAGCAAGATGTCTCTCTGTCTCTCTCCACCTCAGAAGTGTGTAAGATGGAGGGAGGCAGAGAGATGTGACAGGGACAGTATTTGTAAATACTGTCCCTGTCAGTCTGCTTCTGCAGCATCTAGCGAATCACATGTTGCAACAATGTTGCTACTGGCTGTAACTAAGTGCCCCGGTACCGGAGTGCTTAGTTACAGCCAGCCCGCGCTATCCCATCGCTCCGTGTGGCGGTCATGGGATATTTTAACCCATGATGGTCCAGGACCGTCCTTAAGTGGAATCTACCCATGATGGTCTTGGACCGTCACGGGTCCTTAACGGGTTAAAGGGATAGTAATGTCTGTTATACAAGTCGTTCGCCGAGTCTTCTTTATATTAAAAGTAACACATTGAGCTATGTATAGCAGCTTATATGTTAAAAAGTTATGAAGTGGAGAAAGATTCCCCGCCCACCCCTTCTGGCCACCTCCCACTGAATCTGCAGTCTGGTCACAGGACCAGACGGATGCAGCGAGGGGCAATCTTCAGTAAGGAAGTACAAGTAAAACCCTGCCCCACTTGATGAAGGATGGCAGGATTTCCATTGCTTACTGAAGATTGTCCCTTGCCGCATCTCTCCGGACCAGACTGCAGCTTCAGCGTGACGTGGCCAGAATAGGGTGACCACATTTCCATTCACCTTAATCCCGCGGCTGAGGCTCCCGCTGGCACTGACCATCCTTACTCTGTGTCAGCCTCAGAAAGATGGTCAGCGCTGGCGGGAGCCTCAGCCGCAGGTCTCACTTACAGAGCCAGCATACCTGCTCCATCTGTAAGTTGTCTCGCACGCACCAGTCCAGCCAGCCAATGAAATGTATTTGCTATATGGTCTTCATTGGCTTGCTCAGCCAGCCAATGAAGACCATATAGCAAATATATTTAATTGGCTGGCTGGACTGGTGCATGTTGCTCCATTCTGGGACTCTTTGTTGTCCCAGTGGGGGGTAACCCAGGATGCGGGATACAGGCCCCTAATAAGGGACAGTCCCGGGTATTCCGGGACGTGTGGTCACCCTAGGCCAGAAGGGCCGGGTAGGGAATCTTTCTCCACTTCATCACTTTTGAACTACAAACACATAAGCTCCTACACATAGCTCAATGTGTTACTTTTAATATAAAGAAGACTCTGAACGACTTTTACAAAAACATTACTATCCCTGTCACGGAAAAATATTCCTACACTTAAATCCACCTTTAATTTTTTAACCCTATTAGTACCAGACACATAGCCACTGCATTGGGCTGCAATGTGCTGGATAACACACATAATGGCTACTCCTGATTAGGATGTCTTCTGTAGTGTCTGTCTTAACGCATTTCCATAGCCATTGGTTTTCTTTAATAACACAGGCAAAGCTTTGCCAGTATTGCGAGTATATTTTTTTTTGTGAAAGTATTTTACGAGGAAGAATATATTGAGATTGTCTCTCGTTTTCAAGTATGTCCTGGACTCATTTTATCTACTTTAGAAAGGTGAAAGGCTGAGCTGACCTTGCTGGAACTAGAACCTGCAACCTCACGGTCTGAGCAGATTCTACAGCTGGTGCATTAATTTTATTATATAAAATAAGTCAGTTAGAATAGTGAAAACTTTCAAATGGAACCACCATGATTCTTTACAGAAAAATTCTTACAAAATGTTTTTGTTTTTTTCATAATAAATGTTTATTGTTCCTTTGACTCAGGGTTTGGCAACCTGAGGCCATCCAGCTGTCTTCAACAGCTGGAGGGCCTCAGGATGTCCATCTCTGCGTTTTGTACATCTCTGTCACTCATATGGTTAAATGTTCGATCCTTGGGGCATTTCAGTTATCCCGTATGGTACAGTTTTTCCAGAATTGCTCCTCTAGGGCTCGATCCCCCCCAAAAAAGTACAGATGGTAGTTTAACCCCTTAAGGACCAGTGTGCGCACGCGCGTCCTGCACTTGAGGACCACGGGGCTTTTGTTTTTCTTCACTTACGGTTTAGGGCCCTGAACTTCATGACATGCAAGGATCATCAGTGGTCGTTAAGGGGTTAAGTCATAGTCGGGTATTTGTTTACCAGTTGGGGGCCCTACAGCACCATGAGAGACTAAATCCAGCCTCTTCCTGTTTTTATCCTCCCCACTAGGGGGAGTCAGTTGTTGGATCTCCAGCTGTTGGTGACTACAACTTCCATCATCCCCAGCCAGCCGTGGTCTAGTAATTGGTTATCCCTGCTGTCTACCTCTGGTCTCCCTGTGCCTCTGATCTCCCTGTGCCTCTGATCTCCCTGTGCCCCAATAATCTGAAGGAAAGATTTAATGTACAGGGAACCAAAGGCCATATATCTATAACAATAATGAACCCTATCACCCCTTAACCCTTTTAAGGAGCAGAAAGGTGTACAACTCAATGTAAATTGATGATGATATTACCATGTGCAGTGGGCGGAGTTTGTGTCCTGTGGTCCTGCTGACACGCTGCCGAACAGAAAAAATGCACTACGAGCGCTAAATTTGCTCCCATAGGAAGCAATGAGAATGTTCTAGAATTTTCCATTCCATTACATATGGTAGCTATTAACACGCTTTAAGGGACTCACTTTTATTGCCAAAAATGACCATTAAAAATATTTGGCAGTGAGTCCTATAATGCACGTGGCTAATGTGTAAGTGACGTGTACAAAAAGATAAGAGGAAAGGCTAAACTAGGGACCCCTACTGGTGACACATGGATGTATTAATATGAGGTCCCCATGTAAATACATCCACAGTATCCGAAAACTGTGTGCGACAGAAAATAATTAACCCTTTCGGTACAAATGGGTATGCAACACATTGCACAGCGCTGCATACCCCACTAGCAGTGAAAGGGTTAATCAAGCCATAACTGACACCATACAAGTAAAATTAACACATACCTGATGTCTGATGCCCTGTGGGGTCTGCTACACCCTGGTCTTCCTCTTTCCTTCTTATGTAAACTGCTATCTTCTTCTCTTCACCTCTCATCTTCTTGTGTCTTCATTTGTGTTCTCCTGTCTTCTTATTCAGTCAATGTGTTGCCACATTTAACCCTTTGAGTGCCAGTGAGGTATCCAGCATGACACCTCTTTGGCACTCAGAGGGTTTAAAGGGATAGTAAAGTCCCAAAAAAATGATATTCTAAATGGTAGCTGCACTAAAAAAACACTTAATGCGCTAAATTATTTCTCTCAAACCGTTATGGATTGAGAGAGATAAGAAAATAAAGTCCTCCGCTCCCTCCCCTTTCTGCCTGACGAGTTGTAAAGCTGTCAGAGGGAGAATCCGGTCGCCCGACTGTAGGCGGCTCTTCAGAAGTGCTGTCATCGGGATATCTAACTATAATTACTGGCTTGCAAGCACATGTTGTAGACCATTCCGATGAAGTAATCATAGTTAGATATCTAGATGACAGCGCTCCTGAAGAGCCGTTGTCTAGTCCTGGAAGCAGGATCTCATGACTTCCTCTATACAGCAGACGCATGAGAAGGGGGAGGGAGCGGAGGTCTTTATTTTCTTACATCTCTCAAACCATAACGGTTTGAAAGAAAGGACTGGAGAATATTCAGACGAAAGGAGTGTTACTAGTGGAGTACCTCAGGGATCTGTACTGGGGCCCATTCTTTTTAATATTTTTATTAGTGATATTGCAAACGGTCTTCAAGGTAAGGTATGCCTTTTTGCAGATGATACAAAGATCTGCAATAGGGTAGACATTCCAGGGGGAATAAGCCAAATGGCGAATGATTTAGGTAAATTAGAAGAATGGTCAAGAGTGTGGCAGATGCACTTTAACGTTGATAAATGTAAAATAATGCACTTGGGTCATAAAAATCCAAAAGAAAAATATACTGTTAAGGGTACTGTGCTGTCAGAGACAACAGAGGAAAGGGATTTGGGAGTAATTATTTCTAATGACTTAAAGGTAGGCAGGCAATGTAATAAAGCGGTGGGAAATGCAAGCAGGGCACTGGGTTGTATAGTTAGGGGCATCAGTAGCAGAAAAAGGGAAGTAGTCATGCCACTCTACAGATCTCTAGTTAGACCTCACCTAGAGTATTGTGTACAGTACTGGAGACCCCATCTCCAGAAGGATATAGATACTCTAGAGAAAATTCAAAGAAAGGCTACTAAAATGGTGACTGGTCTACAGGAAAAGAAATATCAGGATAGACTAAAGGATCTGAACATGTATAGCTTGGAGGAGAGAAGAGAGAGAGGGGATATGATAGAAACATTCACATACATGAAGGGATTCAACAAAGTACAGGATGGAAGTATATTTCAAAAGAGTAAAAATGTTAGGACAAGAGGCCATAGTCTAACACTAGAGGGACACAGGTTTAGATGTAATGTAAGAAAGTTTTACTTCACTGAGAGGGTAGTAGACAAGTGGAATAGCCTACCAGCAGAAGTGGTAGATGTCAATACAGTGACAGAATTTAAGCATGCATGGGATAGGCATAAGGCGGTCCTTAACATAAGAAAAGACCAAGGACCAAAAAAGGTTTTAGGTTGTGTTTTTTTTTTTTACAGTAGGAAATTGGGCAGACTAGATGGGCCGAATGGTTCTTATCTGCCGTCAAATTCTGTTTCTAAGCACATTAAATTTTTTTTAGTTCAGCTACTATGTAGAACATACTTTTTTGGGACTTTACTATCCCTTTAAAAAAAATAATTATAAACAGCCATAAATCAAAGAAGGTCACGCTGATGCCACCGACACTGGGAGAACAGAAAAAAAAAAAACCTCCTTATACCTTTTGTACAGGGAAGGCCTCTTAAATGGCCAGTGCCTGTTAAAATTTCTTCCCACGCTCCCATTGGCTGGGATGAGGGGTTACACAGGGCACGGAGCGACACACCTGCCAGGCAATCAGCTTCTAGCTCGTTTCATCATTCCTCATGCTAGAAGCTGATTGGTTGGTAGGTGTGGTTACTGCAGGTCACGTTTTGTGCCCTGTGTAACCCCACAGCCCAATGGGAGCGTGGTAATAAATTTGAACAGGGACTGGCCATGTAAAAGGCAGTCTCTGTTCAAATTTCCCTCAGCTGATATCGGATAACGGCCTGAAAGATATGAGGAGGGGAGCTTTTTCTTCTATTCTTCACAAAAACAGCAGCTCCAATTAATCTTCATACTGTTTGGCCCATGGACAGTTCAGTACTGTCAGAGTTGTAATTGAAGAGTAATTAATGATAAAGTATCCCCCTCCCACCTATTTTACCTAGTGTAAGCTGCCTCCCCACAGATGTGGAATCTGGTCTGGGACCGGACAGATCACAGCAAGGGACAATCTTCTTACTGTAATCATAAGGAAAACCCTACCCCCTTGACAGGTTTTTCCTCTTATGATCACTGAAGATTGTCCCTCTCTGCGATCCATCCTGACAGTCTTGCTGCTTTGAGGTGAGCAGTGTTACATCAGTAAAATGGGCAGGAGGGGATACTTTATCATTCAGTTACTCTTGAACTACAACTTATACAGTATTGAAATAACACTCTCCATGGCTCAAATACCATGAAGATTAATTGGAGCTTCTTTTATTGTGAAACATTACCATCTCTTTAAATGCTGCAACACATTTATTGAATAAGAAGATAGAAGAGCACAGATGAAGATGAAGACAAAAGACGATAACAGATGAGGAAAGAAAATAGAATCTTGCAGGAGAAGGAAAGAGGAAAACCAGGATGTACAAGACCCCACTGGACTTCAGACATCCAGGAAAGTGTTACATCTATGGGGTCTGAGTGACAGGATAGTGTTAGGTCTAGTATTGGTACACTTTATTGTTAATGTTAGGGGTAGTGTAGGGCCAAGTGTAGGGTTAGTGTTTGGGAGGGTGACTGTGTTCTTTAGCTCGCTCTCTGTGTTTGACACTGTGTCAGATGCTGAGCGTGAACTGATTTCCTTTGATGTTCCCATTTAGTCTGAGTTATTAGTCTGAAAAATCCACAATGAATGTTGGGCCACAAGTTAGGTTCTGTGTCCCAACGCCCGTCGTGGTTCCTGTAGATAGGGCAATTTCATTCTGACGGTACCACTTTGTGCTTACTGTTCAGTGTTCCTTTTTGCCCTTCCACCAGTTTTACCAGTTGGGAATGAATCGAGACCCTAGTTTCCTAAATAAAGCCCCAAATACCACTGGAAAACAACTTTATCCAATTAAAATGAAAAACAAAATCCTCATATAATTCCAGTTTGTTTCATCCAGAAAGTTTGAAACTAGCACGTTCACTGGTTATGAGATGGGATGTTTAGCGAAGCTATAATATGTACATTGTTTACTACACAGAATGAATTGCAAGTTTTAAATCTCACACTTTTCAGTTTTGCATGTAAGGATTTTATTGGTTGATATAAGTTTTTGACTGTAAGCAGCAGAATTAGGTTTGATTCCAGTCCACCTATCAGCCAAGGTGTTCAGTTTTCTAACCCCGTGATCTGCTGACAGACATTGTACAGAACAGTCCCCAGCTTTTTTACACTCTGCTGCTATAGGAATGGACTTGATAATGGAACATGATAATTAAAGGGACAGTATTGTTTGCTTAGAACTTGCTGCTATACTGTAGAGTTGAAAAAATAAAGTCTCTTGAGAAAGTCCCATCTCTCAAACATTTATGGTTTGAGAGATATTCGCAGCTAAAGTTCCCCCCTCCCTCCCCTTCTCCTGACGTCAGCGCTCTACTGAAAGCAGGAGATCCCAGTCCTGACACCAGCCGGCGGCTCTTCAGCAGAGCGGAAATAGCGATATTTAAAAAGAAATACATAATTGGAACGGTCTACAAAGTGTGCCTGGTTTGCAAGCACACTTTTTAGACCTATCCAATGAAGGAGTTCTTTTTAAATATCGCTATTTCCGCTCTGCTGAAGAGCCTCCTCATCGGCCAAAGTGGCTATCCTTCTGTCAGTAGATCTCTGACGTCAGTGCAAGGAGAGGGAGGGAGGGGGAGCTTTAGCTGTGACTATCTCTCAAATCACAAAGTTTTGAGAGATGGGACTTTCTCTAGATATTCTATTCTTTTAAAACCTACAATACAGCAGCACGTTCTAAGCAGACATTACTGTCCCTTTAAAGGAGCAGTAAAGTTTTTTTATGAAAACACAAGGTCTCTTCCATCGCTGTCAGATGTTTTATTCAAAATTTATATCAGTTCAAATAACCAGGAAGTGAATTTACTGTGTTTACTTCCTGATAGTTCTAACTGACAGGAAGTGACAGGCAGTTTCTATCACATTCTATGGAGAACTGTATGTCTCTGACTTTTCTTACTTTCCTCTCCATTAGAATCTAACAGGAAATCTAATTAGAATTTGACCACTCGAGGGCACTGCTAATGTAAAAAAACATGGATTTAAACTGTAATAACTCTGGAAATATAAATCTCTCATCAGTGGGAGTACCCTTATTTTACTCAATAGGAAAATCCCTACAATATATATTTTTTCATTAAAAAAAGTTTACTGCTCCTTTAAAATATAATTTAAGTATTTTAGTGTTTTTCTTCTCAAAAAGTGAATATATCATATGAAAGCCCTAAACTAAAGTACATAACATTTTACTTTCAGATGCAGAATGTGTCATGAACAACAGGTTTTCCTCAAATGATGAAAGACCAAAGCTGGTTGGTGATCGTTATTCCCAGGAGCCTCTGAGAAAGTGTGTCACAGTGATAGATGTGGATGTCATCAATTTACCCGAAGAATCAAAAATTACAGATTCTGACGCTGAACACACAGGGACAGAATTCTTCCCTACTCTTATTAATAGGCACAGGAAATTGAAAAACAAAGATCAGGGGCATGTCTCATATCAGAAAGTTCGCAAAGAAAAGAGACTGTTTCAGTGTTGTGTATGTGAAAGAGCTTTCCCAACACCTTCCCAATTTCTTATACATCAGAGAACACACACAGGAGAAAAACCATATAAGTGTTCAGAATGTGGGAAAGCTTTTACCTGGTCATCAGATCTTGTTAAACACAGGAGAATTCACACAGGGGAAAAACCATATAAGTGCTCTGAATGTGGGAAAGCTTTCACCCAAAGCGCAAATCTTGTTTCACACCTGAGAATTCACACAGGAGAAAAACCGTGTATTTGTTCAGAATGTGGGAAATCTTTTGGCCGAAGATCAAATCTTGTTGTTCACCAGAGGATTCACACAGGAGAAAAACCATTTAAGTGTACTGAGTGCGGAAAATCATTTCCTCAAACTTCAAATATTCAAAGGCATCAGAAACTGTACTGCAAGAAGTCATATTGATTTGTTTGCAACAAATATTTTTCATATAAATCAGCTCTTTTTTTAAATATCAGAGAATTCACAATTTGGGGGGGGGGGGGGTTTGATTGCCCATAATGTGAAAAACGCACTCAAAAAGTAAATGACTTTTGCTGAAATTGTTTACCCTGCACTTAAATTTACATCAGTAAATTCCTAGTAAACAATTTTTAAGTCCCAGCTGTGGGAGACCATTACATATTTACTGAAAACTCCTGCAAGAGAAGCTTCACATGGGATTGTGGAAACATGTTGACCAAAATGCTCAGGGGAGGGCTGGCAACTTTTTGCCTGGGGGGCAAGTATAATCAAGTGGCCCATTTATACTATTGCTCCAGCCCTCTGTGCCAGCCCACCCCGTTTTGTTAATTTTATAACCGGCATTAAGAATGTGAAATAAGGCTAGGGATACCACAGACCATATAATGGAAATGATGCTAAACTAGTGGGGATACCAAAGAGCCTGCAATTGAAATTGAACTACACTAGTGATACCACAAAAGCTTACATATGAAGCGGAGCTACACTAGTAATACCACATAGCTTAAATTAGAAATTGAACTACACTAGTGAGACCACGGAGCTTATAATTCTATAATATATATGATGAAACAGAGCTTGTAATTCATAATGTGAAACACAAAACACAACAGAGCTAGCAAATGGTGCGTCACAGAATAACCTCAAATATTGTTAAAGGTTACATAGCCAACATTTCCCTCTATGGAAGGACACACTATTGGCTACTGGTGAGCACCTGTCAACATTCAGTTTTAGAAACTTGGCTGTGTGTTGGAGGGATGGTGAAAAGCAAGGATGGATGGACAAAATGGGAAAGAATGTAGGATAGTAGTGAAAATATGGGGATACGGAATGGACAGAGGAAATAGAGAGAGAGGGGATGAGTAGAAGTAGCTGAGAGGATGAGGTCAGGTGGGTGAAGTGGAGAGAAAGGACAGATTAGGAAATGTGGGAGAAAAAAATCAACAAAGGAGGCACTTGTTTTTACAAATACATGTATATGTGTGTGTATATTCATATATCACACACTCATCTATTAAGAGTAAACAGCACAATGTATAATAAAAGAAAGTACTCACATTGAGTGCTTCAACAGTTGGTTGAAGCACAACCAGCATGTAGCCACAGGGGTTAAGCCTGCCCCTGTACAGGTACTCCGGGATCAGCAGCAATGATCCTCTGTGCAACAGCTAAGTATTCTCTTATTGGAAAAAAAAGGGAATCAGAATCAGCACAAACATCCTGATGAAAGGATCATCCAGAAACGCATTGGTTCAACACTTGTTTTTACTTTTAACATAACTTTTTCTTTAACAAAGCACTGGTCACTTTACCATACTGCTGATCTCTCCTTTTGTTCCCAATAAGAGAATACTTAGCTGTTGCACAAAGGATCATTGCTGCTGATCCCAGAGTATCTGTACAGGGGCAGGCTTAAACCCTGTGGCTACATATCGGTTGTGCTTCAACCAACCAGTGGAGAACTCAAAGAGAGTAAGTTCTTTTATTATACATTGTGCTGTGCATATACACAAACATGTATTTGTAAAAAAAAAGTACCCTGTTTATTGTTTCTTGTCTCCTATCCGTGTTTCCTTTTTCTTTTGGAGGTTATCATTTGGCAAGCAGCAGATCAGAAATGTATGTGTGTGGTGGGCAGCATAATATCCCCACTTACCTTTATAGCCGCAAAGAATCTGGAAGTGGCTGTATTTAGGAGAGAGAGGATGAGTGGATGAAGCTGAGAGAGAGAGACAATGGAAAGATGAAGACGAGAGAGAAAGAAGATAGGATGAATAGATGAAGCTGAAGAAGAGTATAGTAGGATGAAGCAGAGAGAGCGGATGGGAGGGTGAAGCTAAGAGAATTGGAAGATGAAGCATAGAGAACTGGGAGGATGAAGCTGAGAAAGAAAATGGGAGGATGAAGCTGAGAGAGTGGATGAAGCTGGGAGAGTGGATGGGTGGATGAAGCTAAGAGAGTGGATGGGTGGATGAAGCTGAGAGAGATGGTGGGAAGATGAAGCTGAGAGAGAGGATGGGAGGATGGAGTTGGGAGAATGAGGCTGAGAGAGTGGGTGGGAAGATGAAGCTGAGAGACAGGATGGGAGGAAGAGGCTGACAGTGTGGATGGGAAGATGAAGCTAAAAGAGAAAAAATGGAGCTCAGAAAAAAGGAGGATAGAGCTGAGAGGGTAGGGCTGCCATCAGAAATTATGGGACCAAAGACCAGAATAGCTGGATGGGCCCCCAATCTCTTCAATGTCTCACTCCACTATTTGGTCCTACCCACTACTGTCCCCTTAGTGTCATTAAACAGCTATATACATACTTAACACTTCGTAACATAGCTGATGAAAGACTTGCATCCATCAAGTCCTGTCCATGCCTAATCACCTCTGTTGATACAGAGGAAGGCAACCGTCCCCCATTAAAGCCATTTCCAATAAAGCCCCAAAATGGGTAACAGAATCCTTCCTGACTCCAGATAGTTCCCTGGATTAACAGACTATCAGTATTTAAGCCATCTGTCATAATTATCATAATTCTATATTGTTGTTCAACATTATTATCCTATGTCCAGGTAACTATCACACATGTATACATGCCACAAGCAAAGACCTACTCCACCAGAGGGGACAAAGACAAATTACCATTAAAAAAAGTTAAACTGGTTACTTTAACCTATTGAATAGTAGCGAGATATGTAATGTACTTCACCATTCAGTGGGTTAAAACACTATTTAACCAAAAGGGAATTTGTAGAATTAACCCTTTGAGTGCCAGAGAGGTATCCAATGCATGCCTAGTAATGTATTGGATACCTCTCTGGCTCTCAAAGGGTTAATTCTACAAATTCCCTTTTGGTTAAATAGTGTTTTAACCCACTGAATGGTGAAGTACATTGCATATCTCGCTATTATTCAATAGGTTAAAATAACCAGTTTAACTTTTTTTAATGGTAATTTGTCTTTGTCCCCTCTGGTGGAGTAGGTCTTTGCTTGTGGCATGTAAATCATGTGTGATAGTTACCTGGACATAGGATAATAATGTTGAACAACAATACAGAATTATGATGTTAACTGATGTTTCCTATTGTGCTGACAGTTTTCCCCAGAATTGTTTGTGTAGTCTTTCACATGCACACGCACAGAAGCACACGCACAGAAGCACACATACACACACACGCACAGAAGCACACGCACAGAAGCACACATACACGCACAGAAGCACACATACACGCACAGAAGCACACATACACACACAGAAGCACACATACACACACAGAAGCACACACACACACAGAAGCACACACACACGCACAGAAGCACACATACACGCACAGAAGCACACATACACGCACAGAAGCACACATACACATACAAGCATAAGAGCTCACATACACACGCAGAGGCACACAGAGCCATATACACACACACAGAAAAAGACCTACACAGAACCATACATACACACACACACACAGACACACACACACAGACACACACACAGAACCATACATATATACACACACACACACACACACAGAACCATACATACACACAGACACACACACAGAACCATACATACACACACACACAGAGCCATACACACAAACACACACATAAAGACCCACACAGAGTCATACACACACACACACACACACACACACACACACAGAGCCATACACACACACACAGAGCCATACACACACACACACATAAAAACCCACACAGAGCCATACACACACACACACATAGTCACATACACACATCCACATAGACCCACACAGAACCATATACACACACACACACACACACATAAAAACCCACACAGAGCCATATATACACACACACACATAGTCACATACACACATCCACATAGACCCACACAGAACCATATACACGCACACACACACACATAAAAACCCACACAGAACCATATACACGCACACATACAAACATACATACAGACACACACAGAGCCATTCACACACACCTATTGATCTACAAATTAAAACCTGTAGAGAGATCTCCTGGGGTGAGGGGGGGGGGGGGTATAAGCAATTTTGCTTATAATCCAGTCAATCACAATGAATATGTTCTCTTCAGCTGTAGTTAAAATAAAAAAAAATGATATTGCTGAAATGCAGAACCACATGTGCTTTTCTGGGCAAGTCCTGGAACAGTCTAACAGCCTGCACTCCAGGCATCTCCCCAAACCCCAATGCTACTGCCAAATCATTTTTTTTTTTCTGTTTGTAAATGCACTAGGGTATTATAAATGGACTTTTGTATCTTTAAATACTGTTTTGTGTCTGCACCAGTGATTTAAAGGGGAACTTTCACCCCTTAATAACTAAATCTCCCCTTACTGCTGACCTGGCGACTAGCTGCTTAGTAGCGCTAGTCGCCAGAAATCTTACCCCGTTCTCAAGATTTCAGCGTTTCAAAGGATCAGGAAGCACGGACGTCTCTTCACAGTGACGTCCGTGCGCCTGCGCTGTCAGTCCCTTGTCAGTCCCTTGTGCACCGTATGCACCGTACGGTGCACAAGGGACTGACAAGGGACTGACAAGGGACTGACAGCGCAGGCGCACGGACGTCACTGTGAAGAGACGTCCGTGCTTCCTGATCCTTTGAAACGCTGAAATCTTGAGAACGGGGTAAGATTTCTGGCGACTAGCGCTACTAAGCAGCTAGTCGCCAGGTCAGCAGTAAGGGGAGATTTAGTTATTAAGGGGTGAAAGTTCCCCTTTAAGTCTTTTTTTATGGCTTTGTCTATCATGGTCATGGAGCAGATTTAAAGCATTACTGCCAGCACAAAACAGAATCCTCTGTCCTCCCCAATGCAAAAATTAAGCACCTTTGGCCTCTGCAGTTTCTTTTTTTTGCTCTCCGGGGGCTTCTGTCACTAACTCCTACAGGAGAGTGTCTGTCTCCTCGTGCGTCTCACTGATAAGTAAGTCGTTCCCTCTGTTCTCACCGGAAGTGACACATTTATCATTGAGACGCATAGAATGGAATGTGTAGAGGCAGAGGATAGTCAGCATTGTTTGAAGATAGAGAAAAACGTAGGGATTCGATTGTTCGTGAGCCGGGTAAATTCCATACATTAACCTTTTGCATGCTAGAGTTATTTCCAACGTATTGCAAAGCAATGTGTTGTAACTACTCTAGCATTCAAAGCAGGCTGGTCCTGGAGGCAGCGGCCCTCCATTCCAGGCTATGAGAGGCCCGGGGGGCAATTGCCCCCCAGGCCAGTCAGCCCCTGAAAATGCTTAAAGGGATAGTAATACTTAGTTTTATCTTTATTTTATTTTGTAGGCATTAAAAAACATGAAGAATGATATAAGTCTTTTGTCTCAAACCTTTATGGTTTGAGAGATATTCACAAGCAAAGTTTCCCCTCCTGCCCCTTTTACCTAGTGTAAGCCATCTCTTCTCAGATGTAGAATGCAGTCCATAGACCAGACAGATAACAGCAGGGGACAATCTTATTCCTATGAGAACAATGAAAGCCCTCCCGCCCCTTTTACCTAGTGTAAGCCATCTCTTCTCAGATGTGGAATCTGGTTGTAAGACCAGACAGATAACAGAAGGGGACAATCTTCATAATATGAAAACAATGAAGGCCCTTCCCCCCTTGACAAGTTTTTCAGGTTTTTCCCTTATCTTAATTGAAGATTGTCCCTCTCTGCAGTCTACCTGAACACTCCCTGCTGCTCTGGCTGAGCAGTGTTACATCAGTAAAAGGGGCGGGGGGGGATACTTTGTCATTGAATTACTCTTGAACTACAACTCTGACAGAATTGAAATAACACTCTCCAAAGTCCAAATACTATGACGATTAATTAGAGCTGCTTTTATTATGAAACATTACTATCCCTTTAATATAGGATAGCCATTTTAGTCCAGTGCTGGAGATGTCAAATGAATGAGTATTGCAGTATGTACCAATACATTTTTTGTTGGACTAACATTCAATTTTAAGGACATCTTCCTTGTGTGGTTTTTTTTCTTCTCATTTTTTACATTTAGCTCTATCTACTATGGATATGTCTCTTTCCCTCTCTGTCTCTCCCCTTTTCCTTACCTGACAACCCCCGCCCTTGCATTCCACTTGCTATGAACTTGATGTGATTTGTAGCTTATCAGCTTGTGTTTTCCTTAGCTAGGCATTTTATGTGTGTTTCATTTTTTTAAACATAGTATGCTTTTGAACTGACAAAGGGAGCTTGTTGCTCTCGAAAGCTTGTTGAATGTAAGTCCAATAAAAAAGGTAATAGTACATAATATTAATAACTAATATTTATATAGCGCCTCTCTCCCAGTGGGACTCAAAGCGCTTTTAGTGCACACTCTCGGAATTCAGCAAATCGGCAGCTGAATAAAAGATGTTATTATTACCCAATCAATGGTACTCATTTATCGACCTCGGAAGGATGAAAGGCTGAGTTGACTCTGCTGGGCTTCGAACCTGCAACCTTGAGGTTTGAACAGGCTCTGCAGTCAGGGCATTTACCACTGACCTAACTCACCGGCATACATACTACTATACTCATTTATTTGGCATCGTAAAGGGATAGTAATGTTTCATAATAAAAGCAGCTCCAATTAATCTTCATAGTATTTGGGCGATGGAGAGTGTTATTTCAGTACTGTCAGTGTTGTAGTTCAAGAGTAATTGAATGATAAAGTTTTCCCCTCCCACTGCTCAGTTCAGAGCTGCAGGGTGGTGTCCAAGTGGATTGCAGAGAGGGACAATCTACAATTAACATAAGGGAAAAACCTGTCAATGGGGGCAGGGCTTTCATTGTTCTCACAGTAAGAAGATTGTCCCTTGCTGTGAGCTGTCTGGTCTGTGAACCAGATTCCACATCTGAGAGAAGGAGGCTTACATGATGTGAAAGGGGCGGGAGGGGGAAACTTTATCATTCGATTACTCTTGAACTACATCTCTGACAGAATTGAAATAACACTCTCTATGAATACTATGAAGATTAAATGGAGCTGCTGTTTCTGTGAAACATTACTATCCCTTTAACCAATAAAACCTGAGTAAACAACAGTACAAACACATGGCACAAGTACTAAAGATTACAGCCATTACCGTTCCGGCATCTGGGGAGGCTGCTTTCTGCAGAGACGTTCTACACACTTGTCTCTTAATTCCCTCCCTTTGGGTGAGCGCTATCCTTCTCATGTGTGCTATCAGGAGACGTGAAAAAACAACAGAATTTTCTTACTTGTCAATTCCTTTTCCTTCATGGTCTCCATAGGTAGAACATGGACTTCATTCCCTTCTTGTTGTTGTTGATGATGATTAAATTATCTTTGCTTAAGAATGAGTTGGGTTCTGGTTTGACTCTGTTTGAACAATAGGGATGATGGGATGGTAGCTGCCCCCTTCTCCAGTGTTCTGTCCTACCTGGCACATCTGCTACTTGTGATTCCATGAAGCAAAAGGAACTTACTTGTAAGAGAATGTTGGTCTTAATACTTACAAGATCAGTGTTGTTCTTCAACAAACATACTGAAAATCACCAACCATATTCTTCTAGAAGCCAGGTGAGCCATTTCACCAAGATGAAAACAAGAACCAACCCACCCACCCACACAGAGACAGACACACACAAACACACACACACACACACACACACAAACACACACACACACACACACACACACACAGGTTCTGTGTCTGAAAAAAGCCAGATGTGAAATTTCCTTAATCTTTTATTTATAACTAGTTTTAAAGCCAGTGTACACGGGCCAACACTGGCGGCGCTGCAGTCATGCACGGTACTGACTGCCTGCACCGCGGCTGATACGGAGCGGGGCGCTTCAAATTCAGACTGGAGTCCTCTCTGCGCACCTGAAGGTACGCAGAGAGGACTCCGGTCTGAATTCGGCACACCCCCGCTCCGTATCAGCCACGGCGCATGACTGCAGCTCGCGCAGCCATCTCTACTGTGCATGACGGCTTCTGACAAACATACATAGCAAATTATAATATAGGATGCATCCAATTTTTTTGAAGTATGGGACCCCTGACTTACAGTGATGAATCTAAAATAATCGAACTCTTCCTCCCCCTAATTTTAACTAGGATGATTGCATTTACCCCCTGTACCCCACTATAAACACTTTTGCTGGGGAGACCACCCTCCCTTACACACAAATTAGCAGTGCAACGCACCATCACTTTAATACCTGCTTAACAATGAGATACTTGGCATCCATTAATTTTAGAAGACCAGACATCCGTTATTTCTTCTTTGTTTTAACCCTTTAAGGACCAGAGAGGCGTGCAGAGCATTACAAAGCAATGCACTGTACACCTGTCTTATCCTTAAAGGGTTAAGCTCTGCTTCTCTTTTGGAATCAGAGTTCTTGTTTGCCTTCCGAATATCATTGCCATATAACTTGCTCATTCCCAGTGGATATCTTATTACAGTTCACATTGCTGTTTCTTTGTATGAAACTCAACTTTTCTAACAGTTTTGCCAAAAACGGGAACAATAAAGGATATTTAAAAACCTAATTTGAAATCTGGCTATGATTTGAAATTCATCTGCTAATGGACACTTAGTGACCTCATATAGATAATCTCATAGAGTAAAACAACTAAAGTAAATGTGAACAGCTTTTAGTCATATTATATGTTTCTATTAAAACTGCCAATGCGGAGTGTTGTTTTGGTATAGTAGTTGGGGAATCTAATCTTAGCAAAGCTTTGTTTTCTGAACTCATAGAAATACATAAAATATACAGGTTCCTGGTGAGATCAAATACAGCATTTTTTAATAGTATTCCATTAGTTAAATATATGTGTAGTCAGGAGAGCAGCAAGGACTATGTACATATACAAAGTACATATACAAAGTATACAACAGGAAAGTCTACACATCAGATTCTGGCCTTTACAAAAAATAATCTATACTAGATCACACTGATACAGCTGTGTACTGTAGGTGTGTGATGTAACAATCTATACTACACCAGACTGAAACAGCTGTGTACTGTAGGACTGTGATGTAACAATCTATACTAGATCACACTGATACAGCTGTGTACTGTAGGACTGTGATGTAACAATCTATACTAGATCACACTGATACAGCTGTGTACTGTAGGACTGTGATGTAACAATCTATACTAGATCACACTGATACAGCTGTGTACTGTAGGACTGTGATGTAAGAATCTATACTAGATCACACTGATACAGCTGTGTACTGTAGGACTGTGATGTAACAATCTATACTAGACCACACTGATACAGCTGTGTACTGTAGGACTGTGATGTAACAATCTATACTAGATCACACTGATACAGATGTGTACTGTAGGACTGTGATGTAACAATCTATACTAGATCACACTGATACAGCTGTGTACTGTAGGTCTGTCATGTAACAATCTGTACTAGATCACACTGATACAGCTGTGTACTGTAGGTCTGTGATGTACAGTCTATACTAGATCACACTGATACAGCTGTGTACTGTAGGACTGTGATGTAACAATCTATACTAGACCATACTGATACAGCTGTGTACTGTAGGTCTGTGATGTAACAATCTATACTAGATCACACTGATACAGCTGTGTACTGTAGGACTGTGATGTAACAATCTATACTAGATCACACTGATACAGCTGTGTACTGTAGGACTGTGATGTAACAATCTATACTAGATCACACTGATACAGCTGTGTACTGTAGGACTGTGATGTAAGAATCTATACTAGATCACACTGATACAGCTGTGTACTGTAGGTCTGTGATGTAAGAATCTATACTAGATCACACTGATACAGCTGTGTACTGTAGGACTGTGATGTAACAATCTATACTAGATCACACTGATACAGCTGTGTACTGTAGGACTGTGATGTAACAATCTATACTAGATCACACTGATACAGCAGTGTACTGTAGGACTGTGATGTAACAATCTATACTAGATCACACTGATACAGCTGTGTACTGTAGGACTGTGATGTAACAATCTATACTAGATCACACTGATACAGCTGTGTACTGTAGGACTGTGATGTAACAATCTATACTAGATCACACTGATACAGCAGTGTACTGTAGGACTGTGATGTAACAATCTATACTAGATCACACTGATACAGCTGTGTACTGTAGGACTGTGATGTAACAATCTATACTAGATCACACTGATACAGCTGTGTACTGTAGGACTGTGATGTAACAATCTATACTAGATCACACTGATACAGCAGTGTACTGTAGGACTGTGATGTAACAATCTATACTAGATCACACTGATACAGCTGTGTACTGTAGGACTGTGATGTAACAATCTATACTAGATCACACTGATACAGCTGTGTACTGTAGGTCTGTGATGTACCAATCTATACTAGATCACACTGATACAACTGTGTACTGTAGGACTGTGATGTAACAATCTATACTAGATCACACTGATACAGCTGTGTACTGTAGGACTGTGATGTAACAATCTATACTAGATCACACTGATACAGCAGTGTACTGTAGGACTGTGATGTAACAATCTATACTAGATCACACTGATACAGCTGTGTACTGTAGGACTGTGATGTAACAATCTATACTAGATCACACTGATACAGCTGTGTACTGTAGGACTGTGATGTAACAATCTATACTAGATCACACTGATACAGCAGTGTACTGTAGGACTGTGATGTAACAATCTATACTAGATCACACTGATACAGCTGTGTACTGTAGGACTGTGATGTAACAATCTATACTAGATCACACTGATACAGCTGTGTACTGTAGGACTGTGATGTAACAATCTATACTAGATCACACTGATACAGCAGTGTACTGTAGGACTGTGATGTAACAATCTATACTAGATCACACTGATACAGCTGTGTACTGTAGGACTGTGATGTAACAATCTATACTAGATCACACTGATACAGCTGTGTACTGTAGGTCTGTGATGTACCAATCTATACTAGATCACACTGATACAGCTGTGTACTGTAGGACTGTGATGTAACAATCTATACTAGATCACACTGATACAGCTGTGTACTGTAGGACTGTGATGTAACAATCTATACTAGATCACACTGATACAGCAGTGTACTGTAGGACTGTGATGTAACAATCTATACTAGATCACACTGATACACCTGTGTACTGTAGGTCTGTGATGTACAGTCTATACTAGATCACATTGTCACAGTTATTTAAGAATACACCAGGAGTCAGTACTGTATATAGTAAAACCACCTTTATTTAAAAAGTAAAATATAATAGGTAGTAGAATAACAAGGTGCAGAGGGTAACAGGAGAAGCCAGCGATTCCTACAAGAAATAGGAGGCCGCTTGGAGTAGACCTCTCTGCTAGAGAATAGGCAGACTGCCTATGTTAGTCTCAGACTAGCGAGTAAGGCAACCACAGATGCAGAGCACCAGAGTTCTCCCACAGGATAGGGAAACAAGGGAGACTCTTACTGACTCACACCTGGGGTGAGACAGAGAGGATAGTTGGCTAGAGCCGATGGTCAAGATCAAGCGGGTACTAGGACTAGCCAGCGGTCAATACCAGAGTGGGATGTCAGCCAGAGCCACAGGTCAGCACCAGATAGGTTATCCCACTATACTGGAGGCAACACAAGATGGATACTAGGACAGAGCCCCAGGTCAGCACCAGGATGGATGGTCAGACAAGCCTAGGTCATACACGGAATGGGTAGTCAGCCAGAGCCACAGGTCTGCACCAGATTGAGTATCTACTAAGCCAGGAAGTAACACAGAGAGAGTAGTCAGATAGAGCCACAGGTCAGCACCAGAATGGATAGTCAGACAAGCCTAGGTCATACACGGAATGCACAAAAGAAATAAACAACTGCATCAGACACCAACGTAAGGGAAACTGAACTCATGTCCAGAGCCCTCTTATATCCAGCCAGAAAGTAGGCGGGTGGAGTGTCCAGTGTCCCAATACAGTTGGGGTGGGCAAACAATTCAAATAAATGCTATCTAAAAAAATATCTATTTCGGGGAAAAGAGAAATCAGTTTGTAACTATTTGTGCACTATCTGTTAATCGTTCACATTTAACAAGAATCTGTACCACAAAATAAAGTGATTAGTGTATATACCTCTCCAATTGATGTATTGTAGATGGGCATAACACAGTGTTACTGCTTGTAATGTGCTGAATTGCAGAATTCCACTAAAAGTGTCTGTTGATACACAGAACCTGTATGATATAAATATGCAGGTTTTGTAGCACAGAATAGCTGTATGGTCACCGACAGCTTGAACTCTTCCATGATCTGTATAGTTAAACAGTGAGTAATCACAGGGTTAAATTAAACAGAACCTTTTTCTACAGATTCAAGTAGTGGGGTGCAGTTCCTTCTATATATTTATTATTACTCTTTATTTTGAAATTATAATATATAACATTTTAAGCCACTGTGTATAGTTTAGTGAAGTGTAAAGAGTAAAATGCTTTTTATCTATTATTTACAAAGCACTAGTTCACCACTGTGTCCCACTGAATAAATCTATTAGCGTCTAAAACCACAAATGATTTACAGAAGAAGCAGACAAAACTCACTGTGTAAGCAGGAATTTTCTAGACAGTGAGTGCTTCTAATTAGTTATTTGTAAAGAGCCAGGTTTCATTACGAATACCCCACTGCAGAGTATTCCCTCCGATTAACCTGTTATCACATTTACAAACAACTAATTAGAAACACTCAGGGCTCGATTCTATTACCCGTGCTAAAAACCGCGTTACAAGAAAAACAAGTAGTGTGAATTTTGCACACATGTTACGTCGGTATTCTATTGCAGAACCACAGTAAAACAAAACTGGCATAGACAGCACTTTTCAGAGTAGTAATAAAACTGGTGATGTGTGCTTTTATCCAACTACCGCCTAAAAACAACGTGCAAAATGTCAAAGTCCAAGGAAATAGGCGTACAAATGACGACAGAAAGATCAAGTTCAGTGTTAGATGTGTTCTCCACATAACAAAATCCGACAGAGTGCCCCCCCTCGACATATTAACCCCCTCCTTTTAAAAATCGACATACAGTGCTTTCTTTCACCATATTAATCCGGCAAATATTGTTCATAGTCGACAATTAACCCTTCCCCTTCTAAATCCGACTTACAGTGCTTTCTTACACCACATTAATCCAACAAATATTGTTCATAGTCGACAATTAACCCTTCCAAATCCGACTTACAGTGCTTTCTTTCAGCATATTAATTCAACAAATATTGTACATCCGACAGTTGCCCCCTTTATTAATTAAGGACCATATAACCTATGTGAACCTATATGCTCTTTAACCCTTTGAGTGCCAGAGGGGTACGGAACGCATTGCAGTCATGAGCAGGAACGTCAGCCAGGCCGGGTCGGTAACTAGAGGTGGTCCTCAGACAAGCCAGATCAGTCACGAACAGGAACGTCAGCCAAGCCGGGTCAGATCACGGAGCAGGAACACAGACAGGCCAAATCGGTACACAGGAACACCATGAAAGGGCACCTGACAGGTGTCAAAGGCCAGGCATAAAAAGGTCACCAGGGGCGGGCCAAACAGCCTCAGCCAATCAGAGTGCACCACAAGCGAGAGTGACAGAAAGGGATCACGGGGCACCGTGATATTAGCGCATGGCTGTCAAAATGCACACCTCCCTCCTCAAATGGCCAAAGAGGGACATTTCTGTTTTAGGTGGTGTTTCTTGGGGGATGGGACTGGTGAATGAGGCATTAGCAAAAATGTTTAGGTTATTTCTTGACCTACTGGAGCACCTCTTTGTGTAACTGATAAATTATTTAGAGCAAGATCAGATTGTTTTTGTTACACAGATTAATTTATAAACAAATATACTGAAGACACATTTTTGTGGGTTTTATTGATGTGGAGCAATGTAATACACGCAACTCATTATGTTGTACTAAAAAGAGGGATTTGGGTCTAAAAGAGGGACACTTGGGAGGTATGTGTCTGACCCTGTCATTTCTTTCTCCTAAGCTTTTATAGATTCCTGGCACAGAGAACTTAACCACTCTTTTGCCCCTTCACATTGGCACTCTTTTTCTTTATTGCTTTTATACCACCAGAAATATGAGTTCCAGTTAAATGCTCTGTAAGATTTTCGTGAGACGGTACTGGATGCCTTTGATCCTCTCTAGATTTTCATCAGCTTTCTCAGAAAAATGTTGGAGGTATGATAGGGAGATAGGCACTATGCTGCACCTTTGGTGGAAATGCGATTGGATACGACCCTTTTGGTCTGCTGTACTTAACGCCATAAGGCATACTACTCAAATATTTCTCCCCAGGGATCTCTTGTTGTCCTCTTTAATCACCTCCCTGATGCTTATCCTTTCACAGGGGTTCGCTACTTATCTTCTTTTGGCGGCCAGGGATTAGATCCCAGCCCATTGGAGATCAGATACCCCCCCCCACACACACACACACACACATACATAACTCTGACCATTTGGAAGGGTCAGATGGATAATTAAATGGCTATGGAAAGGCTTCATGCTTCCAAGACAGGTGCAATGGAGAGTTATATGTTTATCTGGCCCCTTAGCTTATCTTCACTGACTCCCCTTGTGACTGAGATCCTGATCCAGGTCTGGTGTACTGCCTCCTTCTCCAGACCTTGCTATCTTGTTACTTTGTTATCTATTCAGCATTAACAATGTTATGTGAGTTTTATTGCTGTGGAGCAATGTGATACACTTATTTACACCACACTGTTCTCCTAAAAAGAGGGAAAACCGGGTGTGAAATAGAGATTTAAGACTTAAAGAGGAACACTTTGGAGGTATGTCATCTGCTCTTACCCGACCTTGGTACATATCTCCCCGTTTGAATGCAAGAAGAGCATCTAGTTCATTCCATTACAATGTGTTGGATACCCCGCTTGTACTCAAAGGGTTAACATAAAGACCAATCCACTTTGTACCTGCCAGATGCCCCTAACTTCCACGAACATTCAAATTGTCAAAGAGGGACACACTTGATTCAGGTGGTGTGTTGCTGGTGGGAGGAGCGTTACCAAAAATGTTTAGATTATTTTATGACCTATTGATACCTCTATGTGTAACCGAATAACTGATTTAGAAGCAGACCATAGTACTCTAATTACACAGCCTAATTTATACACACATGCAATTAATGTTAAAGAAACGTCAATGTGAGTTTTATGGCAGTGGGGCAATGCTATCTCATAGACTGGACTGTTCCTCCTAAAGAGGCACATTTAAACGATATGAAACATTAATATTTACAAAAGCGGCACAACAGACAACTAATCCTAACATATCACCACACCATTATAACATTTAAAGCTCCGTGTGGGGGAGGCGGCGCATAGTTATGACGTCAGTTTTAGGATCACATGACAATACACGACCCGCCCCTCTTTCTATTCTGACGTGTCATCAAAACAATATACGTCCCGGTTGTTGCGCACGCACATAAGGGGCCTCGTCTACTTGCTGTGACCGGAACTTTCCTCACAGACACGCAGTGTGAGAAATGTCGCTGTGTGGGAGGTACGTGGCCATGTTATAGGTTGTGTCGGCAGTGTTATTAGATACAAACAGCGGTGTATATCCAGATATACCGATACCAGCTATACACCTCCCGGGTTGTTTATTCCGAGAGGCGGGGACATGTGGTTCTCCAGCTGTACACTGACACCGACAGAAGTTGTTATATATCAGCCGTAGAAGATCTATATTGTCCTCTGTAGTGTATGAGAGAGGGGCCCCTCGATAGTGAGAGAAAGAAGAGTCCGCTGAGGGAGGGAGAGTGTGTCCCCTAGTGAGTGAGAGGGGTTCCCTGGAAATGGGCACCACAGTCCCCTAGTGAGTGAGAGGGGTTCCCTGGAAATGGGCACCAGAGTCCCCTAGTGAGTGAGAGGGGTTCCCTGGAAATGGGCACCACAGTCCCCTAGTGAGTGAGAGGGGTTCCCTGGAAATGGGCACCACACTCCCCTAGTGAGTGAGAGGGGTTCCCTGGAAATGGGCACCAGAGTCCTCTAGTGAGTGAGAGGGGTTCCCTGGAAATGGGCACCAGAGTCCCCTAGTGAGTGAGAGGGGTTCCCTGGAAATGGGCACCAGAGTCCTCTAGTGAGTGAGAGGGGTTCCCTGGAAATGGACACCACAGTCCCCTAGTGAGTGAGAGGGGTTCCCTGGAAATGGGCACCAGAGTCCCCTAGTGAGTGAGAGGGGTTCCCTCATAATGGGCACCAGGGTCCCCTAGTGAGTGAGAGGGGTTCCCTGGAAATGGGCATCAGAGTCCCCTAGTGAGTGAGAGGGGTTCCCTGGAAATTGGCACCACAGTCCCCTAGTGAGTGAGAGGGGTTCCCTGGAAATGGGCACCAGAGTCCTCTAGTGAATGAGAGGGGTTCCCTGGAAATGGGCACCAGAGTCCCCTAGTGAGTGAGAGGGGTTCCCTGGTAATGGGCACCAGAGTCCTCTAGTGAATGAGAGTGGTTCCCTGGAAATGGGCACCAGAGTCCTCTAGTGAGTGAGAGGGGTTCCCTGGTAATGGGCACCAGAGTCTCCTAGTGAGTGAGAGGGGTTCACTGGAAATGGGCACCAGAGTCCTCTAGTGAGTGAGAGGGGTTCCCTGGAAATGGGCACCACAGTCCCCTAGTGAGTGAGAGGGGTTCCCTGGAAATGGGCACCACAGTCCCCTAGTGAGTGAGAGGGGTTCCCTGGAAATGGGCACCAGAGTCCCCTAGTGAGTGAGAGGGGTTCCCTGGAAATGGGCACCAGAGTCCTCTAGTGAGTGAGAGAGGTTCCCTGGGAATAGGCACCAGAGTCCCCTAGTGAGTGAGAGGGGTTCCCTGGACATGGGCACCAGAGTCCCCTAGTGAGTGAGAGGGGTTCCCTGGAAATGGGCACCAGAGTCCCCTAGTGAGTGAGAGGGGTTCCCTGGAAATGGGCACCAGAGTCCCCTAGTGAGTGAGAGGGGTTCCCTGGAAATGGGCACCAGAGTCCCCTAGTGAGTGAGAGGGGTTCCCTGGAAATGGGCACCAGGGTCCCCTAGTGAGTGAGAGGGGTTCCCTGGAAATGAGCACCAGGGTCCCCTAGTGAGTGAGAGGGGTTCCCTGGAAATGGGCACCAGAGTCCCCTAGTGAGTGAGAGGGGTTCCCTGGTAATGGGCACCAGAGTCCTCTAGTGAATGAGAGGGGTTCCCTGGAAATGGGCACCAGAGTCCTCTAGTGAGTGAGAGGGGTTCCCTGGTAATGGGCACCAGAATCTCCTAGTGAGTGAGAGGGGTTCCCTGGAAATGGGCACCAGAGTCCTCTAGTGAGTGAGAGGGGTTCCCTGGAAATGGGCACCACAGTCCCCTAGTGAGTGAGAGGGGTTCCCTGGAAATGGGCACCACAGTCCCCTAGTGAGTGAGAGGGGTTCCCTGGAAATGGGCACCACAGTCCCCTAGTGAGTGAGAGGGGTTCCCTGGAAATGGGCACCACAGTCCCCTAGTGAGTGAGAGGGGTTCCCTGGACATGGGCACCAGAGTCCTCTAGTGAGTGAGAGAGGTTCCCTGGGAATGGGCACCACAGTCCCCTAGTGAGTGAGAGGGGTTCCCTGGAAATGGGCACCAGAGTCCCCTAGTGAGTGAGAGGGGTTCCCTGGTAATGGGCACCAGAGTCCTCTAGTGAGTGAGAGGGGTTCCCTGGTAATGGGCACCAGAGTCTCCTAGTGAGTGAGAGGGGTTCACTGGAAATGGGCACCAGAGTCCTCTAGTGAGTGAGAGGGGTTCCCTGGAAATGGGCACCACAGTCCCCTAGTGAGTGAGAGGGGTTCCCTGGAAATGGGCACCACAGTCCCCTAGTGAGTGAGAGGGGTTCCCTGGAAATGGGCACTACAGTCCCCTAGTGAGTGAGAGGGGTTCCCTGGAAATGGGCACCAGAGTCCCCTAGTGAGTGAGAGGGGTTCCCTGGACATGGGCACCAGAGTCCTCTAGTGAGTGAGAGAGGTTCCCTGGGAATAGGCACCAGAGTCCCCTAGTGAGTGAGAGGGGTTCCCTGGACATGGGCACCAGAGTCCCCTAGTGAGTGAGAGGGGTTCCCTGGAAATGGGCACCAGAGTCCCCTAGTGAGTGAGAGGGGTTCCCTGGAAATGGGCACCAGAGTCCCCTAGTGAGTGAGAGGGGTTCCCTGGAAATGGGCACCAGAGTCCCCTAGTGAGTGAGAGGGGTTCCCTCATAATGGGCACCAGGGTCCCCTAGTGAGTGAGAGGGGTTCCCTGGAAATGGGCACCAGAGTCCTCTAGTGAGTGAGAGGGGTTCCCTGGAAATGGGCACCAGAGTCACCTAGTGAGTGAGAGGGGTTCCCTGGAAATGGGCCCCAGAGTCACCTAGTGAGTGAGAGGGGTTACCTGGAAATGGGCACCAGAGTCCCCTAGTGAGTGAGAGGGGTTCCCTGGAAATGGGCACCAGGGTCCCCTAGTGAGTGAGAGGGGTTCCCTGGAAATGGGCACCAGAGTCCCCTAGTGAGTGAGAGGGGTTCCCTGGAAATGGGCACCAGGGCCCCCTAGTGAGTGAGAGGGGTTCCCTGGAAATGGGCACCAGGGTCCCCTAGTGAGTGAGAGGGGTTCCCTGGAAATGGGCACCAGAGTCACCTAGTGAGTGAGAGGGGTTCCCTGGAAATGGGCCCCAGAGTCCCCTAGTGAGTGAGAGGGGTTCCCTGGAAATGGGCACCAGAGTCTCCTAGTGAGTGAGAGGGGTTCCCTGGAAATGGGCACCAGGGCCCCCTAGTGAGTGAGAGGGGTTCCCTGGAAATGGGCACCAGGGTCCCCTAGTGAGTGAGAGGGGTTCCCTGGAAATGGGCACCAGAGTCCTCTAGTGAGTGAGAGGGGTTCCCTGGAAATGGGCACCAGAGTCCCCTAGTGAGTGAGAGGGGTTCCCTGGAAATGGGCACCAGGGCCCCCTAGTGAGTGAGAGGGGTTCCCTGGAAATGGGCACCAGAGTCCCCTAGTGGGTGAGAGGGGTTCCCTGGAAATGGGCACTAGAGTCCCCTAGTGAGTGAGAGGGGTTCCCTGGAAATGGGCACCAGAGTCCCCTAGTGAGTGAGAGGGGTTCCCTGGAAATGGGCACCAGAGTCCCTTAGTGAGTGAGAGAGGTTCCCTGGAAATGGGCACCACAGTCCCCTAGTGAGTGAGAGGGGTTCCCTGGAAATGGGCACTAGAGTCCCTTAGCGAGTGAGAGAGGGGTTCCCTGGGAATGGGCACCAGAGTCCCCTAGTGTGCCTCCCCCCCAGTCAGGGTGTGATGGGGGCAGTGGATGAGAGGGTGGTCCCCTGGCAGTATGTGTGAGTGGGTACTCTAGCCGTGACACCATGCTTTGGGGGAAAAGATCAGTCATTTCTCAGTGGTAACACGTAGAGTTGAAGAAAATGTTTCCGTCAAGTTAAAACTTTGTCATGTCACTTTTATCAGTCCAGAAAATAAGAAAATAAACAAATGTATACTTTAACCCTTTGACTGACAGTGAAGTATCTGGGGCATTGCAACACATTGGATACCCCTCTATAGCACTCAAAAGCTTAAATTTCCAATGAATGCCGTATGCAGGTAAAGAGGATCCTTCCTGACAACTATATCTCTTGTTCAAAAAACTATCTGCTTCATAACCAGCTGTATCGATTCTCTATAGTGTTTTCAGGTAGAAAGGTATCCAGCACTTTTTTTTGACACATACTGTATTTGCAAATGTAGCATCAGGAGTCAGTGATCCACTAATAACAGCACCAGATCAGTCCTAAAAGGTGCACAGCTTGGATGCAGAAATGGGTTTAGGGATGTTTAATATGATGACTTCTACTTTTCTGTTAGAGAGGTGGTAGCCCCCTTAGTTTAGCTGAGCACTGAATGATAGGAACCCTTTCAGTGCCAAGAGGAGCAAGTAATGTGTGTACTCATTCCTCCGACCCTGAAAGTTATATGTATAAATGCTGTGGCGGTACATATATATTACACAGCACAGGCTACAAAAGTAGTAAATGTATTGTGACAGCGTACACACACACACACACACACACACACACACACATATCTGTATTTGTTTACACATTGTGTTTTTTTTGTTTGTTTGTATGGGAGTTGTTGTGGGCAACAGACAGCTGAAGTAGAAGGGAGAGGTGTACCTACATATATACTACACACTATCACACTGTAGCAGTGGTTCAGCATGGCTGTACAGGGGATTGTAATTTTCATTACAATTAGAAGTAATGTGATAATCATTTCTTTATCATCCTGACTTTCTGCCGGGGTTGGACCCTGGTTCATTTTCATGGTGGATTGGGAAGGGGATAATGAGAATACAGGATGTGATGCAGGCCTCTTCTCTGATGTCCTGGGAGTCCTTTCGGACTCGATACGAGGCACCCTATGGGGAATTCTTACGATTCTGCCAAGTTCACCATTTTGTTCGTTCCCTCCTTCGAGGTTCAGTTCCCCTTCGGAGAACCTTGTTTGAAGTTCTCTGCAACTCTCTTCCCCGTTGTAAAGGAGCTATCACTAAACTTTATGCTCATTTAATGACAACATCCATGTCTCAACCCCCATCTTACTGTTCCAAATGGGAAATTGATCTGGGAGAAATGCTGGACTCTGACGAATGGTCTCAAATTACGGAGAATACAGCTAGTTTGACACCTTGTGTAATGATTAAGGAAAATAGCTATAAGGTCCTCTCTCGTTGGTACTTATGCCCAACCAGACTCTCACGTATTTTTCCGTCCTCTTCAGATCGATGCTTCCGTGGATGTGGCTCTCATGGGACATTTCTGCACATGTGGTGGGAATGCCCTTCGGTGAGATCCCTATGGAACTATGCTTTTCGTCAACTAAGTGTGGCACTTGGTGTTACTATAGAGCCTGATCCTTGGACGGGTCTATTGAATCGCCCCTATAGAGCCCGGAATTTTTCGGACTCTGAACATAAACTTATTTACAGGATTTGTGCAGCGGTAAGATGTCATGTGGCCTATCACTGGAAGTCGGTACCTCCGGGTCTGGAGCAGTTGGACGGTAGGATTTGGTACTTACTACGTATGGAGAAACTGACTGCATATGCCCGTGATTCCTCCTCTTCCTACATACGTATCAGGGCTCCGTGGGTAATGAACATGTTACTCCCTGACTTCTGTCGGGATCTCTTGATTCTTTGAGGAATCTGTAGTGGATTGGTGGCCGACATCCCACCCTTGTCCAACTGGTAGCAGCAGAACCACATACACCTTCTGTCACCCCCAGCCTTCTTCCACTATCAGCTTGTAGCCACATTTAAAGTAAATATTTTTCACCTTATATTTCTCTGCAGCTATTGCTGCCTGATTCACTTCTTCTGAATTGTCAGACCAATGTGACATGTGCCTTGATTCACTGCTCTGATGCTGTGACTGTAATGTGTTTGACACCTTCCAGAAGAGGTGGATCAGGCATGTGCTAGGGCATGGAGGGAGAATGAACAGAGGTACAGAGTATTTGTGGAGGCATCACGAGTGAGTGAACAGACCTGGTCATTATGAGGCCTTTCAGCTTCTGCCACAATACAACTTCAATCATTCTCCACCAGTTGGTGGTGGTGGTAGTAGTAGTAGTAGCAGTAGTCTGGCTGTAGCTGCTGAGCCTCACCATTACCATTTCTGTAATGGGGGCATGAATCAGAACTGGGGTATGGAAGTTGAGTGGTCAAAAAATCAACAGTGAATGGAGGGGCATGAAGGGTGTGTGAAAAGACAGGACTTGGGATGAGCAATGCAAGTGGCTCCCCGCAGTCCATCTTTTATGCTGGCCAGTCAGGTAAAGGGATAGTAATGTGTCAAATAAAAAGCAGCTCTGATTAATCTTCATAGTATTTGGCCCTTGGAGAGCGTTTGTTTCAATACTGTCCGTTATAGTTCAGGAGTAATTGAATGATAAAGTATATCCCTCCTGCCCCTTTTACTGATGTAACACTGCTCACATCAGAGCAGCAAGACTGTCCGGATGGATTTTAGAGAGGGACAATCTTCAGTGATCATAAGTAAAAACCTGTCAAGGGGGGCAGGGTTTTCCATATGCTCACAGTAAAAAGATTGTCCCTTGCTGTGATCTGTCTGGTCAAGGGACCAGACTCCACATCTGAGAGGAGGTGGCTTACAACAGGTAAAAGGGGTGGGAGGGGGATACTTATTCATTTATTCAATTACTCTTGAACTACAACTCTGACAGTATTGAAATAACACTCTCCATGGCCCTAATTCTATGAAGATTAATTGGAGCCGCTCTTATTATGAAACATTACTATTCCTTTAAGCACCACCTCATTCTCAGTGTCATCATGTTCAGGTGTAAACATAACCATGCTTCAGTTATAAGATTAAAGAACGCAAGAAAATTGCTCTGCCTAGGAGGCTGTTCAGACTGGTGATTTCTCCACGGCATTCATGAATTGAGAGAGAGGAGGTTGGGCAGAGCTGGCTGAAAATCTTTATGGACCCTCTGAATAAGTTCTCTGTGCATTCATTGCCCAAAGTATATCTTTTATACTGTATATAGAGGCAGACGTGACTCTTTGCAGGACACTAGGCTATTGCACTAGTCCCACTGACGTCTTCTTTGGGAACCTTAGGTGGGAGTAGTTTGGGGTCCTGGTTTCCTACAACAAAGAATCATGCCTGCTTCCATGGCCATGGAGTCAAGTATTAAGTAAAGATTTGCTTTTGAAGCACCAAGCCAGAGAGAATTGATTCTTGGAAACCATGAGGATTCCCCCCTGCCAGATTAAGGTGAGTGTGTACATGTGGAGGGGGATGTTTTGAGGAGTTGGTGTTCATTGAATGTTTCATGTTCTTCAAACTTACAGTTAATTACAAGGGTTACATATATACATATCTCATTCTCTGTAGATCTTGCTTTGAAGAGCAGTCACAGTATATTATATAAATATTTTTCTTTGCAGCTATTCCACCACAGCCAAACACATCAGAAAAGAACAGAGCCATTTCTCTGATCATCTCCATAATTCACTGAAGATGAACAAGGACAGGAGTCAGGTGAATGAGAAGATCCTGAATCTCACCCTGGAGATCATCTTCCTGCTGACTGAAGAGGTGAGAGATACTGAACAGATCAGGACATTATTGTGATCTGCAGTAGTTCATCCAGGGCCTTACTGAGAATTAATTTTGAAGCTGGACAGAAAGCAGTGTGCAGGGATAGATGTAATAAAAGAAAAGCTCAGGAGTCAGGGAAGATGTCTTGATAAATGAAGATCCGCTGGACATGTGGGACCAGGATCAGTTGGATAGTAAGATAAGGAGATAGTTATGCTAAATGTGATTTGAAAGGGAAATATGCATAAGGACAAAAGTTTAGCAATTCAGGGGCAAACCAAATACACAATATTTGAGAAATGTCCCCCTTGGGTGCTAGAGAAGTCATTGGAGACTTCTCTGGCATTCGAGGGAATAAAGCTCAATTTTATTCATTTAGGAGTCTTGTTTATTACATAAAGCAATGGCTGAGTAACAGGAGACAGAGGGTGATAGTCAGTTGAGAATATTCGGACAAAAGGAGTGTTACCAGTGGGGTACCTCAGGGATCTGTACTGGGGCCCAGTCTTTTTAATATTTTTATTAGTGATATTGCAAAAGGTTTTCAAGGAAAGGTATGCCTTTTTGCAGATGATACCAAGATCTACAATCGGGTCGATATTCCAGGGGGAATAAGCCAAATGACAAATGATTTAGGTAAATTAGAAGAATGGACAAGAGTGTGGCAGCTGCAGTTTAATGTTGATAAATGTAAAATAATGCACTTGGGATGTAAAAATCCTAAGGAAAAATATACTTTTAAGGGTACTGTGCTGTGGTATCCTTTTAAAAGGTCGCACACAAAAGAGCGTGTGACCTTTTGACACAGTAACCATGTCGCCTGGATAAAAATACCGACATGAGAATGTCGCACTGCATGACAGTGCAAGATTCTCTTGTTGGGTAGTGAAAGGTTGCATTCCAGGCTTGCTGCATTGGAAGGCACTGTTCCTCAAAAATCTACATCTGATGGCTGAATCTGTGGACAGCACTCACAATAAGTGATAATGAGGGCTGTTTCAGCAGCCTGGGGCAGCCAGCTTCATCTTCAACAGGTCTTCTCCTATTGGCGTACAACTCTCCGTATAACCAGAGCAGTATTGTTCAGCTTGGCTGATAAGTTACACTCGTCCTAGGCTGCACTCCGAAGATGTCTCCCTTCCTACAACTGTTGAACAAATCGCTGGTCTCCGTTGGCCCTGGCCCGCAGCTGGGCAGAGGGAGCAGCTCATTGACCTTCCTGGTTCAGGGGACAGCGAGCGGAAGCAGCAAAGGAGGAGAGCTGTGTACACACAAACAGCTGATAGCCGCACTGACACAGTATTGTTCAGCTTGGCTGATCGGTTACATAGCCACAGAATACATTATGTTCCTTAATATTGGATGTACCGGTTGACTTATGCAACCTTTCACTACTCGTCATGAGAATCTCGTGCTGTCATGCAGTGTGAAATTCTCATGTCAACATGGTTAATTTATGTGGTCACATGCTCTTTCTTCTGTGTCCCTATCATGGCGATAGAGACTAATGGGGTGTGTCAGCGCCCCCCAGCTGGCGTAGGACTAAGTTAAATTATAAAAGGAGCCTTCCCGCTCCTCCCTTCAGTCTTTTTTGTCCTACGCAGCTGGGGTAGTGACTGTACGCAGTCATTCGCCTACCTGAAAATTTTTTTTTTTTCTCTTCGTCCTCCGTTTCCGCTTCCTTGGCCGCATTTCTGCTGCTTGTAGCCGGGAGAGGGACACGCTTCTCCCGAAGGGCTTGCCGCAGGCTGAGGCGGCAAGCCATATGGAGTCCCAGCAAGCGCCTTGAGTCTCCCCTGCTTCGGGTGAGATTCGGCGCATCCAGGAGGAAGTGATGTCATGGCAGCGTCCGCTGTCATGCTGGGCCCAGGAAAAGGACCGATCCGGTGGCAGGCTACCTCCTACCAACAATCCTTCCTCTACAATGGATCGCTTACTACAATAGAGGGGAAGGTAAGGGCTGCACGCCACCCTCTATTTAACATGGTCTGCTATCATTGTGGGGAGGGCCTATGCGTTCCAGGGTGGAACGCACGCCCAGGGCCTACTATATTTAAGAGGCAAGTTTTGTGTTAAACTCTGTATGGAGTGTTTGGGCTATGTATTATTCATTGTTTTTATTATAACATTAAAAGCTAAGTTTTAAGTTCAAGTATGTCTTCCACCTCCAAGAATCCAGTTAAGGAAAAGGAGAAAGACAAGGCTATTTCTGATAAAGAGGAAAAAACTACTCATAAAGTTAAGTCATGTCTAGGATGTGATAATCTATTACCCTCAGAGGAGTCTTCAAAGTTGTGTCCAGATTGTCTAAAGAAGGCGGCTAATACAGATGTTCCATCCCAATTTCAAGATTTTTTAACGTGGATGAAGGATTCTATGCAGCAAACCTTATCCTCCTTACAAGCCCCTTCCATTTCCAAAAAAAGGCCTAGACTAGAGGATCCGGGAGAAGGTACATCCTCTATGCATATTGAAGCAGACGATTCCAGCCTTTTTGAAGATTTATCTGAATATTCATCAGAAGAGGAAGGAGAAATTCAAGATGACGATGAAGGATCTTTTAATATTGAGAAAATGGAGCCCTTATTAAAAAACCTACGAAAGACTCTAGGCCTGACAGAAGAAGCCATCGAGCATGGGGTTTTGGATACGGCATTCCTAGGTAAAAAGAAGGAAACTCCAGTATTCCCCATTCATCATTCGGTATCTGACTTGGTGAAAATGGAATGGAAAAAAGGTGACAAAAGAATAACCGAATCAAAAAGATTTCACAGAATGTATCCCTTCAAAGAAGAAGCTTCAACCTGGACAACACCTCCAAAAGTAGATGCTCCTATTGCACAACTAACAAAGAAGACCACCTTGCCTATGGAAGACGGCTCCTCATTAAAAGATCCTATGGACAGGAGATTAGAGGCTACCCTAAGAAAACAATTTGCGGTCCTAGGACAGAGTATAAAAGCAGCAACAGCCTTAACATGTGTATCCAGAACAATAAGAATATGGCTGTCAGAGCTGGAACAAAAAATTGAATCATCTGTTTCCAGGTCAAAATTAATGAAAGAAGTTGCATTCATTAAGGAAGCAATGGGATACTCTTGTGATGCCTCCTGGGAAGCAATCAGATTAGCGGCCAGATCCTCTTCCTTGTCCATTACAGCCAGAAGGGCCTTGTGGTTAAGAACATGGGGAGCTGACCCATCTTCAAAGAATAAGCTGGTGTCGTTACCTTTTACGGGATCCACTTTATTTGGAGAGCAACTAGAAGAGATAATTAAAAAGGTAACGGGAGGAAAAAGTTCTTTTCTTCCGCAAGATAGAAAAAGGAAAACTTCTCCGTCAACAGCTAATAGAAGGTCCTTTCGAGATCCAAAACGCTTCCAAGCATCAAGACAGTATGATCAGAGGAAAACTGGTTATGGTCAGACCTCAAGGGGTTCATTTAAGAAGACGGGACCCAAAAGTGGACAATTCAAGAAGGAAACCTCATGAAGTTCAAACTATCCTGCCTCTAATTCCAGTCGGCGGTCGCCTGGAAAACTTCCTACAAGCCTGGAAGAATCTAGCTGTTCCAGACAAGTGGGTAATTCAAATATTAGAGACAGGGTATTTTCTGGAATTCGGCCTCATTCCCCAAAGAAATGTTTTCAGAACTTCAAGAACGCCAAGAGATCCCATGGCGGCAAGAGGTTTAGAGAAATCAGTTCAAAACCTTGCCCTCAACAGAGTAATAGAACCTGTTCCTCCACAGGAGAAAGGAGGCTTCTATTCTGTGATCTTTGCAGTTCCAAAGACATCAGGGGGGTTCAGAATTATTTTGGATCTAAAGTCATTGAATACAAGCATAAAGACAAGATCCTTCAAGATGGAAAGTACGTCATCAGTAATCCAGACGATTCATCCAGCATCCTTCCTAACAACAGTGGATCTCAAAGAGGCTTACTATCACATCAAGATAGCACCAGCCCATCGCAAGTTTCTGAGATTTTGTTTCATGGCACAACACTGGCAGTTCAGAGCGCTGCCATTTGGTCTTTCGTCAGCCCCACGAATTTTTTCAAAGATCCTTGCGGTAGCCTTGGAGCCCCTGAGGAGGAAGGGAATAACTATTATCCCATACCTAGACGACCTCCTCATTATGTCACTATCCAAGGATCAGTCGGAGATGGATACCCAGGAAACCTTGTTTCATCTACAGAAGCTGGGTTGGATAATCAACATTCAAAAAAGTCAAACTCAGCCATCCCAGCACCTGGATTTTCTGGGCATGACCTTCAACACCAAGATCAATCAAGTGACATTATCCTCATTAAGGATAAAGGGAATAATCAGCAGAATCAAGTCCTTCAGGAAACAGAAGGTTCATACTGCTCACGAATATATGAGAATTCTAGGAATAATGAACTCTGCGATACAAGTAGTACCTTGGGCCAGAAGTCATATGAGGCCTCTCCAAAGGTTGTTCCTAACTCACTGGAACAAGGATTCGGAGAACACCTCGCAAAGAATCCTGTTGACTCCACGGGTAAAATCAGAACTACTGTGGTGGACAGACTCAAGAAACCTGGGGAAAGGAACCTCCCTACAGGACCTAAACTGGCAAAAGATATCAACAGACGCAAGCCTGACAGGATGGGGAGGTTGCTGGAACAACATCTCCATTCAGGGTACATGGTCTCAGCAGGAAAAATCTCTTCACATAAATATCCTGGAACTCAGAGCTATCTATCTGTCTCTAAAAAGCCTGAGGAAGTTTGTCAAAAACAAACCAGTCCAGATCCTGTCAGACAGCATGGTGGCAGTGCTTTACATAAAAAACCAAGGAGGGACAAAGAGCAAAGCTCTGATCCTAGAATCCCAGAAGATATTGGGATGGGCAGAAAAGAACTTAATGGCCCTGTCAGCCACTCACATAGCAGGTGTCTTGAATCTCCAGGCAGACTACCTGAGTCGAAACAAAATGGAGCCAGGGGAATGGTCCCTCAACCCAGAGATTTACAACCAGATTGTCAGCAAATGGGGAAATCCAGTGATAGATCTCATGGCAACCTGGGAGAACAAGAAATGCAACACCTTCTTCTCCAGGACAAGACATCCAAAAGCTCAAGGGATAGATGCCATGGCTCACCCCTGGAACTTCCCTCTAGCATACATTTTTCCACCAACCCCAATGATTCCAAGGGTTCTAAGGAAAATCCGAATCGAGAAGGCAAATGTCATCCTAATAGCTCCAGAATGGCCAAGGAGAATTTGGTTCTCAGAATTAGTCAATCTAGCGATAGAGGATCCATGGCCACTTCCAAACCGTCCAGACCTCCTGTTCCAAGGTCCAGTATTTCACCAAAACCCAGCCTTTTTGAAACTGATGGCCTGGAGGCTGAGAGGAACTCATTAAGAACAAAAGGACTCTCAGACGCAGTCATAAATACTATAGCAGAGGGGAGGAAAAAATCCACCTCCAGAATATACTGCAGGGTTTGGAAAGTTTTTTCAGCATGGTGTATATCTGAAAAAATAAAAAGATCCGGTATAAGAACATCACATATTCTGAATTTCCTTCAGCAAGGCTTTGAAAAAGGGTTAAAACCATCCACATTAAAAGTGCATGTTTCAGCCTTATCAGCTTTTTTGGCAAAACAATTTGCAGAAGACCACCTAGTAAAAAGATACCTAAAAGCCGTAACAAAGGCTAGACCTAGAATAAGAAAGGTTATTCCTCCTTGGGACTTGAATATGGTACTTGATCAGTTATCTTCATCTCCAAAATTTGAGCCTCTAGAAAAGATACCTTTTAAGAATGCTTACTATAAAAACGGCCTTCTTAACTGCTATAACATCTGCAAGAAGAGTTTCAGAAATTCAAGCATTATCTTCCAAGCCACCCTACACGGTGTTCCATCAAGATAAGATAGTCTTAAGAACCAAGCCTTCTTTTAGGTCAAAAGTGGTATCCGATTTTCATCTGAACCAGGACATCATTTTACCCTCGTTCTGCCCAAATCCAAAAGATGAAAAAGAAAAGAAGTTCCATAATCTGGATTTGGTAAGGTGTGTTTCTATTTACCTTAATAGAACAGAACCCTTCAGGAAAACAGATTCCCTTTTTGTCCACTTCCAAGGAAAATATAAAGGATCTTCAGCCTCAAAATCCTCCTTGTCTAGATGGATTACTCAATGCATAAGGATATCTTATCTGGAAGCAGGAAAAATCCCTCCTAAAATCCCATTCTACCCGAGCGGTAGCTACCTCCTGGGCAGCAAGAGCCTCTGCTTCTCCCGAAGAAATCTGTAGAGCAGCCACTTGGTCCTCTATCTCCACGTTTATAAAGCACTATCAAATAGATGTACATTCCTCAGCAGAGGCAAAATTCGGAAGAAAGGTCCTTGAAACAGCCATACAGACCGGTCCGGTAAGAAGGTGATATCCTTCCTTTTTCTCTATTTACATAGTCATATGTATACGCAGTCATGTATTGACTGATGGGGACAGTGTTCGTTTTCCCACCCATTGATTTATTACTGCTTGGGTATGTCCCCATTAGTCTCTATCGCCATGATAGGGACACAGAAGAAAGGGAGAAATTTTTCTTACCGATATTTCCTTTTCTTCTGTGTCCCTCCATGGCGCCCCTGCCCTCTATTTTAACATCTCTATTTATGTTTTTTAGCTTTGACAAATGATGACTGAAGGGAGGAGCGGGAAGGCTCCTTTTATAATTTAACTTAGTCCTACGCCAGCTGGGGGGCGCTGACACACCCCATTAGTCTCTATCGCCATGGAGGGACACAGAAGAAAAGGAAATATCGGTAAGAAAAATTTCTCCCTTTCTCGTGCTACTTTTTAAAAGTAAGCCCTGTGCTGTCAGAGACAATAGAGGAAAGAGATTTGGGAGTAATTATTTCTAATGACTTAAAGGTAGGCAGGCAGTGCAATAAAGCAGTGGGGAATGCAAGCATTTTGCTGGGTTGTATAGCTAGGGGCATTAGTAGCAGAAAAAGGGAAGTAGTCATGCCACTCTACAGATCTCTAGTTAGACCTCACCTAGAGTATTGTGTACAATACTGGAGACCCCATCTCCAGAAGGATATAGATACTCTAGAGAGAATTCAGAGAAGGGCTACTAAAATGGTGACTGGTTTACAGGAAAAAAAATATCAGGATAGACTAAAGGATCTGAACATGTATAGCTTGGAGGAGAGAAGAGAGAGAGGGGATATGATAGAAACATTGAAATACATGAAGGGATTCAACAAAGTGCAGGAGGGAAGTATATTTCAAAGGAGTAAAAATGTTAGGACAAGAGGCCATAGTCTAAAACTAGAGGGACACAGGTTTAGATGTAATGTAAGAAAGTTTTACTTCACTGAGAGGGGAGTCGATAAGTGGAACAGCCTACCAGCAGAAGTGGTAGAAGTTAATACAGTGACAGAATGTAAGCATACATGGGATAGACATAAGTCTGCCCTGAACATAAAAAAAGACCAAGGACCAAATAAGGTTTAAATTCTTACATTAGGAAAATGGTCAGACTAGATGGGCTGAATGGTTCTTATCTGCCATCAGATTGTTTCTATAAGGTTTACTTGTGTTGCCTTAAAGTTTCTCCACTTTGACTTTCTACAGATGCCCCACAGAATTAGATGAGAGAACCAGCTGGTCCATCTAGTCTGTCCATTTCTCTAGTCATTAAAACTCTTTCCTATGTATTCCTTATAACAGCCGTATCACTATCCCGAGAGGTGTAATATTCACTTACTGTTTTTATCCTCTACCAGTCCTGGTGGGAGGCTGTTGGAGGCATCTATAACACTTGTTTTTTTTTCCCCTCCAATTTCTCTTATTTTTACATCTTCTTTTTCTACCCTCTGATTTTAGACATTGCCCTCTACTCCTTGTATTCCTCCTCTTACGAATAATGGTTAGGTCATAAACGGAATACTGGATCAGTCATTAATGTTCTTAAATCCCTTAATAGATGTGAAGGTTTTAGTCCTACCACTCCTCCTTTTTCTATCCTCCATGATATACATATTAAGGTCCTGGAGTCTTTCCTCATGTGTGTTATTTAGGCCAGTCTCAATTTTAGTGACCTTCTTTGAATAGGTTCCAATGTATTAATGTCCTGCAGGTAAGGTCTCTATAGAACTGTACACCAAACTCTAGTCGCCTGTTAACTAGTGATATTATTTTTCAAGTGGCTTTAAGTATTCTTGTTTTTCCTTCTTTTGATTTTATCTGTACCATACGTATTGTTTCATCGATGTCCCTTCACGGCAAGAAAGGTATGGGTGTTAGCGCTGCATTTCAGCTGGTAGGAAAACTGAAAAAATGTTAAAGGTGTAGCAACCCGCCTTCCTGCAGTCATTGTGGCCCTACCAAGCTGGGGGATGGAGGTATTGCCATACCTCCTCAGTAGAATTCACCTTTTTATTTTTATGCTCTCCAGATGAATATAATTCTCCAATAGAAAGGGAGTATATATACTTGTATATGTGTACAGTAGATTTATCTAGAAATCCTCCGCCAGTGGAGCATCGCATGGGGCAGATCAGCAGCCGGGAAGCTTGCGTCTATTTTTGTTATAGGAGCCTCTTTCTCTGGAAGGGAATGCAAGTGAGAGCACACCTGGGGCAACTGTTCCAGGGTGCAGACCTCTGTGGCTGATGTGAGCAAATAGCCTCTCTGGAAGCTCAAATTAGAGATTTGGAGAGGCAATTTATAACACTGTGGGAGAAGGCCAATCTTGAGAGGGGTCTGAAGACAAAGCAAACAGAAGCTGTTGTAGTACGTTTTAGAGGTGGAGACTGCACAGAGAAGGTAGCTAGATGGGTTACAGTTAGATGTAGCTAGGGGGCAGAGGAATAGGGAGGACACACCTGTATTTACTAACCCTAACAGATTTGCTGCATGGAGTAATGATGTTGGCACAGGAATGCCTTTGCTGGAGAGGACTCTTCTCTCTAACAGCCAGGAGAACAGCCCCTCTAGCACTGATGGGATTTGGTACTCGGGTAGACCTAGATAAATGGTGGTGGTAGGGGATTCCATTATTAGGAAGACACCGGGTAATCTGTCGCCAGGATAGCTACCACGGAACGGTTTACTGTTTCCTGGCTGTTGGGGTTCGACATGTGGCAGATCGGGTTGATTTTTGGGAGGGGCTGGGCATGACCCAGATGTCTTGGTACATGTTGGTACCAATGACAGTCAGTGGAAAATGGAGGTCCGTTAAGGGATTTAGGATATAAAATTAAGCAGAGGACCTCCTAGGGTAGTATTTTTTTTTTTTTTAAATACTACCTGTGCTACATCATAAAGGCAACGAGAGATTAGGGAGTTAAATGTGTGGCTGTAGACTTGGAGTAAGCAAGAGGGGTTTAGTTTCCTAGAGCATTGGGTGGTCTTTTCCCTTGGGAGCAATCTTTATAGTAGATGTATTGCATCTTAGCATAAAGGGGGGCACGGGGCTAGGAGTTTGGATGGTTAGAGGTTTGGAGGAGACTTTAAACTAGGGTTGTGATGCAAAACTGGATGGGAAAGGTAGTATAATTGAGGAAATGGGGTTAGAGAATAGGCATGGGCTTGTGTCACAGTTACTTTATATCCAGCGACGCGTTGTGGGTTGACGCAGGTATATGATGGCTTGAAATGTCGCAGCAGCAGCATCCCATGCGTCACTCCGGGGACTGGGCCTAGGCATGCTTGGCGTCTTCAGCGGCTGTCCATGTCCTCGTGCGAAGCGGACCTGCTTCTTAGTATGACGTGGTGATGGTTCGAAGAATTGACGCATCTCGATCCCTTGCATCACTGTCGGGCACGGGGTTATATTATGTCGCAGGCCTCTGCATTATACTAGTTGGGGCAGATAGCTCCACCCATCTACTTCCTGTCTCTTAGTATTTAAGGGAACTGGATTCCTTTCCAGTTTCCCTTATGTTGTTGTTCAGTGCAGTTGTATCTTGCTTGTTTCCTGATATCCTGTGTATAACTTTGGCTTGTCTGACCATCCATCCTGGTGCTGACCTGTGGCTCTGTCTGACTATTCTCTGTGCACTCCCTATCTATTGGACATCCAATCTGGTGCTGACCTGGGTGTCACAGTGCCTTACCTCGGCCTGCACCGTTCAGCCAGGAGTATCGTTCTGGATGGACGATCCTGCATCACTAGCAACATTCTTCTGCCTGTGGCCTAGTCTGGTTCCTTGTTACTGGCAGCATTGAATCAGACACTTGACTGGACGCCTGTTATAGGCCCAGCCTGGGGGACCTAATTGGTCCCGCCTTCTCCTACACCTTTATAAACCTCTAGGGGCCTGTGTATCAGTTACCCTTACGTTGGTTTTCTGAGCAGTTCATTATCTAGTATTCCTGATTCCTGTGTATGGTCCGGCTTGTCTGACCATCCATTCTGGTGTTGTCCCATGGCTCTGTCTGACTATTCTCCTTGTACGTTCCGATTTGGCTCAGATATCCTTTCTGGTGCAAACCAGTGGCTCTGGCTGACTCCCCGCTCTGTGTATGACCTAAGCTTGTCAGGCTACCCACTCTGGTGTTGACCTGGGGCTCTGTTCACTGCGCATCCAGCATTCCATTGCTTCAGTGGATATCCTATCTGGTGCAAACCTGTGACTCTGGCTGACTACCCGCTCAGTGTATGACTATCCTATTTGGTGCTTACTAGAAGGCCCTGTCTGTTCGCTCCTAGGGTTGGTTCTGTTATTCAGACATCCTTCCTAGTTTTGACCTGGGGCTGTCAGACTCCCAGCTACTGACTGCAGACTGAGTCAGTATCACTCTTGGGCATTACCGTACCGCGAGACTCCAGCAGGCTGAGGCCTAGTCTCGGACAGTGTGGTGGTGATATTGGGAGACTGCTATTCCTGATACAGTTCTCGCCTTTTCAATCACCCACTGTGTGTATATATTATATTGCATTACTGTATTATTCTCATAATAAAGGTTATATTAACTATACCGTTTGACTCCTGGTTTTGCTTGTCAACTGTAACACTTGGTTTCTGTCCAGCTACCCTCTGTGTGCATCTTGGCTAGTAGACACCCTATCTGGTACAGACCTGTGGCTCTGGCTGACTTCCCATTCAGTGTATGACCCTGGCTTGTCTGACTATCCTAGCTTGTGCTGATCTGTGGCTCTGTCTGGCTTCTTTGCTGTGTTACCCCATTTTCCACAGACATCCATCCTGGTGCAGACCTGGGTCTCTAGCAGACTCAGGCCTTACTGACTGCAGACGTGAGTCAGTAGTCTCCATTGTTACCATCCAGATTGGAGACCAACTGTTCCTAACTGACTGCAGGCGTGAGTCGGCACTCCCTTGTTGCGAGATATTGGGAAGACCGTAGGGTCTATTCTAGTTCCACTCATTACTACTGAGACTACCAGTTGGCTTTGGCCTAGCTTCCAGCAGTTGTGGTTGACCCATTGGCTGGCTCCTATTTCTGAGTCTCTAGTCTCTTCCGTCACCCTCTGCTTGTGTGTAATTGCTTTTTTACCCATCATTCTAGTAAAGGTGATTTTAACTATACCGTCTGACTCCTTGTCTTGTTTGCAAACCGTAACAGTTTGTTCATCTAATAGGTGCCGATTTTGAATCCTGATAAAAGGCAGATACATTTTAAAAAGGATATCATTTTTCAGAATGGCAAAAAGATAAAATGTATTCATGTCAGTGCTTGTAGGCTAGCTGATAAGATGAGAGAACTAGAAATGATTGCCACGTATGAGCAGTACAATCTAATTGGTGGTCTGAAACCTGGTTAGATGGTACAGATGATTTGGCATTCAGTATAGAGGGTTATTAACTTTTTAGGAGGGATGGGGCTATTAAAAGGGTAGGAGGTATGTCTATATGTAAAGCATGCCTTAAAACCTAATGTAAGGAAAGGCAGAAATTAAAGAGCTAGTAATGTTTACTAATAAAAGCAGCTCTAATTAATCATAATAGTATTTGGACTTTGGAGAGTGTTATTTCAATTCTGTCATAGTTGTAGTGCAAGAGTAATTCAATGACAAAGTATCCCCCTCCCACCCCTTTTACTGATGTAACACTGCTCAGCCAGATCAGAAGGGAGGTGCCCAGGTAGACTGCAGAGAGGGACAATCTTCAATTAAGATAAGGGAAAAACCTGAAAAGCTTGTTAAGGAGATTGTCCCTTGCTGAGAGCTGTCTGGTCTGTGGGGAAGTGGCTTACACTAGGTAAAAGGGGCAGGAGGGGGATACTTTATCATTCAATTACTCTTGAACTACATCTCTGACAGTATTGAAATAACACTCTATGGCTCAAATACTATGAAGATTGCAGCTGCTGTTTTTGTGAAACATTGTATCCCTTTAAAATGCTATTAGAAAAATATGCGTCAATATGTACCTTTTGGGGAATATGCACAAGAGGAGGAAATTGAGACCAGTGTGGCTTAATTGAGGTTTGCAGGGAAATGAGAGAGAAGAAGGAGGCTTTTAAAGTTTTTTTTTTAGGTCAGATGTATCATTTAACCTTGTGAGTGCCAGATGGGGGTATGTAACCCATTGCAGAGCAGTGTGTTGCGTACCTCTGACGCTCAAAGGGTTAAAAAAATATAAAGAATGTAATAAAATCTGGAAACAAGCAATTAGGCTAGCTAAAATTGAAAATGAGAGAGGTATTGTGAAAGAGAGCAAGAAAAATCCTAAACAATTCTACAAGTATATAACAAACAAAAGATTAACCCCTTAAGGACCAGATGACGTGCTATGACCGTCACAGTCCTTATACCCTTAAGGACCGGTGACGGTCATAGCACGTCACATACTTTTTACTTACATCGCTCTATCGGGAGCGCTGTAAGTAAAAATGGGGCTTAAAATTGACTGCTCCAAGACTGGAGCAATCTCTCTTAGGCCCCAAAGTGGCGTGCCAGTATGCGTAACAGGTCACGTGTACCGGCGCATCGGCAAGGATCAAATCGGTCGTTAAGGGAAGGTACCTTCCCTGGACTGCTGGTCCTTAATGGGTTAAGGTTGATATTGGTCCTTAAGGCTGAGACAGGTGAATTGATTATTGAGGATTAGGCTATGGCTGACACCCTAAATTATGTTATTTGCTTCTGTATTTAAAAATGGAAGAAACAATGGCGGGCTACGGGCAAACAGACAAAACCAGAGAATTTCCTCCATCATGTACATGGTTCACTGATGATAAAGTCCAAAAGAGACTGGAAAAGGTTATGGTGAATGAAGCACCTGGACCTGATGGTATTACACCCAAGGGTACTTAAGGAATTTAGTTCAGTAATAGCAAGACCATTATACTTAATATTTGTTGCTGTAGAGAACACTATACAAATTTGGTATTTTTGTACTTGGGGGACTTGGGCCTTTTTCAAATAATTGAAACATTCACAATCAAGGTAAATGTTTTTGATATATACAGTATGTGATTTTAGCATGTATTTTGTGTTCTTTTCCCCTCTTTTTGTAATTATGACAGCATAGCTTTTTGCAAGATGCAAAATTCACTTCATGTAAGGCACCATGAAAAAGTTCAATTCTTTGTGAAAAAACTATATAGATTTTTTCGTATGTAACTAGAAATTTTCCAGGGTACAAGAAATGGGCCAAGCCCCTGGCACTGGAGGGGTTAAGGGATCAGTATCAATGACTCAAATCAAAACCGCGATGGTAATATAATAAAGAAACAACTCTCATTAATACTACTACATATACCAGTGGTGTCTTGTGCTGACCAGAGATCTTTTATACATATCTGCATAATGTACCCACAGCAAAAATATAGGTTGTACCAATGACAAGGAAACCCGGCTTAAAAACAGTTGTATCTTTATTATACTTTTAAAACGTATCTATTTACTCCTTTGTGTTTCAGGGAGGTATCCAACACATACCTCTCTGGCACTCAGTGTTAAAGGGCATATATCGCCTTATAAAAAGGTGTTACCATCCCTTTTGTTACTAAAAGTTATTTTAGGAAAGTTTTTTTTTTTTTCTTTTACTTATTATTTTGAGCGATATTGCATCTTCTGTGCTGTGCACTTCCACGTTCTGTGCACAGCACAGATCTTCAGTCCGTCCTATTTCTCCTCCCACCTCCCTCCCAGCTTTCCCCTTCGTCCCCTGCTTCCCTTCGGTGTGCTGTGCACGGCTCCTAACGTTACAGCAAGCTGCGATTAGCATTATACTGAGGTTGCAGTAGTAGTATTATTGAGGCTAGCATCAGCGGATCAGTGCAGTTTGTGTATCCAAATACTTAATCCTGATCTCACGATCTTTAAACTTCTCAACAGTCCTTTGTGTAAAACCACTATCAATATCCATTTGTATTTATCCCCTATGGTACAGTTGGTTTCCTCAAATTCTCCACTTCTTATACCACTATCTCCTCTCTTTCAGCCAGTACGTATCTGTCAGCTACCTGTGAGTCCAGTCCCAAACCATATAAAGAATAAGAGATGATTGTATAGGTGGAGATCTTGGTTCCTCTCCTTTATTCACTAATCGGGTCCATGGAACAATTCTCTTATAACTTTTTATTTTTTGTTATTGTTTGATATTTGCATTCATAACTTTTGCGCTCACATACAGTTGTCATAATGGAGTCATTAGGTTTATGACACAATATATAGAATTGTTGGGACTGACTGAGTATAGATTAAAGGGACACTAACATAAAAATGAAATTGGGTTATATTTGAAATATCAAGTACTTCCAGCTAGCATCTGTAAAATTTAATTTTCATGTTAAATCCATAAATCTAAACCTAATCTTCCATTTTAATGCATGCGTAGGCTGTACAATGTACACACATTGTGTATAACTGTGCAGAAATAATACTGTTAATGTATTGAGATTAATACCCTCTGTTCCTCTGTTCTGAAAGGCTGGTACATTGGCTCAGTCCATTTAAAGACAATGCAGAACAATCACTTCATAGACCCCCTATCAAGATTACTATGGTAATAGGGCCCTGGAAAAGGTAGAAATGGGAAAGTATATGTAATAGTAAATTTTAGATCTCAGTAAACAAATGGAGAAGTACAAGGTAGATAATTGTGCATAACCCAGATCATTTTAGGTGTCAGTGTTCCTTTAGTAAGAGTGAATCTTCTCAGTACAAAGTATCTGACCTGCAAGAACATAACACACTGCTCAGTGATATGTATTAATGTGTGTCTATGTAGGATTTCATGGTTGTGAGGAAACAGAAACACTGTGTCACAGAATGCAGCCGGCCTTGTGTAACGGATGGGTTCTGCACGACACAGAGCCCCCTGGTGGAACCTTCCCCTAACTCACTGATACAGGAGAAAGACAATGACCAGACGTGCCTGGAATTGGCCATCAACTTCCTGGGTAAGGCGAGATTTATCCTCATTCTAATGTGTTCATTCAGAGGGTTTGGGGGTATAAAAAACTGTAAATTATTTTGTCAGGTGGAAAGGTTAGGCCCAATTAAATTTTCTTTTATGTCCACTGTGGAACACAGGTACCAGGAGGATGAATCCCTCCACTAAAGGGCAGACACATCTTAAGACTTGTAGGTTGAGACTCCTTGCCACTTAGTCATCTCAACTTTTGCACTGCTTTATACTAGCCAGTTTTGTACATATGGAGCAGGGACACTTTTTAGTTTTTTTTTATTATTTTTCTTTTAGATAAGTGGCTATCAGAATTCCACCATTAGGCGAGTAACCATACATGGGCTTCCCTGGAGTGGATTGACCAGTTTACAGGTGGTCTGTGGACCCTTGCAACCCTGTGGAGGGAATCTTGCAGGCCAAGTTTTCCCTCCCAACAGTGTCTCTGGGTCTGTTTTCACCTTCCCTCCTTCTGGTATCTCCATTTTAGGCTACCTGCACATGTCACCTGGGGTTTTTAGGCCTTTAGGTAACACTGCTAATTTTGAAGAAAATTGCATTGAGGTCCCTTTAAGAACAGGTTCCCGCTCTTCTATCTTTGCTCCATTGACTTCTATGGGCGAACTTCTTTGGGACATAAAGCTCTTTATTCTTATCTTCTCATGCCCTTTCATCTGGTTCACATCCTGAGTGTACTGGGGGCCGTGGCTATCTGCAGACAGAGTTGTAGGTGTTAATAGGCAACAGCAACTGAGAAGACTACGTTTCCCAGAATTCCCATTTCACAGGATTTCTTCCAATTGGCTGCCTGTTTTGCAGTCGCCATTTTACTTCTCTTTTGCTTATGCTACCAAAGTCAGACTGTTGGTCAACGCTTTTGCCGGACTGATAACCGCATTAAAAGGATAGTAATGTTTCATAATAAAAGCAGCTCTAATTAATCATTTTAGTATTTGGACTTTGGAGAGTGTTATTTCAATTCTGTCAGAGTTGTAGTTCCAGAGTAATTCAATGACAAAGTATCCCCCTCCCGCCCCTTTTACTGATGTAACACTGCTCAGCCAGAGCAGAAGGGAGGTGCCCAGGTAGATTGCAGAGAGGGACAGTCTTCAATTAAAATAAGGGGAAAAAGCTGAAAAGCTTGTCAAGGGTGGCAGGGATTTCATTGTTTTCATAGGAATAAGAGTGTCCCCTTCTGTTATCTATCTGGTGTATGGACTGCATTCCACATCTGAGAAGAGGATGGCTTACACTAGGTAAAAGGGGTGGGAGGGGGAAACTTTGCTTGTGAATATCTCTCAAACCATAAAGGTTTGAGAGATAAAACTTATATCGTTCTTCATGTTTTTTTTTAATGCCTACAAATTAAAATAAAGTTAAAACGAAGTATTACTATCCCTTTAAAGATCTCAGAGCCTACAGTAAAACTTGTAGCCCACTGATAAGAATATTCTGATAGTAGAATTTGACCCTTTGGGTGCCACAGAGGTACCCAGTGCATTGTGTTGGATGACTCTCTGACACTCAGTGTGTTAAATGTTTAAAACGCATGCACATTATTTTAAGTTTTATGTATTGTGCATTCAGCCATAAAGGAGACGTAAACATTTTTTATGAAAAAATATATATTATAGGGATTTTCCTACTGCATAAAATAAGGGTACTCCAACTGCCAAAAGATTCATATTTCCAGAGTTATTACAGTTCAAACCCATGTTTTTTTATATTAGCAGTGCCCTCTAGTGTTCAAATTCCAATTAGTTTTTCCTGTTACATGCTAATGGAGAGGAAAGTCAAGAAAGTCAGCGATATACAGTTCTCCGTAGAATGTGATAGAAACTACTGAGTCACTTCCTGTCAGTTAGAACTATCAGGAAGTAAACAGTAAATTCACTTCCTGTCACTTAGAACTATCAGGAAGTAAACACAGTAAATTCACTTCCTAATTATTTGAACTGCTATAATTTTTGAATAAAACATCTGACAGCGATGGGAGTGATCTTGTTTTATTCAGCAGGAAAAGCTCTATAAAATGTGTTTTCATAAAAAAAAGTTTACTGCTCCTTTAATTCTTACTATGCCAGAAGAAGAGACCTAGTTGTCTTGAAAGCTTGTATCCTAGACGCACTCTGTTATCCAATAATGGGATAATTTTTCCTTTACTGGTCTCCTGCATTTTCTATGGCTAACACTGTACCACCCATAGTAAGTATTATGTGCATCGCATGTAGACTTTAGAAAGGCAAATCCCCTCTGTCATTCCTGAAGGCCTTAGAGTGGGTCAGGCTGCAAAGTCCCTTGCTTTTTGGTTTAAGGCTACGATACGACAAGTGTATGTGATCAGGAAGAGAGACCTGTTCCTTTCAGAGTCCCTGCGCACTTCACCAGATAAGTGGGCGTCTAAGGAGTCTACAATAATATGGCCTCTGCCAGCTGTACAATGCATCAACATGGTCATCCTTGTACACATTACACCAAACACTATCATGTCTATGTCCTAGCCTCGGCTGAGGCCATCTTTGGTCGTAAGGTCCTTCAGGCTTTTGTGCCTGTTTAAGGATTTTTATTTATTTATTTATTTATTTTTTCTTCCAAACTGTTCAGTAGATTTTGAGGCTCTTGTTTGGTTGTTTGATGTGGTAATTTGGTGAGGTTTACATAATGCCAGTTTTAGTCCTATGGAATACTGGTGTATTCTGCAGGGATTCTTTTTTTTTTTTTTTTTTTTTCTCCTCCCTTCCAAACTTAGTGGTTGTTTTGGTATGTTGCCATGGATCTTGTGTTCCATATTGGACACCTATAGGATTTTAGTGAATGCATTATTTTTATTTATTTATTTTTTGGCCGCTATGCATAAGTGGACTCCCACCTGGAGAAAAATACTTGTTTCCTTCCCTGGGCGCTGTCTTGGAGTCTTTGTTCAGGGAGCTTTCTTCTTTTCTTCCTGCAGCTTGTGCCTGATGCCACTTTGCTATATGTAAATCTTGAGGCAGAGAGAGGGGAGTCAACTCCTAGAAGGCCCTGCCTTTTTTGAAGTATCCTGCCCTCTGGAGGAGGGGAGCTTTACTCCATGGTTCTGTGTTCCATATTCAGTTAGAGAAAAGAATTTCTAATATTTATTAAATTTTTGAACTGTTTTTTTTTTTTTTTTTTTTTTTTTTTTTCAAAAAGCTTTATTGTAAAATAAGACTTAACAAAAGAAAATGCTACAAGATAAGTAAACTACATAATTCAAGGTGATATAGCCTTGGTACAACTTACAGTGTATAGCTTTGGGGAAAGTAAGATGATTTGATATGTGGCTGTGCAATATAATTTATATAAGCTAATATTGAGGATCTAGAAGGAACATTCATTCAATGGAGATACAAATGTTTTGTGTAGTGACTAAGAATCGGTGACCAAAGGATGTTCTATAAGCACTGAGATAAGGGAGGTAGAGAAAGAGAGGTGAAGAAAGGGGAAAAAATGTTTTTTTGGTGGGGGGCACTAGGGGGAAGTAGGTGAGGTAAGGTATAGGTTGCAGTTGTCTCCCAAACCGCCAGACCCAGCCGTCTGAAAAAGTTTAGACAGTCGTAGTCTTGCCATGATCAGCAGAGACAGAGAGGACTCACGGTTAGAAGTCAGGAGGTATATTAGAAGTGATTATCATACTATGGTTTAGTTGTAGTTGAGCTGGGGGGAGTCTGATGACTAATCTGGTGGCGGAACCATTTCGACCAAATGTGTGAAATGAGGCAAAACGTTAGGTGCATGTAGTGATTCCATTGACAGATTATGTGTCTACAGTGGAGAGCTATGAAGAAAACGGAGGCGGCTACTGTTTCCTGCAGTAGAGAGGGATAAGGGATTTTCCTACATTAAATACAATGGGTAGGTATCTCCACTGATGACTTATCTGCCTAGGTGCAAGATGTGAGGAATATAGAAACAAGCACATCAGGGGGTTCTGGATTTCAAATTAGATCCAGGACCGAATTCATATGGTTCATTATCTGAGCCCAGTAAGACGAATTTAAGGGGCATGGCCACCAGATTTGGACCATGGAACCAGAGTCTTTCAGAGATCTCCAATAACTGTTTACCTTGCTATAAGCAGAGGGGTCATGTACCACCTGGAGATGAACATTTAATTAATCTCGCGCGTCTTAGCATTGCGTGTGTAGGGAGTGTGAATGATATGACTACCACTGTGGCCTATCCAAGGGTATATTTCATTAAATCTAATGTTTAACTTTTTTTTAAATACAGTTCTGAACGCCAGAAATGGTGTGAATTTTTATACAATTAAAGCGGAATTACCACTCTATAAAATGTCACCACCCAATAATTAGGAATATGTTGACTAGCATCTTAATACGGCTTTTATCCTCCATAAGTACCGCGTTTTGACGTAATCCTGTATCTTCCGAGACCGCTGCTGTAGACCCGTCTGCATGCCTGTGCCGGCAGTCCCTTACCGTGCCTTTTGGCTCCATGCAGTGCCTCCTAGAGGAGACCGGGGTGGACTGCGCAGGCGCACAGACTTCTCTGAGCAAGATGCCTGCGTCCAAGCCTGGCTGTCTGTGTCTGAAGATACAGCATTACTTCAGATTGTGGTACTTGTGGAAGAAAAGATCTGTATTAAGAAGCTAGTCACCATATTCCTAATTATTGGGTGTCAATTTTTTAATAGGGTGGTAGTTCCGCGTGTTGATTATTTGAAAAGGAGTGCACAATTATTCTACTTTTCATTATCCTGACCAGGCCATGATGATGTGACAGCAAAGACTGAGAGTGACTCAGAGCCAAGTGTGACTGATGATCAGGACCCACAGGAGGAGAGGATCCATTCACATACCTGTGCAGGTCAGTGTCATCTTGTGATAGACTTTCACACTATTGGACTCTCTGTGGGACAGATCCACTTTGACATTTACTGACAATTAACCCCATGTAGGCTAGAGGAAGGTTCAACACATGTTGTGAGTCAATGTGCTTCACCCTCTTGGTTCTCTATATGTTAATATCGTGCACATACCCGTACAGGTAAGGGAAATAAGAGACTGACTCACCATGGCACTGACTTACAGGCTGTTACAGTCTTACTTGTCACACAAGGAGTGGGGTGTGTGGCCATGGGCGGAGCTAAGGGCACCTAGAGTGCCTTGTCTAGGATTGCTTGGTATGTAAATCCTGCCTTATTATATCCATTGATGCCGACATAATTCTTTTTTTAAGGCCCCTAAGCTCCTCCCACTGGTCTTATTAAGAAGGTGGTCCTGGGGTCTTGCACACTCAGTTAATAGTGGCCATTAGGATTTCCTGACCAAATTAAGATTATCTGGGTGCTAGTGTTCCTTTAATATCTTACACATACTTGTGCAGGTCACTGATAGACTGACCACTTGGTAAATATAAATATATAATAAAATGTCACTCACTGTGTGTTCATTTCCTGCAGATGAATCCAGTAATAGAAATACACCAGAAAGAGGTCCCGTGATTCCTTACTCACAGGACTGTACAGAAGAGGATAACAGGATCACACAGGATTATCAGGTAGAAAACTGCAGGCTTAGATATCCTACAAGAGAAGTGTGTAAAATCTCACAGCACATGCAGGACACAGGTCCACTTCTCATGGTGATCCTGGAGAGCTGCAGAGAGTCTAGATCTCCAGGGTAACCATTGGTTCCAATCTGTATCACTGTACAAAGACATTAGTCACTGAGGGAAGGGAACAGGCTGGGTGAGAGGCAGGAAACCCCAGAATGGGTGAGTGTTGCTACCATCAGGTATGTGAGTGTGGAGGTATATGTGACAATGCTTTTTGAGTGAGAGTGGTTGTATGTGTGATGGTGTTGTGTGAGACTGTATGAGTTAGTGTGGAGGTATATGTGACCACATATGAGTTTGGCTGCAAACTTATAATGTGTGTGTGTTTGTGTCGTGACCAAGAAAAGTTCTGAGGAGTAGACTTGTGTTCATGGAGCTCAACTGAGCGATAACCAGAGAAGGTCACCCTTAACCACCATCCATCTGCACTTTGCATGGAGCCATTTGCCAAGTCTGTACTCCAAAATAAAGACTTTGTGGATATCAAGGGTAAGACTGGCAGTCTCAAATCTATAAGCAGATCTTGCTTCCTATAACAAACTTAGCTGTGACTGTTCAGAATTGAAAGACCTTAAAGATATTTGAAAAATTCTTTCTAATTGAGGTTAATGAAATAAAATCCAAAAAATTAAATCTGAGTTGGATACAGAAGTGCAATAAATAAAGATTAAAAATGCATTCAAATATCTTAACCGTTTTAGGACATCCCTTTGGTCCTTATACCCTTTAGCGCCAAGGAGTTGCAATGCGTTGGCTACCTAAAAGTAAATTTTAAGAGCGGAACCCAAGCCAATAGGTTATTAGAGCGAACTGAATTTCTCTTTCTCCAGAAGCAATAATACTCTCCAGATGATATTACTGTGTGTCTGTCCTGCCTAAACCGTTACTGTGTGTCTGTCCTGCCTAAACCGTTACTGTGCGTCTGTCCTGCCTAAACCGTTACTGTGTGTCTGTCCTGCCTAAACCGTTACTGTGTGTCTGTCCTGCCTAAACCATTACTGTGTGTCTGGTGTTTCCCTGTGTAGACAAGTCCAGGTAGTCTAAGGACTGTACGCACAAAGGATAGTGGAGAAACTTTGGTTCAGCCAAATGCACGGAATCCAGCTCCCCACGGTCTGGTTACGTTGCCCACCAATTGCTCAACATTTACTTTTAGAATATTAATGTTACAATGTGCCAGTCTCTATTATGGTAAGGGCTGAATGTAGAAAGAAAAGAGGAGCAATTTTGTCAGTTGTGCCATAGGGGACAAATGGAAATTAAAACTAATATAAAGTGGAACTGTCACTTTGTAATGTGATTTTGAAAGAGCTTTCATAATCCCCTATATCTGTCTTTTAAATTAAAAGAAAAAAAAAATCAATGGTTTGAGATATTTAGCTTTGCCATTTTATTCATATTAGTATCTGAAATGCCAGTCAGTACTGTCTAACATTCCACACTGTGCCTCATCTCCCACTAACAACCCGCACACCTCTCCATCCCACCTGTCCCTTCCTGCCAGTCAGTACTGTCTAACATTCCACACTGTGCCTCATCTCCACTCCTACTAACATCCCACACACCTCTCCATCCCACCTGCCGCTTCCTGCCAGCCAGTACTAGCTATTTTTCATAGACTAATGAAATAAAGCTCATAAAATCAAATGATATTTAAAAAAAAAAAAAAAAAAAATAGCTAATGTAAATATATGCATTTTGAAGGCTCTTTCAAAATCCACTATTTGTTACAAAATGACATTCCCATCTTTTAACCCTTTGAATGCATTGTGCACCCCTCTGGCACCCCTTGAATTCTAGTGAAGCAATACAATGGAGACCTTTTTTTAGCACGCGTGTATATGTATGTGTGTGTGTGTAATTTATACATATATATATTTTTTCCCTGTGATGCATTTGGATTGCCCCAAGCACTGCTCAGAATGTACTTTGTGCATATGAACTAATGTGCCTGTGTTTAGACTACGTGCATGTAATTTTGATACATTCCTGTAGAAAACGTAGACCATGGCAGTTTATTTAAAAATTAAAAAGAAACTTGAAATAGCTGCAGCTTGTTTTGGCTTATTAGTACTCACATTTTCCTTTTTTAAAAAAGCCGTGAAGGGTAAAATACAAAGGTTTCACTGTCGTCCAATACAGGTCACTGGTACTCTGGGAGGCGTAAGTCCCCTTTAATAGGCAGGAACAACTATGCAAATGATTTGCAAGGGGCGGAGCCTCCCCTCTTACTTAAGCCACCTTCTGGCCAGAGCCACTTAGATTGATTTGTTCCTGGAGTGCTTTGCACACCAGGTAGAGAACATCTATGCATCTTAGTGTTTTATTATTTTTTTATTCAAATATGGAATACCACCATTAGGAGGGTGACCATGGCTGTGAATTGCCCTCTTTAAAGTGGCTGGTGCAGCTTCCAGGGATTTTCTGTGGACCTTATGCCCTGAAGAGGGGACAGCTTGTGTTAAGCAGCTTCCCTACTGGGGAATTTACCTCTGTTTCTTTCCCACTTCATCATGGTCACCTGAAGACAGAAGTCCTGCAGGAAAGGTGAGTCACCCATTGAGTGCTGAAGGTCCACTTGTCCCCACAGTGTCCCTTTGATGGGCTTGTATTTGGGAGTTTCAATACACTCCAGCACTCATAGGGTGTTTTTATTGCATTATTACTGTTTTATGCAATTTCTGTGGTACTCTCTGGGTTTTGGAGCTTTGGGTATTCGTTTACTTATGTTTCTTATGTGTTTCATGCTTGTTTGGGCACTTTTTAATGTTTTCTTAAACTTTATTAAAAATGGTGTTCCGCGCCTTTAAGCGCGGCTTTTTCCCGCTCAGACGCAAGGGCTCCTTTACTCTCTATGAGAATTCACAGTGTGGGACATATCTCTGGAACCGCTTGTCACAGCAACTTCAGAGAGGGCTCATTTTAATGCTAGGCTCCTGCTCTATCATCCGGAATGTGTTTTATTCATGTGGGGTGTTCAGGGGGGCTTCGGGCACTGTTTGGGGTACTTGTGAAGGGAAAACTACATTTCCCATGAGCGCCTGGTTCGCGCTCGTTTCTGATTGGCTGTCATGACGGCCACCATTTTGTGGAACTTTTCCTAAGCGAGTACACTACGCAGGGACCGAGCCTTCTCTCTCCTCAACAGATTAACCCTTCGCTGGCCAGATAAGTCCGAATTTAGACATTTCTGGGGTGAAACTTTAATCATTTACACTTTTTCTGGGTGATAGTGTTATTAGTGGGGTATATTGACGCTGTGAGCATGTCTACTTCACTGGAGCTAGGGGCTAGACCCAAGTCTAAGGAGGATGGGGGGTCTGCTACCCCCATGGCGTTTTGCTCCTCTTGCCACATTGGGCTGGCTAGCGATAATGTGGGGGATCTATGCCCTAATTGTACTGGTCAAGATAGCAACCCTGGGCTTCCCAGCCATGCTATTGAGCCATCTTGGGTGAGGGAGTTTAAAGCTGCCACTAGGGATCTCAGATCCACGCTTCAACTCTTTCCCTCTCAGATACAGGGGGCTCTCCAGGTCTGGCAGACCCCCTCTACTATCAGCACCTCCCTGCCTAAGCCACAGGGGGCTCCTGATGTAACTGATTCTTCTGAAGAAGAACTCTTGCAGGATTCTGATGCTGAGGAACGTACTGTTATTGAATCTAACAGATCCATTGGGGACCCCTATGAGTGTGACCCTGAAGTTTCGGCTGAGGGTTTGATCAGAGCGGTTCTGAATACGCTCAACCTTCCTCTGACTCAGGAATCTACTTATGATCCTACTGATGTTTTTCAGAAAAAGCAATCTAAGCCAGTTGTTTGTTTTCCAACTAACCCTACTCTTGCCCGTCTAGTCTCTGAGGCATGGAAGAATCCTGATAGATCCTCCTCTGTCTCTAAAAAGTTTGCTAAACTGTACCCTTTTCCTGAGACTGAGCTGGCAAAATGGGTTCATCCTCCAAAGGTGGATGCTCCTGTTTCTAGACTATCAAAGTCTACCGCTTTGGCTGTCTCTGATGCCTCTGCCCTGCAGGATTGGACGGATAAAAAGCTAGAGCTTTCTCTTAAATCTATTTTTGCCTCCATTGGCACTGCCATGCGTCCAACCTTTGCTGTGGCATGGGTTAATAGAGCCATTGCGGCCTGGACTGAACGACTGACCGAAGCAGTTCGCCAGGATGCACCAGTATCTGAACAGTTGCAGCTTCTTGCTAATATCACTGAAGCTCAGAATTATGTTGCTGACGCTGCCTTTGATGCTGTGCGCATGATGGCGAGAGCCTCCGCTTCTTCTGTGGTGGCTAGACGCGCCCTTTGGCTGAAAATTTGGTCTGCTGATACAGCCTCTAAGAAAGCCTTGCTTTCCTTGCCCTTTCAGGGGAATTTGCTTTTTGGGTCTGAACTCAAAGAAATGATCAGTGAGGCTACTGGCGGTAAAAGTACTCTTCTACCCTCAGTTTTTAAGAAGAAGTTTCCAGCCAAACGCAATCGGTCCTTTCGTTCCTTTCAGACTGAGACACGCTCCCCGGCCCAAACGGGTCCTCCCACTACGCGCTCCTCCTCCAAGCCCAAACAGTCCTGGAAGCCCAAAGTTGCCCCCCAAGGCCAAAACCTCCAAGACTGCTTCGGCATGACTCGCCGAACCCGGGTCCGCATCCGGCTATAGGCGGACGTCTCCGCATCTTTCGCCGGACTTGGGAGGAGTCAGTGGCGGACCCATGGGTTCTTCAGGTGGTGTCAGAGGGATACAGGATCCCTTTCTCCTCCCTTCCTCCTTTTCGGTTCCATTTTACTCGTCCTTCTCAGGAACCCACAAAAAGGCGTCTGTTCGACGACGCTATTCAGGATCTCTTGGACAAAGAGGTCCTGGAGGCGGTTCCTCAGGGGGACACAGGTTCAGGATTCTATTCCAACCTGTTTGTGGTAGCCAAAAAGGACGGAGGGGCTCGTCCCATTTTGGATCTCAAAGATCTCAATGCCTATGTGGTGACTTCCCACTTCCGCCAGGAGTCCCTGCGCTCTGTGATTGCAGCAATGTCTCCAGGGGAGTTCCTTGCCTCCCTGGACCTTCAGGATGCTTATCTTCACATCCCTATTCATCCAGAGAGCAGGCGGTATCTCAGGATTGCCTGCCACAGGGGACACTTTCAGTTTGCAGCGCTCCCCTTTGGGCTGACTTCAGCCCCTCAGGTCTTCCAGAGGGTGTTAGGCTCCTTGATAGCGGTACTTCATCAGGATGGGATCAGAGTGACCCCATACATGGACGATCTCCTACTGAAAGCCTCCTCAGCGGAACTTCTCCGTCAGCAATTACAGAAGTGCATGCACATTCTGAACCGTCATGGCTGGATCCTGAATCTGGACAAGTCGGACTTGATTCCATCTCAGAGGCTTCTGTTCCTGGGTCTCCTGTTCGACACTCGCCAATGCATGGTGTTTCTTCCAGAGGATGTGGCTCACCAGATAGCCGTCCGAGTAGCTGGGATTCTGGACATGGACGAAATTCCGGTACCGAAGTTGTCGTCTTTAGTGGGGAAGTTCATTTCCACGATCGAAGCAGTACCATTTGCCATGGCCCACTCCAGGGAACTTCAGAGATTTGTGATCCAGACGTGCAGGAATCATCCAGATCATCAACATCTGTCCGTTTCTCTTCCTCCTCATGTCGAGTCGAGTCTGCACTGGTGGTTAGATCTCTCTCATCTCCTGAAAGGGAGATCCTTTCTAGTTCCTCGTTGGACCACAGTCACAACGGATGCCAGCCTTCGGGGCTGGGGTGCAGTCTGGGGTCGCTTCAGTGCTCAGGGGAAATGGGGTCTGGAGGAATCCCTTCTCTCCATCAATGTTCTGGAACTTCGAGCTGTCCGGCTTGCCCTGAGGCACTGGGAGTCTCAACTGACCGGTCTTCCGATCAGAGTGGAGTCCGACAACGCCACGGCAGTGGCTTACATCAACAGGCAAGGCGGCACAAGAAGCGGTTCCGCCTGGTGGGAAGTCAAGGATATTTTGTCTTGGGCAGAAGATCACGTGCCTGTCATCTCTGCAGTTCATATTACAGGCGTGGACAACGTCATGGCAGACTTCCTCAGTCGTCACACCGTCGACAGCGGAGAATGGGCTCTTCATCCAGAGGTGTTTCACATGCTCACCCAGCGGTGGGGGATGCCTGTGGTGGACCTGTTGGCTACCAGACACAACAGGAAGGTTCCGGTGTATTGCTCCCGGTTGAGGGACTCCCTTGCTCTAGCAGTGGATGCCTTGTCGATCCCTTGGGATTTCTCCCTGGCTTACATCTTCCCTCCTCTTCCTCTATTGATCAGAGTTATCCAGAAGTTGAAGCAGGAGCATTGTCCTGTCATCCTGATCGCTCCAAACTGGCCTCGCCAGTCCTGGTATCCGGAGTTGATGGCCATGTCAGTGTCGGATCCGATCCCGCTCCCTGCCCGTCCGGATCTACTTCTCCAGGGTTATCTGTGGAAGGAGGATGTTCACTCTCTCCATTTGATGGCATGGCGGTTGAATCCTCGATTCTAGCAAAGAAAGGATTTTCTCCTTCTGTGGTGTCGACTATGCTTAGTGCTCGTAAGCCTGTGTCCTCCAAGATCTATCATCGCATATGGTCAACCTTCGTGGCATGGTGCACTGATAAGCAGTTATCCCTTGAGTTTCATCTTCCCACTGTCCTGGCCTTCTTGCAGGACGGTGTGGATAAGGGGCTCAGTCTGAGTTCCCTCAAAGTTCAGACTTCTGCCTTGTCTGTGTTTTTCCAGGAAAGGATTGCTATCCTTCCTGATGTGAAAGTTTTCTTCCAAGGTGTGACTCATGTTCGACCTGCCTTCAAGAGTCCTGCTCCCCAGTGGGACCTCAATTTGGTGCTGGGAGTTCTCCAGCGACCACCGTTTGAATCCTTGGCTTCCATTCCGTTACGTCTCTTGACTTGGAAGATGGCCTTCCTTTTGGCTATTGTTTCAGTTCGCCGGGTAGCAGAGTTACAAGCTCTGTCTTGTAAACCTCCTTACCTGGTGTTCCACAAGGATAAGGCTGCGCTTCGCACTACCAAGGAATTCTTACCCAAGGTTGTGTCCGAGTTTCACATCAATCAGGAGATTGTGGTTCCCTCTTTCTGCCCTAATCCTTCATCTGACAAGGAACGAGTTCTCCATTTGTTGGATGTGGTGCGTTGCCTCAAGTTTTATGTTCATCGCACCGAGTCTATCAGGAAGTCTGACGCTCTATTCGTCATTCCTGAGGGACCTAGGGCGGGGAGACCGGCTGCCAAAGTTACTATTGCATCTTGGATTAAAGCTACCATCCGTGAAGCCTATAAGTTGAGGAATAAGCATGTTCCTTTCCGGGTGACTGCCCATTCCACCAGATCTATTGGGGCCTCTTGGGCCTACAAGAATCAGGCTTCTGCTGATCAACTGTGCAGAGCGGCCACTTGGTCCTCTGTGCACACTTTTTCTAAGCACTATCGAGTTGATGTCCTGGCTTCGGCTGATGCCAGTTTTGGAAGGAAGGTCCTGGAGGCGGTCTTGCCTGTGTAGGTCTTCCGCTCTGTGTTCCTTAGTGCTTCCTTACTGTTGAGCCCGGTTGGCTCTGGTTCCGTGTGCTGTGTTAGTTCAGGGATTGTTTCCCTTGGTTGGTGTCCGTTGACACTTACAGTTTGGGCTATGTTATTAACTGGGTCATAGCAGTTCTAGTGACTTGGGCCTTGCGCCTGGTCCTTGCCTTACTTCCCACCTCTGGGTCAGCTCAATGTTTGTACATCCCAGAGTACCAGTGACCTGTATTGGACGACAGTGAAAATAGGATTTTAGTCTTACCTGTTAAATCCTTTTCACTTAGTCCATACAGGTCACTGGTCTCCCACCCTGTCAAGGGACCAGTCTTGGCTCTCCTGTGGCATTCAGTGGGAGACCGTTCGGGCATGCTCACAGGAGTCTTTCTTTTTGCTTACCTGAGGTCAGTTTTAGGGTCTCAAATCAATCTAAGTGGCTCTGGCCAGAAGGTGGCTTAAGTAAGAGGGGAGGCTCCGCCCCTTGCAAATCATTTGCATAGTTGTTCCTGCCTATTAAAGGGGACTTACGCCTCCCAGAGTACCAGTGACCTGTATGGACTAAGTGAAAAGGATTTAACAGGTAAGACTAAAATCCTATTTTTTCTTTGTTCGTGTTTTTGCTTTGTTTTGAAATATTTGATAAAATCTGATATTCCAACGAATAGAGTGGAAATAAAGGTTTACGGTTTAGTTGTGTAAAAGATTTCAGTAAGTCTATAAGTACACTAAGGGGAAAAGTTGAAAACCATTAAAAACATTGCCTTTCTTGATTCTCCTGGATGTCAGGGGAAAACAGTCCTACACGCAAATCCATTTTTAATTTAACACTTATAGTACCAGACTCCTATCCAATGACTTGGATTGCAATGTGGTGGATAACACAATGACTGCTCCTGGGGTTAGCTGCTTCCCTTGTTTAAAGGGATAGTAATACTTTATTATTATTACTATCCCCCATATTGTACATATTTGTAAAATAATTTAATAGCCCCCAGGTTCATCTCTCAAACCGTTATGGTTTGAGAGATAACCGAAGACACAGTTCCCCCCTCCCTCCCCCTTCCCTGAAGTCAGCGTTGTGCTGACTAAAGGAATATCCGGTCTGACTTTCTTCAGACGGCTCTGCAGCTGAGCCGAGATCCCATTAGTGACAAATAATTATTTCACTGAAACGGTCTTTTATGTGTCCTTGTAAACCAACCACAAACCAAGCACATGTAGAAGGCCGTTTCAGTGAAATAATTCTTTGTCGCTAACGGGATCTCGGCTCAGATGCAGAGCCGCAAGCCTGTCGTACAACAGACTTCCCCTTCCGTTCAGTACAATCCTGACTTCAGGGAAGATGGGAACTTCTCCTTCGGGAGAGGAGAACTTTTCCTTCAGTTATTTCTCAAACCATAAAGGTTTGAGAGATGAACCTGGGGGCTATTGCATTATTTTCCAAATATGTACAATATGGGGAATAGTAATAATAAAGTATTACTATCCCGTTAAAGAAGAATTGTCTGGCGTTTCGTGGCTGGACTGTCATTTTGGCAGGACCTGTTCAATATGCTTCAGAAGATTTCTTCTCTATGTATGGCATTTGTGAGATAAAATAGATTGCACCCTGGGCGCGAGGACACAGTCCCAGCAGGGGAGGGCTGGCAGTTTGTGGCCCAGGGGGCAAATACATTCAAGTGGCCCATTTCTATTATCGTTCCAGGCCACTGTTCCAGCCCACCCCCTTTTGTTAATTTTAAAATTTGAATTAAAGGGATAGTAATACTTCGTTTTATCTTTATTTTATTTTGTAGGCATTAAAAAAACATGAACGATATAAGTCTTATCTCTCAAACCTTTATGGTTTAAGAGATATTCACAAGCAAAGTTTCCCCTCCCTGTTCAGCCAAATCAGAAGGGAGGTGCCCAGGTAGACTGCAGAGAGGGACAATCTTCAATTAAGATAAGGGAAAAACCTGAAAAACTTGTCAAGGGGGGCAGGGCTTTCATTGTTCTCATAGGAAGAAGATTATCCCCTGCTGTTATCTGTCTGGTGTATGGACTGGATTCCACATCTGAGAAGAGATGGCTTACACTAGGTAAAAGGGGCAGGAGGGGAAACTTTGCTTGTGAATATCTCATAAACCATAAATGTTTGAGAGATGAGACTTATATCGTTCTTCATGTTTTTTTAATGCCTACAAAATAAAATAAAGTTAAAACGAAGTATTACTATCCCTTTAATGTTGTGACGTAAGTCACGTGCTACCATATAGCTTACAGTTGAAATGGGGCTACACTAGTGGGCCACTACAAAGCTTATAATTTAAGTCAAGCTTACCTAGTGATACTATAGAGCTTATAAGGGAAATTATTTATGCTACTAGTGTAGCTCCATTTGGATTGTACCTTTGTGGTATCACTAGTGTAGCTCCATTTACAGCAGCAATATGGAGATTTAGTGAGATGCAGGTGCCTACCAGGCCAGACATATGACCAGCCCAGGGGGCAATTGCCCCCCAGGCCAGCCCTCCCCTGAGTCCCAGTGAGGTTTTGCATACCCTTGCAAGCTCATGAGCCTAGCTGAGCATCTCTGACTTCTACCTACTCCTGTTTAGGATGTGTATTTTAGTGTCTGTCTTCATAAGACGCTTCCTTCATAAAACACTATCCGTGTACTGATGGCGTTGCCCATTTTGTTTTATATTTTTTTAGGTTGTGTGTTGTTATTCATTATGTATATGTAAGTATTTATTGCAAGTGCTGTGTTAGTGAACTGCACTGGTACTTCTTTAAATTGTTTTGTTCATTTTGTAATAGGAAAAGCAAAAAACACAGACAGACAGCCAACATTGCATTGCTTTTATTAACCCTTTTAGGACCAGATAGGTTTGCAGTGCATTGCACTGTACACACCTAGTCCTCAAGGGATACGTAAGCTCCTGCAGTCTGCCTGCTTCAGTTTGGGTGGGTGAGGGGGGGAGCTGCTGAGAGCTGTCATGTCTGCCTCCATGGACAAAACATCTTCAGTCCATCATGAATGTCCTCTGTTGAACCAACTAGAGAAGGCAAAATTAAAGCAGAAATATCAACATCATAACATTGCCCCCCAATCCATTACTAATATAGCGATGAGTAAAGACATACTTCAATAATGCTGAATAAGTCCGTGTTAGTGAAGAAAACCCAGCTTCTACAGGCATTCACAGCACAGAGAAGCTCTGTGCACCTGAGCCATCAGCAGCTCCCGTTACCTTAAGGTAACCAACGAACGTCCCCACCAATCCGGGCAGTGAATGGGACAGACAGACCGCAGACTCGGAGTTAATTTTCCTCTAAGCTGTCTGCACTGTTTTCCTCTGGTGGCTGCAGAAAAAGTTGGTTTTCTTCAATAACGCTGACATAGGTAAAGCCATACACCTATTATGCTTACTATCGCTATATTAATAATGGATTGTGGGGCAATGTTATGTTGATCTGCTTTAATTTGGATTTACAGGCTGTAGTAAGATAAATGGTGGTTATTATAAGGAGGTTAGTTATCTTACTTCTGCATTAATCCTGATGTAATTCAGCCCTAATCTATGTGTTTATATTGTATCACAGATGGAGCCAGGAGATGGGATGTTTCCCCAGCAGTGGAAGGAGGAGGAAATCCCTGCACCAATCAGCAGAGGTGAGACCTAAACACTAATACCGAGGCTGATGTACTGACCAGAACTGGACCAATTCACATTACATCTTACAGCCTAGTGAGTCTGATGTACTGACCAGAACTGGACCAATTCACATTACATCTTACAGCCTAGTGAGGCTGATGTACTGACCAGAACTGGACCAATTCACATTACATCTTACAGCCTAGTGAGGCTGATGTACTGACCAGAACTGGACCAATTCACATTACATCTTACAGCCTAGTGAGGCTGATGTACTGACCAGAACTGGTCCAATTCACATTACATCTTACAGACTAGTGAGGCTGATGTACTGACCAGAACTGGACCAATTCACATTACATCTTACAGCTTAGTGAGGCTGATGTACTGACCAGAACTGGACCAATTCACATTACATCTTACAGCCTAGTGAGGCTGATGTACTGACCAGAACTGGACCAATTCACATTACATCTTACAGCCTAGTGAGGCTGATGTACTGACCAGAACTGGACCAATTCACATTACATCTTACAGCCTAGTGAGGCTGATGTACTGACCAGAACTGGACCAATTCACATTACATCTTACAGCCTAGTGAGGCTGATGTACTGACCAGAACTGGTCCAATTCACATTACATCTTACAGCCTAGTGAGGCTGATGTACTGACCAGAACTGGTCCAATTCACATTACATCTTACAGACTAGTGAGACTGATGTACTGACCAGAACTGGACCAATTCACATTACATCTTACAGCCTAGTGAGACTGATGTACTGACCAGAACTGGTCCAATTCACATTACATCTTACAGCCTAGTGAGGCTGATGTACTGACCAGAACTGGACCAATTCACATGACATCTTACAGACTAGTGAGGCTGATGTACTGACCTGAACTGGTCCAATTCACATTACATCTTACAGCCTAGTGAGACTGATGTACTGACCAGAACTGGACCAATTCACATTAGATCTTACAGCCTAGTGAGGCTGATGTACTGACCAGAACTGGACCAATTCACATTAGATCTTACAGCCTAGTGAGGCTGATGTACTGACCAGAACTGGACCAATTCACATTACATCTTACAGCCTAGTGAGGCTGATGTACTGACCAGAACTGGACCAATTCACATTACATCTTACAGCCTAGTGAGTCTGATGTACTGACCTGAACTGGTCCAATTCACATTACATCTTACAGCCTAGTGAGACTGATGTACTGACCAGAACTGGACCTATTCACATTACATCTTACAGACTAGTGAGGCTGATGTACTGACCTGAACTGGTCCAATTCACATTACATCTTACAGCCTAGTGAGGCTGATGTACTGACCAGAACTGGACCAATTCACATTACATCTTACAGCCTAGTGAGGCTGATGTACTGACCAGAACTGGACCAATTCACATTACATCTTACAGCCTAGTGAGGCTGATGTACTAAGTAAAATTGGATCAATCTGGAGAAAACAAAGCACACTATAGGGGACAAATAGAACATTCCCATATTTCCAGATTATTTAGCAGTGAATTGGTGACCGCTCTATCATTCTGGGGTTACCAATCACCATTTACATCATGTTTATTTTCCCTGAAGTGCAGATGAATTGCTCCATGTGTCTATAGTACATCAGCCTCTGTGTGGGTGGGAGGTGGGTAACATGTTACTGCGTCTCATCACCACACTCCACATTTATTGAGGAAAATCAGTAAATGTGGTGGTTAAGAGGTTCAACATTTATCTCCCAATGGGGGCCACGTGGACCTTGGGGTAAAGGTTCTTCCACCAGGAGGCACAGAACTTAGCTACATCTACTCTCCCGTTCATGCTACTCTCAATTTGGAGATACATTTTTTTGTGACTTCTTATTTTTTTAGTTTTTAATCCTTTTATTTCACTGATGCTGACATGAACAGAGACCCTACACTTTTGAAAACTTGTGGTCAATCCATTTTATCTGAAGAGTTAATATGATATCCGTTTGATCCATCTGCAAGTCTAAAGTAACTGTGTGTATGTATATAATTTCACTCACTGTGTGTTCACTCCCCACAGATGAATCCAGTAACAGAAATACACCAGAAAGACGTCCCATCCATCCTTATTCACAGGACTGTACAGAAGAAGATAACAGGACCACACAGGATTATCAGGTAGGAAACTGCAGGCTTAGATATCCTACAAGGAACAAGTCTAAGATGTAACATGCAGGTCACAGGTCCACTTCTCATATTGATACTGGAGAAGTGCAGAGATCCCAGATCTCCAGGGTAATCATGGGTTCCTTTCTGTTATCTTATAATGCTAAGTCATTAGTTACACAGGGAAAGGGGACAGTCTGAGTAGGAGTCCCCAGAATGGGTGAGTGTTGCTGCCATCAGGTGTGTGACTATGTCTGTATATGTGACAGTATGTGAGTGTGGAGATGTGACAGTGTGTTTTGAGTGAGAGTGGTTGTGTGTGATTATGTGAGACAGTATGAGGTAATAT